>OY735199.1:50900932-50935932 GCA_963457665.1 Thysanoteuthis rhombus | reverse complement strand
TTTCTTTGTCTTTCAAGGACGGACAGAGGATGTATCCCCATATATTATACTTGTTGTGGAGGAAAATATCCTGTTGGTTTATTAGCTATCCATTTTTCTGCCGAAGAGATGGCTCTTCTCTTTTCCAGCGAATTATATATCTAATAGAAAGTCGTGGGGTAGGTAAGTCGTAATGTTATGTCAGCAAAGAAAGAAAAGACCTGCAAACCCAGCGAAAGATGCTCGTCATAATTATAAGCATTATCAGGATCCTTTTTTCCGTCAACCTTACTATTACGAAAAAACACTTTTTGCAACTAAGACTTTAAATGCGATATATTGTTTAAATGACTTATTGACAGTAGATAAACGAAAAATATTAATAATTCATAGAATAAGATATTTCAACACTTGAATCTTCAAATCATTAACACTTTCAATTTTCCATAAAAGTCAACTGTTGAACTTTCAACCCCCGGGGTTTTATTCTTCCTGTTATGCAAATTTATCAGTATTTCAAGTCTTTTCATCCGATTTTTTGCATAAAAAGCCGATTTGGTAATTGCCTCATACAGCCCAACATAGAAAATATATTTTTTCTTTCAGCCTAGGCAATATCCCAGGTACAAAAATCATATATCTGTTGCCATTTCGAAATGTTGCACGACCACACAAAATACTCAATACAAAAGCGCACAATGTCACAAGCTGAACCGTACACGAGTTCGAAATAAAAAATGGTTTTCATTACAGAATTAAATGGCAAATACCTGTTATTTCTTATAATGATACTAAATACAATATTGTCTTGGAAAAGTTTATAACAATATATAATGATGTACATCGTATGATAAATGATTATAATCACAATTGTTTCGATGCATATCAATAAGATCTTCCTAACACGAAGTTTGAGTTATGTTGTTGGTTGTACTGTTGATGCACGTATAACAGCAAACATTCTGGTCAAGGTTTGAATAGAATTATGATAAAACTGTGAATATCTATAAGAACCAGTATAGGCATCAGTTTTGTGTAAAATATGCATCACTGATTTTCTATGAATTTATTCAATTTTGTAAAACATTAATACTGTTTGTTGTGCCTCGAAATGGTGAAATACAAAGCAATATTTCTATTATTCATAATCTTTATCTAGTTTTTTTCCTCATCTTGTCTCGTTTTATCTTAAAGCAAAATTCCATATTCAAGGAGTTTACCGTGAAGGGAACGTTTCCCCCTTACGTGGGTCAAACAAAAAGGCATTCTTTTTTTTTTTAAGTGTCAAAAGTGAAGGGGAATTTTTCCCCTTTATACAGTCAAAAGAAAAAAGATTTCGTTTTCACTAGTATTTCTAGGTGGCAAACACTCTTTTCTTAATATCTTGTAAAATTCAATTCAATATTCCTCTGAAATTCTTATGATGAAAGTGATATTTCACAATCGTTTATATATATTGCTAATCGATTTTCCCAAAAATACGCCGAAAGTTATGTTGCTGAGTGCACAGTCGATGTATATAAAACCCTCCTGTCAAGATTTTGATAGGTTTATGATAGAATCACATGAATTTGTTTAGTTTTCACAGCATTTATGGTCAGATTATTCTAGAGCGGAGCTTGTAGCATATACTATGAAGGATTAATAAATAGTAAAAACACACGAATTTTGAATCACTGAACTATTTTACACGCATAGTTTTTTTTAAAATCCTTATACAACCGGATATTCCGACAAATATATCTGACATAATTCGTAGCGTTGTTTGTTTGCAATTTGATCAGCTATGACTCAGGTTTCAGATAAATTTTGTCTTATGCATTGTTTATGTATCACATAGATACCACTCTCAAATTAGTTAAAATGTTTAAAAATAGCCCATTCAACATTATTTTTTATTACTTATCAAATGAAAACCCAATAGTCTTGAATGCGTATCGAAATTCAAAAATGAAACATTCATCTCATTTCATGTTTTGTCGTATTTTTTCAGAGTTTATGTCGCCTTTTATGATGAAGGGAGTTCCGAATGAAAATCAATTTCCGACATGGTACAAAATCCAACTTTATGGACAAACCCGTGATATGTGGCAATCAATATTTACGTGAGAAACGAATAAGTGGAATATTGGAAATAACATACTTCTGAATATCATGAGACTACTACTACACCTACTACTGCTATTACGACTGGTAGAAATGCAGCATGAAATAATGTGGCAAAAGAGTAGCAAAGGAAATTGGAACCGAAATATAATCCTATTATGACTGTGATGTATGGGATTGTCCCAGTCTCGACCGGCATTGTTTCCTTCTTTCAAAAGTCGAATCATTTACCGTATATATTCGTATATAATTCAAGTTTCAAGGACCTGATTTTTAGGCCAATATTTACGACCAATCAATGCATGAATGATAATTGTGGAAGGCACAATGAGTAGTCCTCACAACGACCCTTAGTTTCGAAAATGCTACCATTCATGATTCCGTAACCAGATACTGGTGATCGTCTCATTCATGAGTCCATATGGTAATTTCAAGCCTTCAGTAGGTAACTTAAAGATGTTTGATTAAAAGCAACCAGAAGACAAATAAACTATTATTCTATGTGATTAATCGCACAGTGCGTTATAGACATATCTCTTATCTTTGTCACAGTTACACTGATCACGTCCTTTCTTTATTTTCTTTCCTAACGTCCACCATCTTTTTTTACCCTTCAATATAGGCCACATACATTGAGTTATAAAAAGTGAAGATATATTCATATTTATATAAATCGTACAACAGTGAAAAGCATATTAATACAGCCTTCACATACGTTGCTGACAAAAGTCCCTCCCAATCTATAGCTATTTTCTATGTTTTTTCAACTCTAATCTGCCGAATTGCTCACATGCACTTGTTACTAGTTTCTCCCATCCTGCAGGTACAACAAATATTGTTTTAGAAAAGACAACTAACTGAAGAGCAAAGGGAACCGATGCTCGATCCAGTTACCTGTAATATATATATATATATATATATATATATATATATATATATATATATATATATATATATATATATACATACATACATACTTGAGTACGTGTTCAGTATACGAATAACGTCATTACACGTATACTTGTATCTTGGCAACGGATAAATATTTTCGGAAAATATTTTCGCTAAGAAATAGAAAATCTACTCTTGTTTATACTTCTGACAGGAGCTGGGGAAGGAGATTTAGGATCAGGGGGAGGTATAAAATATATATAGTAACGAATGATGGATGAATGAACAAATGAGTGAAGTACATGGATAAATGAATAAATAATAAAGATACGGTGAATTCAGTTGAATTCATCCGATTCTTGCTCTAGCATGGAGATTTGGGGGATTTTTTTAACTGTTGAAAAAATTTTTTTTCTTTTTTTTTACTTTACTAAAGTGTTCATGTCCGACTCCCGACTGAGAGTGACAAGAATTTACTGTTTGGATGTGTCTGTCTATGAATCGAATCTTATCTTAGCTCTAGCCGAGGCATGAGGGTGTGCTAACATAGCTTTCCCCTTTGTTTTTAGATCTATTTTCGTTTTGGGGGTCTAGCAGAATATTATACACAAATGTAGTGTGAATTTAGAATGCTACGCGAAATAAGTTTTGTTCGAACCCGGGCCGTCTTTTGCACTTAATGACCCGGTATCATGTGAGAATTACTTTTTCTCTCTTCCAACGAAAATATCAATGTTTTCACCTGTGTTTTTCCGTTCGTCCACGACATGTCTCCATGCTTTCCCAATGGATTTCACCATCTTTATGTGGGTGTCTGGTTAATTGGCAATGAAAGTGTTTGAATTTTCCTGAATCCATAAATTCTTCCTTCCTCAACATCGTAGCTATATATCCGTACGACAAAAAATCTACAAGAATTCTAAATGAATTTTTTGTTGTTCAGAATGAATATGCAGTAAACGTGTTACACACTGACTATTAGCCACGGCCGTCTAGAGGTTTGGTCCCCCACGCAATAGCTGTGATAAACATTTGAATCAAGGTCATGGCAAGACATTCATCAACTATTTTCTAAACCTTCGGTGACAGTCCTTTTAAAAATCGTCCCTCCAAGAAAGTATGTCAAACGTACATTATAGCCATGGTAGTGTCTCAAAGTATTTTTGGGGAAAAAAAAAAGATTTTTTTCAATCTACATTTCATTTCACCATTGTCTCAGGAGTGTTGCCAATTTAGAGCTCTTTGTGTTTTGTCATTTGTGACCTTTTTGGCATCTTTTTGCTGTGTTTTAGCGTGTTTCACGTACTTTTGGCTAGTTTTGGCTGTCAAACTGGCTCAAAAATACTTCATTGAGCCGTCAACATTGATTCCTGCGCAAGGAACAAAAGGGAAGGACATGTTCATTGAAAGCATATGTTTATATGAATGCTACTACTCATATGTATTTATAGAGGCCACAGAGAGATAGGCTTATGAAGCTACTCAGATATTGGTCAATAACTCATAAGGTATGAGAGATATTTGATTGAATTTTATTTGTGTATTCATTATGTTGTGGGCTTTGTTTTGGTCCAGCAGAAGTTTTCCGAAAATAATCTAACAAAATGCCATTTGTACAGTTTAGTCCACATAGGGTAGTATTGTGCAATATGTAAATTGCGATCAAACTGAATCATTAACTTTTAAAATGATATATAGCATAATGAATGTATTTGAATCACTTCTGGTTTATATTTGTTTGAAAAGGCAATGACGAAAACTGGCAATTTTTTAGCAGCCGCAGAAGAGAATGCATTTACTCGTGCCTGTTCATCTCTTCAGTTTGTAATGACATTTTGTCGGGAGGTATGCAATAATTTACGAATGAAGTGATTGAATATTAGAATAAATCGAGACATTTCTTTCTTCTTCTGCATCACAGCTAAAAGTTTACACAGTTCAATATCACCGTGATTTCTCAATGGATTCTAATAAAAGTTTGTTCTCTTAAAATGTTTTTCCTTTCATCAATTATATAATTTTCAAATTCCACCCAACGGATCACATCCGTTGTAATACTTATCATTCCAACATTGTCAAATACGCTTTCTGTGTAACATTCGTGAGGGTACCGATTGTTTCAAAGGGTTAAATGATGTGTATTATAATATAACATCCATTTACTATACATTATAGTATATACCCGATATAAGATAACAAACTATTTGTGATTACACGCGTATCTAAAAATAGCAACACAAAACCAAATAATAAAAACCTAGCGGTGTTTGAATAACACTTGGGGACCATGTTAATACACCTGCTTCTATTTGAGCCACTGAAACGTTTAAAGTGATAGAAAATTCTCATAGAAACCATTATATGTAATTATGTGTAAAAGCTTAAATAAATTGCATTAGCAGATATTTGGAAATAATTGACTGGAATGGCCTGAAATTTGAAAAACATCTCACGTATTTAGTGTTCAGAGCTTTCTAGACACACATGCACGTACGCACACATACGCACATACACACACACACACACGTATATATATGTTTATATATATATAGAGAGAGAGGGATGGAGACAGAGATAGACATAACCCGAGGGGACATATTTCTGCTTATATAATTTACCCATGAACTTCAACCATGCACTTAGATGCATTTGGAATCGATATCAACTCATGAATCTCGCTTCCATCAATTTGTTCTTTCCTCTAAATCATCAAATGAATTATCCTTATATACATTGTTGAAACGAAACCAAACCTCTTTCTAGACGGTAATAACATCGTAATGGGCTATTTTATTAATATATTTAGACTACTTGTTACTTGGCATTCCATGTTCGGTCTCCCATCCCGCCCAACTACTTATTGGTCAGACAAATGGACCAGACCCAAATGTACTCCCATTTGTCCAGTTTGAGTCAATACGATGATCTTTAACACTGGACCCGTCTCTTTTGGTTACGTATATCTCTTAATTTATTCTATTTTCACACTATCGTTAAAATATTCTTCGAATCTATTAATTATTTCTTCATGATCAAAGTGATAAGTTCCAGAAAGACCAAAATGTCTAGTCTTGACTTTACTAAATTAAACAGACAGACAGACAGACAGACAGACAGAGAGATGAGTGTGTGTTTGTATATATATATATATATATATATATATATATATATATATATATATATATATATATATATGTATATATATATATATATATATATATAATCTCCATCAGATCGTCTAATGAAGGAATCAATCAGATAATCAATCTAAGATGGCAAGTTTTTGGCATAGCAATGCCAACCTTTCGGATCTTCTATAAACAAGGGTTTACACCCAATACAACCCCCGATAGTCACGTATGGAGCAGAAACATGGAACCTTAACAAAACGATTGACCCTTAAACTGAGAACAATATAATAATGCACATGAGAGAATAATGTTCAACATAACATGGAAATATAACAAGAGTCTGCGATATTATAGAATCCCTTAAAAAACTCAACTGACAATAGCCTAATCATGTTGCAAAAATAGCACAAAACCGCAGGAAATCATGACTCACCACAAGAGATCACATGCGAGATATTGGCTGACAGAATATAAGAGGGTGTGACAGTTATTCAAGTTTAGAAACCATTGGCCCCATGATAACTCTAATAGAGATGCCTTGCAGATCTTTAGGAAAGCCTTTGTCAAACGACAGACGCTCGAAGTAAACTTGTTCTATTGGACAGTTCACATCTAGTAAGTACATGTATATTGGACAACTAGTAAGGGTTCCACTCAGTATTACAGATGCATTTCATTCAGAATCCTCCTCCTAAAACCTTCAAATGTTTTTCTACCTTGAGCTTTTCACTTCAAAAGCTAGGTTCCTGATTATGTGTCAAATAATCATGTGGAAAACACATTTAGAGGTGGCATAAATCCAAGAAAAAGCTAACGTGAATAAAACAGTTCGGTGAAGTTACAAGTATAGCTCCTGAAAAAAGAGTTGAAGATGGCAGTCAAAAACAGAACTTGGACAAAAATTTGACGAGGGAAATGAAAATTTCTGACAGAAGTGTAAACGTTCGAGTATTGGCGCAGTTAATCTAAAACCCTACCATCGCTCTAGCTGCTTCCTGTAGAACTCCCCACCCTCAAAATCTGCCTGCTGGCTAGGGTATTAGGTGTCAGATAGTTCCAATCGTCTTGGTCAAAACTTTCCCTGCCACCGTCATCATGACGTCTTTGTTTGAAGAGTCACCAAGTGAGAAGAGAATTATGCATCTAAGCTCTACACCAAAAGGGTAATTGAGTCAAAACCCTCTGTAAAGGACCATTTTATAGGCTGATCGACCCTGCAACTAAGTCTTGCTAAAACAAATAGTTTACTCTCCTTTCTTCTATGTACGAACCCTTTGTCTCGCTACACTGCTATTGTTAATCAAAGTTTGTTGAAATCACAAGAACAGTCCCCCCAAAATCAAAGAGACAAAAAAAAAAAAATACAAAAATAAAAGCCTGATAAATATTTGAGAGGGGGAAATGTGAAGTTAAATTTAGTACAAAATGTTGATGAAAGTTTTTTCTTTAACAAAATATCTGAATCTTTTCGACACTGACTTCCTACATCTTCCTCCAGTGTTTTCCCATCCCTCACCAGCTGGCTTGTTGGCTAGTGAGATATATGTTCCCTTCGTGTCTCCCCCCCAACAGCAAATACTACTAGATCCCCCTCTGCTGTCATCATGGCGTCCATGTTTGAAGAGACAATAAATCAGACAATGAATTTCAAGTTGTATACCAATTGGTTGAACGAGTCAAAACTCTTTGTAAAGGACACACAAAACTAATTCCCGTTATAATTATTGGTTTATTTTCGTTTTTCCGATCTGCAAACGTATCTTACTGCCTACGCATGTCAAATTTCGGCTTCAATGGAGGAGCTGAAGACAAAAAAGAATCGATTGCTTTATATAATGAACATACTTACTTGTGTTCAGTGTTGGACAAAGATTTTATATATATATATATATATATATATATAGATAGAGAGAGAGAGAGAGAGAGAGAGAGAGAGAAAGAGAGAGAGTGAGAGCGATAGAAAGAGAAACAGAGCAAGAAAGAGAGATAATGAGTCTTAAACTTATGTCGCCTAGGGCAAGTTGATACAGGTCTAGGTCGCTGTAACTCGAAGTTCAACAGATTAACTTGTCATATTGGGAAAATGATGTTCATCCAAGTCTAGGTAACATTTAGGATTTTGAATGAAGTATTTTTTTAACATATGATAGCTTTCTTTTCAAGATTAAACAAAAATGTATATACAAACAAGTATATATATATATATATATATATATATATATATATATATATATATATATATATATATATGCCTTTGGGTTTCACGTGCATATTTGTTTGTTTATGTACCACCCTATCTATACGTCTGCTTTTTTTTAACGTGCGTGAGTTTGTATGTATAAGCAAAGGTCCAGTATTCATGTCATAGCAAAAAGGTAATTTTGCATCAATTTGCTAAGGCATATATATATATATATATGTGTGTGTGTGTGTGTGTGTGTGTGCATGTGTTCGTGTGTGCATTTTAAGTGGTTGATATCCTGTCATTTCTCATTAGATGCGTGCGCTGCAAAAATATTGAATATATTGAATGCCTTTTCTTCCACATATGTGTACACAACATGAAATATCTCCTTTTTTTGCAATAACACGCGAGATGGAAATATAAATAAAAATCTCGTAGAGCTTGTGTCGGGCGGAATACGACAATATGGCGTCACTGTTTGTCTGTTTTTGTTTTTTTTCTGTGTGTGTTTTTTGCAGTACCCGCCATATTTTGACAAGACTAAGAAAAAAGGAATTGTGCTTTTCGAGTAAACCTGAAGACGGTAACGTTGAGATTGGAATCCGAATGTTCAGTATCGGTAGAAGCAAAAGATAGAATCAAGGAAAATAAATAAGAGAGAAAATCAGAGTAGGGGAAAAAAGAATTTAAAAAAATCAAAGACGTGAGAAATAGAGAAACTGAAAAAAAAGTTGTTTGGAACTGTATGAAGTGAAATCGAAGTGAAAATAAAGAAAAGTCGAGTGTAAACTAAAGGGCATCGGAAGGCAAGGGGAATAAACTATATAATGCACAGTGTGTTGGTTGGTTGATTGGTTGCTTGGTTTATTCGTGAAGGAGGAGGAGGAGGCGGCGCCACACTCCATTCCTTTACTTTTTAAAGCCAGTCATTGCTGCTCTGAGCAATGCAACCACCACGACAACTAAAAATCCAACAAGTGTATACGATGGGTAGGGGATGGGGCAGTCAAAGGGGGCTGATTATTTGAGGGATGAGGGACAGGCAAAACTTTCATTTCACTTGAATCAAAAAATGAAGTCCCAATAGGATGGCAATCTCTCGTATGATGTCGCCAGAAATTACACACACACACACACACACACACACACATATATATATATATATATATATATATATATATATATATATATATATATATATATATATATAGCCGTCGACTCAGCTTGCCATCCAAACGATTTTGGATCTGCGAAAGCTAAAAGTTCCAATGTAGTTCGATAGATATTGCTCCTCTGCTGTACGCCATTCAAGCTTAGAAAATGAATGCTAGCGGAAGGAAGCAAAACTCGTAGGAACTAGAGTACAAGAAGAAGAAGAAGAAGAAGAAGAAGACATAAAATAATGTAGAAGAGAGTGATGTGCCAGATAAACAAAAAAAAGGGGCACAAGAAGTGGAAAGACACAATAGATGAAAAAAAAGGGGATTCATGTGAGAACACTTACAAGAAATTTCGGAAAGCGAACACGAAAGAAAGAACTTGTAAAAAAAAAACGAAGAAAAAGATCGGAAGAAAAAGAAAAAAAAGATGAAATATGGTGATAATTTTAGCAAAATATTGTAAAACATAATTTGAAATGAGTCACGAAGAAGGAATAGGATATGCGTGTGGTAAAACTAAAGAAAAAAGTGAACATGATAGAGAGGAATATCTGACTCCTCTGACAGAGCGCAAGAGAGGATGGATTAATATCAACATCCTTAGAAGACGAATGAAAGTTACAAAGATGAACTAAAGTAATATGAATGAATAAAAAGAAATAATGAACGGAGAAAATTAGGAATGACGAAGTTATTTGGCATGCACTACGGTGCAGTGCCGTTCGAAATATTTAGTTTGCTCTTCACATAAAGAGACAGTTTTATTTCATAAATTAAAATGGTATCATATAAAATAGAAGAAAACAAGACTATCACTGTTGGAAATATGTTTCTCCAGGGTAGTTGAAACAACAGCAATTTTCCCAATATGGGGACAAAAGAAAGAAGAAATTGATAACGATAAAACGTTCGAATTAGAAAGGCTCAAAAAAACAGGTACTAGACAATGAGGTTGACGATAAGAAGTAAAGTAGGGAAACTATTTTTTAAAGAGTCCTTGCATTGTGATTTATAAAGTACATGCAACTTGAGTTTAAATGCAAGAACTCAAATAATACTTTTCCCAAACCCTCACACCTTCCTAAATACAAGAAATGAATTAGAGGCTACATTTAGATGCAACAGGAAATTTACACTCGAATTGTTTTGAACGGAATTGATTGACAAAACTACCTGAATATACATTGATAAATAGTGATGATGATAAAATGAAAATAATAGTAAAATGGAATATAATGATATATCAATAATCATAATTGTAGAAATGAGAAGCTTATAAATGAAGTAAATTTTGAAATGGATAGGTTTAAACGATACAGTTTATAGTTTCGAATGTTTCTGGCTCTGAAAATTACAATTAAAACTTGTACATGTTAGACTTCATGTAATCATCGTCTCAGACATAAAAGAACATTATAATGGAAAAAAAAACCCAAAAAAACATCAACCAAAACTGTGAACATCAACCAGAACAGTCAAAATAGATTTCTTCAGTTTTAAAGGTTTCTGCCTGATGAACTTTCTATTTACGTACGTATTAAATGAACGAGCTGGACCAATGGAGTCGAAAGGTTGCAAATTTAATCGATAAATACTCAATATATATATATATATATATATATATATATATATATATATATATATATATATATATATATATATATATATATGCCATAGCATCTCATTGGGGGAACAAAATCACCTCTCCTTGCAAACACTGCGTTCTTTATTTCGTCTCCATAACTCCTTCTTGCACCTATCTTGAATAACCACCTCTTAATGATTTACCTTAGTCAACTTTATCACTTATAACAGACAACTCACCAGGCTCCATCCAATAGACAGACGAAATGCTATTGGATCTTTAATACCACGTGTACTCTAAATTCTTATTCTATCTTATATTTCCTTTTTATGCCTAAGAATAACATTAATCTAACAGGCCGCTCTCTTCTCAACATAATTGAATGTTTTGATATTTCCCTTCCGTGTATTTCATTTACATTCTTCACTTGAGCATTGAAATTCCTCATTTTTCACATGTAATATTTGTAAATTATTTTTGCTCCATTTAATATCTGCGTCTACATTTGTACTTGGCGCGTATGTTTTCTACACATCTCCCTTCTTTCATTGACATTTCCAATGACGTTGCCGCAAACACCAAATCACGTGGAAGCAAAATCCCATGTCTAAAACTACATCTCCTCACCACATGTCACTAACAGCTATCATCTACTCATTCCCACATATTATATGGACAATAATCCTTGTAGAAGTATTCTGTGTTTATGCGTTGGTTTAAAAAGGTCGGTGTATCATGAAAACGAAACACATGGGACGAAGTATTCAATGGAAAATCTTATTTAGGGCCGAAGATTTAAGTGCATTGGTCGGAAGTAGGATCAAACATTACTATATACTAGGAGTTTCAGTCATGTGAATGTTAGTTTTATTTTTATCTTGATATAGGTTGATTTTATTTGATATGTATTTTGGATGTTCAAACATATATGATTATTGCAGTAGACATTTTTTGTTTTAATCAAAAATATATAATGATATAATTGTAAATTATAATTAATCTAGTGTAGTAGTAGAAGTAGTAGCAGTAGTAGTAGTAGTAGTAGTAGCAGTATCTTCTCAGTTCTGTTTGGAGTTCAAAGATTTATTAGTATCGATTTGTTGAAGTTTCTTAAGTTTGAGAGCGAAATTATATTGTCGGACCCCGATGTGACGGTAGGATCGAGTTGTGGCTTTTATAGATGTATTATGGAACCGGTGGATGGTGTTTATACATGAATTAAGGGGTTAAAGTTAACTGAGATCAATCAAAGAATGCATAACTATTCGTCAACATAATCAGCATCAGCCAGTTTAAATCCATCAATGGACGAAGGCCATTCCCATTTCCTTTCAAGACAATCGCAAACAGGCTACGTTGGTCATGTATTAATGAAAAATATTGCATCCCTCATCTTGCCTGGTCTTATCTTACTGCTTGTACTGTCCAATTGGCATCAATCACTTGATCTTTTTCTCCATCTGTTGTCATCTCTTCTGACTAAGTTTCCAGCCCATCTCCAATGTTCATGCTTAACTGTTTGTATAAGATATGTCACTATAGTTTTCTTTATAATGCATGTTTATATATACACACACACACACACACACACACACACATATATATATATATATATATATATATATATATATATATATATATATATATATATATATAACGTAGATGATTTAAGAAATTAGCTTCATGCATGGAACGACCCAGAAAACAGCCGATACACCACTCTAATCTTGCCAACTGAACTAACGACACTATGGAGATTAGGAAACGGAACACATATCACTCATTTCTCTATTATCGGCTGAAAAACGCACTTATGTACACATATACATATGAGTGTATAACACACACACGCACACACATACATGCACACACACACACACATACACACACACACACACACACATATATATATATATATATATATATATATACATATATATATATATTACACTCTTACTTTGAATCTGCATTGACTTGTCTTCTTACCCATTTTTTTGGGAGATTTCTCTCCGTGTCATCAAATTCATTTTCACATTTTTTGTCCTCTACATAATAGCTGACGTGCACCTGCCAGCCGATTAAACACATTTCCATTTATTGCAACAGCAACAGGGAAAATGCACGATGTTCAGTAGAGAGTATAATCGACAATGGCGATTATATCCTTTTTTTCTAATTTAAGAATGATCGCAGTCGGTATTATTCTTTCTTGTGTTACAAAAAACATAAACTCAGAAAAACAAACTGATGTTTGTTTTGTTTTTTTATGCATACGAAAATTTCTTCTTTATTTATTCATTTATTTTTTTGCTTAATAGAAATCCATGTATATTCATAAGCGAGCGTGTCTCCACACTTACCGTCGCCTAGGAAACGCCTATATGTGCATATGACATTATTCAATATTATTAGTATATATATATATATATATATATATATATATATATTAGTTTTTCAGCTTTGTACTCATTTTTTGATAGGCTTCCATTCATTCTATCATCATATAATACTTACATGGAGTCTTTTTAGTAACAGACGATTTTTCTTTGATTATTCCGCTCTTTCTTTGATTTCTTCTGCACGCAAGTGACTTATATTTCATTCTTTCTTTTCAATCTTCCCTGCTTCTACCATGCGGCTCATTTTCACCTTTTCCTCTCTTTAATTCAACTATCACTATATTTAGTTTCATGCATAGGTCCTATCAATGATATCCAATTCCATCCTTTGCTTATTATATCTTTCTTTCTTTCTTTTTGTCCTCCTTTTATCCTTTTCCTTTCTGTAAGTGATTTTTACCCCTTCTTTTTTTAATTGCAAGCGATTCTTATTGTATTTCACCCTTTCCCACAACTGTCACTTTCTTATTTTTCATATTTTTTTTCAATAAGTTCAAGTTCGTTACCTGCTTATTCGGTCTTTCTCTCGTTTTCTCCTTCTTGTGAGATATGCATTAATCTTTTTTTCATGTCTCCCTTTTTGTAAAAGGATTCATGTGTTCATTTGTTTCTGTCCCCGTCTGGACCTTCACTAACTTTTTATTCAACGTGTCGATTCTCCATTTTTTCTTTACTTTGTTTAACCTGCAGTGCAAGGATACGCTTATCTTAGAATGACTATTAGTTGGTAAGTCTATCACAATTTTACGGATGTTGTTGGTTAGATCTTCAATGGTTACTCTCACACTGTGCAAGAGTAAACCTTACTTTGTAAAAAGTATAATTTGCTATAGATCTGAGAATAGCAAAATCTCATACGCAGTGATTTCAAAGTTAATCCAAACGAAATCTAACTCTTTGTTGACAAATGTATTAGCGAATTTTCCCAAGAAATAAAGAAACACAAGCACCTACCTCAGGGCTATCATCTATGGAATCCTTTGGAAACTTAACCGATGCTCTGTGAACAACACTTAGCATATCCACCACTTTATTCAAACGTAATATTAGTTAAATTATTACTGAAGTCTCACTCTGTAATAATTCATTGGATTGAATAGAAGTAATTTCAATGACAATCGAGTTTGACAAAAAACAAAAAAAAAAAAAAAAAAAAACTCAGCGAGCATTGCATCAAATTTAATATCGATGGACTTGCTAAAAGAAAAACAATTCTTGGAAACTATTTCCTTCTCCAACTGAAACATCGAGTGTTAGATTTTACTTGAACTGATAACACATCACAATGGTCATTTAAATTTAGCAATCTGAATCATTTATGATTTTTGCTACTGTTTTGTATACTTTATGTCTGTTACTTATTATTGTAACTCTTCGATCTTCATCCAAGAAAGACGAATCAGGAATAATAAATGAGCTCCTGGGAAAAAAAAATTCAAACATGAATATCTCTCGTGCATGCTACATGGTTCTCAGTTTAAGGTTCATCTTTTTCTAGTCAACTTCCATGCTCTACTTCCGTAGGTGACCACCAGAAGGATGAAACGGTTGTATAACCAGCCTTTTAGCATTAGAAGAATTTTCTTGTTGAACCAAATGCAACCATCTTTTCACTAACTAATTTTATGTTTAGTTGACGAAGCAATGTCAATTATGATGAAGTAGTAAACAGTAATATTTAGATAAATATACAAATTTTGATGAGATGGTCTTTTCAGAAATTTCAGATTCCTGAATTCCTTTCAATGGAAATAGGGTAGGATATATATTTATTAACAAATTTGTTACTTCCAATTAGAACGCTCGATCTTTATGGATAGAGAAACAAAGAAAAAAACAACTGCTAATTATAAAAGTGGATTAGATTATTAAAAGAATGTATCAAGCCAACGATAATTAGGTATCAAATGAGGATTGAACCCACCGACAACGACCGGCAGAGTTACCTGGCCAACTGTTCGTTCTGATATGTTTTGATAAACGCTTTTATATTTACAGATTCTAGTATGGTATTAGACCATCGACAGTGAGAGAACCAGTAAGGATCAAACCCATTGATAACGTAGAGCATTAGCTATACAATGCACATCCTGGTCGATTCTCTCTATTTTGATCTGGTCATCGATATGGATTATAATTTATCAAAAAATATTTGAGTGGAAAGACAGTCCAAAATATCAGGTACCGTACAAATGAGACGCCTTTGGTTTAATTTGTCGATTTTCCTTTCGTTTTTTTTTTTTTTGGTTTTTGTTTTATTCTTTGATCTGCTCAATCAATAAGACGCCCAAAATATTTAGTTTCAGTTTATGTTGTTCCCTTCACGTTTGAATTATAATGTCAACATGGAGCCATAGTTTACACCATTTATACAGAAGTACAATTTTGAAGTATCTATATGACTGCAAATCAATTAAATGATTTATTTCATTGATTTTTTTTTCATTTCAATAATATTCAGAAGAATTGCCATGTCTTCTCAAAAACAATGACTTTGGACAGTTGTACGATGGAGGAAAAGTGATTTTCCAGTTAAGCTTATTGTTTTCATTGTAAATTGCACACCAAAACCAAAATTATTATACTTAACAACTAACACTCACCCATGAGATTATTTGGAAAGAAACGTAATAGTTTTTAAATTTTTACTGGTAAGAGAAATCATAATCTAAAAGTCAACCAGCAAAATTAGACAAATGTAAATAGTAGTCAACAATACACAAGAAAGCTTTACACCAGCCCTTTCAAAACTTTCTCATTTGCAATTGATGGGACTAATGCTCTCGTGACTCCCTGCTCAGTGTTATTAATCTTCAGTCGTAATCTTACGGTGACTGAATGTAGAAACAAATTAAGCCTAACCAACAAAAAAAAAAAAAAAGAAGCAAAATTAATGACAGCGTTTACTTTTTACTATGACGAAATACTAAAATATATATTTGGTTCATAGAATTATTGAATAACATTGAATCATTGCACAGTAAGCACCTATAGGAATAAATATTAGAATGGTT
This sequence comes from Thysanoteuthis rhombus, assembly GCA_963457665.1. NCBI lineage: Eukaryota > Metazoa > Mollusca > Cephalopoda > Oegopsida > Thysanoteuthidae > Thysanoteuthis > Thysanoteuthis major. Next base: position 50,919,482 of record OY735199.1, on the reverse strand, counting down.
ATTAAAAAAAAAAACTTGACTTGTATAATTGATCTAAATATTTCTCTAAAAACCCAATAATATTTATGCCACGCCTAGGGCGGATGCAAAACACCGAATTTGAGAAGTGATGGGTGACAATACCTAATCTGATTGAAATAAGTAAACCAGTTCTTTTCATATTATTAATATTGATGATACTGTTGCTGATGCCAGGCTTATTTCTCTTGCATTGCCTCCTTTTTATCCACTGTTAGGCCTGCACACAGACACAATTACAGACAACCATCCATATATATATATATATATATATATATATATATATATATATATATATATATATATATATATATATATATATATTTATATATATATATGTGTGTGTGTGTGTGTGTGTGTGTGTGTGTGTGTGTGTGTGTGTAAAAGAGAAATACAAATATTTGCTGTTGAGAGAGTCATTTACGTTTTTAAAAGATTTTCATTTCCGATATATCTATTTTGGACCGAAGAAATGAATTTGAACTAAATGTGGAATATAGCGTCTGGCAAATGCCTTCATTTCCAGCCTTCCAGAGTCAATTCATTTGTGGGTAATGTTCAATGACAGATTGTAATGTATCTGGCTCCAACTCTCTATTTATTGTCAAATATTATTCTCCAGTACCAGTTGTTTTGAGGGTTTGTTTACGTGACGTATCCCTTTCAGGTAAACCAAATGGAAAAAAAAAATATAGTGGTCACAACTGGTGAACGCTGTGGCCAGTTAACTTCTAATCTATTTAAAATCAATATGTGAAGCTAAAAAATGGGAAGTGTTTTTGTGATATTTTATCCCACAATAAGTTCAAAGTAATTTCAAACGTTTCAAAATAAATATATCCAAAGGAAAAAATTCTTTTTTTCATGAGAAAAGTTTCAGAAAAGGATAAGAATCGTGCAACAACATACATATATATATATGTATATATATATATATATATATATATATATATATATATATATATATGTATATATATATATATGTATATATATATATATATATATATATATGTATATATGTATATATATATGTGTGTGTATATATATATATATATATATATATATATATATGAGATTATGTGGAGTTGATTTTGTGTATGAATGCAAACATGCATAGATGTGAAGGTGCCTAATATTGAATGATTACCATAAAACAATGTTTGATGAAATATGTGTACTTTGTGTACAAATGAGATTTCATAACTACATGCAGATATTCTTAAACAAAAATATGTATTCATACATATGTTTGCCAATGTGCAATTGCATTGTCAGAGTAAAAATGCATTTGCACCATTATATGCATGTTATTGAATTTGTACATGTGTTCAATTTTGTTGCAAGAGTTTAAAAAAAAAAAAACGTAGGCGGGCGCGTGGATAATGCTTTTAATAAAATTACTGACGCGTGGCTGCCTTTCCTTTAGTGTTTTCTGCTATATTTTTGTTTTTATATCTTATTCATATTTTTTCTTCTTTGATTTCATATTCGATCTTTTTCTTGATATTTTTTCTTCTTCTATTTTGTTTACTTTATTCTTCTCCTCGCCAAACTCAATGAATATAGTCCGTGAGATTATAAAAGCATTTTAGGTTAAAAATATCAGAAAATCGCGTAAAAAGCACTTAGGAATTTTGACATCAGTATTCATAGTTGATGCAACGCGTCGTTTTTAACGTTGTGATTGCTGTCTCGGACAGGGGAAGAAGAAAAGTAAACAAGCAAAACTACATATTGTCATTTTTCCGCTACTTTGACTGTCAAACACAGCGACATACATGCACACACCCATGCAGATACGTTCAACAGGACTGTTCAGTGTCTACACGCAGTAACGCTCAAGCATGGAGGCACATTACTGGAATTACTGGAAGGTGATTCAGATAACATTCCCCACACGCATAGAAGCTTCCACCTGTATTTGCTGTTGTTTAGAGTAATAAACATAAATACTCATTTCTAGAAGCATGATTTGAGTCTATTTCTGTACAGCTGTCGGTCTTTCATACACACACTAAATTTTAAAATGATTATTTGATATTATGAAACTAATATATTCGATACTTTCTGGAAATGTAATCTCTTTCTATATGTATGTGCGTGTGAGAGAGAAAAAGTGTGTATCTATGTGTGTGTGTGTGTGTGTATGGTGTATGTGTGCGTGTAGAGTTAGTCCATCTCTTTACCAGTATATATATATATATATATATATATATATATATATATATATATATATATATATATATATATATATTTATATATATATATGTATATATATGTATATATATGTATATATATATATATATATATATACATATATATATATGCACACACATGCACATGCGTGAATATATATATATATATATATATATATATATATATATATATGCACACACATGCACATGCATATATATATATATACATATATATATATATATATATATATATATACATATACATATATATATATATATTTGTTAAGCTCCAATGAATGACATACACACACACACACACACACACACATATATATATATATATATATATATATATATATATGTATATATATATGTATGTGTGTGTGTGTGTGTGTGTTTAATGTTAGCTCTGAATAAAACTAAGAACAAAGAAGCCATATAACATCCTTGGTTCATGTAACCATCGATATTTCAATTTTTAAGGCAAGCATTCAAATCAAAAAATGAAAAATAAAAAAGAAACACAGAATGACCGCAAAAGACAATGCCTTCGACATTCAATTGCATCTCATACTTTTATTTCTAATAACACATCTCTATAATATAGACTAAACACCAATAAATAAAATGTCCTATACTTTTAGGAGAATACTCTCATGGTCACATCTTCATTTCACTTCACCAAGTTTTGACTTTGAATTCGAGCAAAGGCTCAACGAGACCTTGACAATATTTGAAACGCCCTGTTCGTATTGTACCACATCAACGAGCGTCTAATTTAGATTTTGGTTATAGTTAGAGCTCATGGGTTTAAGAGATGCAAATTGATGATTAAACCACCGGCACTCTTCAAAAAGGTTTCACTATTAAGATTGAATTCCAATGAATCGATTGTACAAATGCACTTAGAGCCTGCAAAATAGAATTCCTTCATATAAAAAAATATCATCACATTTTTCAATTATGTAGACCTAGCTGAACGTATAATGATAATAATTTTTTTATTTTTTTAATAATAATAATAATAATAATAATAATAATAATAATAATAATAATAACAACAACAACAACAACAACAACAACAAAACTCATCCGTTTTAATAATTCACTGGAGCATTTGCAAATTTGAAACACACAGAAGGCAGGTGTACGTGGAACACATCACACAGAGGAACATAATTTTTCATGCAAATTTAGGAATTTTTACTTACGATCAAAATATAACCTCTATCATGTTTGAGGGTGAATATTTTAAAGATAAGCGTTTTGATCACTGCACATTTATCTAAGACCGTTCATAAGGGCATGATGCGTCTTGAAATTCGAGCAAGGCTCCCATGCTACCTAGACAATATCCAAAACACAATTCTTGGTTGTTTTATACCGACTTATTTCTTCGTTCAGCGTGAGGCCCAAATGAATTTGCTCGTAGATCGACCATCTTATCATGGACAAAATTTTAAGTCCGGCCCTGTGTGATCTTTTGAACCTCAATACACGGATACAATTTAAAAAGCTGAGATTATATTTTCTTTTTTGCAGTCCAACTCTGTATAAGCCTGACGCAGGAAAACGGCGGCTGTTTTGTTCATTGGTAAGAGCATCGCCACGTTGAAGTGGCTCACCTACCGGTGGCAGCTTCGATTCTAGCAGCAGCCCCATTTTCTTTTATTGTTCATTTTATTCATGTTGTGTGGGGTTAGTGTTAAATTGACCGTGAAATGACGGGAGATCATTTCAAATGAGACTCTATGTAATATAATGCAATTTCAAAATCCCTCATACGATGATGCATTCCAAAAAAATCCTACACGTACATATCATCATTTACTTCAAATATTTACCAAAAACTCAAGTACAATTCTGCTGTGCTGTGAATACACACGTGTACACACAATGATCATCTCATATACTCGTGTTATCACTTACTTAATAATTCACATTATCGCTGACTATATCATAATACCATTCAACCACACTGTGAAAACACACATTCAGATTCATTGATGTCTCAACCCTTTTACCTCCCTCCTTCCAAAGGAACTAACAAGCAACTGTAATTTTATTTCAATCGTGCAATATTGATATACAAATGACCTGAATTTAAACTCTTCTATCGGAGAGTGGAAAATGTTGACCAGAAACAAGATCATATGAGCCTTTTGGAGACCTGTACGACACCTATTGAGGCTTATGACTAAAAACTACCGTACCTAAAAAACAGTAACTAAAAAGTTTGGCTTTTCTTTTTCACACTTTCATTCATTCAACTCTCATTGCAAAATTCGCCTACTTATATATATATATATATATATATATATATATATATATATATATATATATATCAATGCTCCTCCAACTCTGAAATAGAGCACTCTGGTGGATGGGGAATTGTGCGTAAATAAACATATCACTTTAATTCGGTCTTATTGACCGTCCACTTCTGCGTCGGGCAGGGGTAAATTCCAGCCTCTGAAGCGAAGGTTTCGATCATACCTCGTGGTACTGGATGGGATATTGGATAATTTATAGACACACTGGAGTTTCAATACAACGAAATAGCTGTCTGTGGATGACTCAATTATTGATTATAGCATAGCTAGAAATTAAGAAAGACAGAAAGTTTGATCCTTCCTAGAGAGCCCCCAATATTGACATGATACATAAAAAAATTCCATAAAACATTTAGTTAGGGAATTGTATAACATCAGTTGAGATGCATTTGGTGAATTGTTATTTGTAAAGCACACAGCGATTCCCTACATAGGAGTTTGATGATATTTTAAGATATTTCCACTTAACAAACTCTCTCTCTCTCTCTGTCTCTCTCTCTCTCTCTCTGATACGTCTCTCCTTCCGCTTTTGACCCTCTATTTTTTATCTATCAAGGTTTACGAACCCTTTGATTACTACTGATTTCTTATAGTTTCACTTTTGACTCTTTGGAAAAAATCCTTTTGCATTTTATCCTTTGAAGGTGGAAAACAGACTCTCTGTAGTCACTCTTGGCCCTTGAAGGGGATGGAGTATTTCCATCACTTTGGGCCCCTTGAAACTTCATATATAAACGTATAAAATAAGGTACTAATACCAGATGGAAAGGAAGGTCCCATTTTAGCATTATGATCACGTTGTTATTTGAACATTCCTCTAAAATCCATTCGAATATTGTATGCAGATAAATGCAGTACCTGTCAACGTCAGGTGAGATAATAAAGGTGCTAAATATACTAAAACTATTAGACATATAAAACAAAATTTCGGTTTACCTTAGGAACCTTTTTGGAGAAAAAATCATCCCTCCTTTCTTGAGTCCCAAACGGGTAAATAAAGTTCACCTTCGCCTCTATACGCACAAAAGAAACCAAAAAACAAAAACAAAAAAACAAAACAAAACAAAACAAAAAACAAAAACAAAAAAAAAAACCCTTACCTTCAATTTCGAGTATATGAGGAAGTCTCCTTTTATCTTTGGACTTTTGAACCATGAAAAAGTATCCATTCACTTTTGACCCCTCAAAAGTGGGAATATGTAACCAGCTTACTTTTTGACCAGAGAGAGAGAGAGACAGAGACAGAGACAGAGAGAGCAACAAACTTCCTTTTTTGACGATCCAGAGGGAGGGAGGGTTTCCGAGAGAGAAACAGAATCGCTCATCATAGCAGCCTAGAACAGGTACATCAGGACAAACTATATAAAAAAAAATCGACTGAATAAAGACGAACAGCAAATGCCAATTATGTGGGGAAAGGGATGAAACTGTAAAAAACCAAAGTAGTGAATGTGGTCAACTAGCCCAGAAGGATTTTAAATTCCATTGAGTAGCAACAGTGATACATTTGGAACTGAATGAACGAATGGGGTTTAAACATGCAGGAAAGAGCTACCGACAAAAACCAGAGTCAGCCATGGAGAAAAGAAATCACAAATTACTTTGGGATTTTGACATACAAACTGACCACATCATCCAAGCAAGAAGTCAAGATCTTGTTATATTGAACAAGAAGAAGAGAACCAACCAAATAATAGACGTGGCCGTGCCCACAGACCACAGAGTAATTAGGATAGAGAGTGAAAAACTGGAAAAATACCAGGACCTGGCAAGGGAATTGAAGAAGGCGTGGAACATGAAAGTCGGGGTAGCACCATTAATGATAGGTGCTCTCAAACCGCACCAAAGACTCTGAAGGCGAGATTCGGGGAACTGTGGTTAAAAGTAAGAATTGAGACAGCTGGGGAACGTACAAATCCCGATAAAGTACTACGAATATGAAATCTACGACCCTTGCTCTTTGCAGTGGTCAAAAGGAGAAAAATTATGAGTAATTAGAAAAAAAACAACAACAAATGCTGGTGGAGGGACGAGCGACAACGTTGCTGTAATAGGTGAGGGAGATATTTGAGGAGGGTTGATGACTTGAGGAGACTTAGTGTCACTCAGCGTTCAGTGATAACCATCGGACAACCGGTGTGAAATTGTCAACCACAGCACTGCTGTGTACTGTGCGAGTGTGGAGAAGAGGACAACTGGTCTGAGGACACCTGCTGTCACTCAGTCTCTAGCTGTGACGACCAGACATAGATACATAGTTAAATAAAAAAAATTGCAAACGAGCAAAAATTCTACCCTTTCCATTTGACAGGGGAAAAAGTATCCCTTCATTCTGACCACATGGAGGGGTTAGTTTGCCTTCATTTTAATCTCATTAAATAATCTATGTATAAATATGCAAAAAAAAATATGTATATAAAATGAAGATGAATACACACGTTGGCATTATAGTTATACGGTGAATAGCGCAATTTTCATTTAATTGTGTATTCTATTTACGCTATCGTAACCAATTGACCTATCCTCAGTGCAACAACGGCATTTCCAATAGAATTTCGAATGATATAATGCTTTTGTTAATATTCTGTTGGATTATGTATCCATTTCTTGATACTATTATTATCATTTTTCATTTCATAATAATTATTATTATTATTATTATTATTATTATTATTATTATTATTATTATTATTATTATTATTATTATTATTATTATTATTAATAATAATAATAATAATATTAATAATGATATTAATAATAATAATAAATATATATATATATATATATATATGTGTGTGTGTGTGTGTGTGTGTGTGTGTATACATAAAAAAATTTTTTAAAGAGCTTTGCAGAGAAGAAAAGGTATCTCTTCCTTCCAGACCCTTTTGAGCTGGATAGATCCCTTTGACACTGGACCCAATAATGAATTTAGGTATAAGCTTATAAAAGACGAAAATACGATTATGGACACCAATTAATTGTCTATTGCACTAGTATGGGACCGGAAGTCTCCGTGGAACAATTAGTTTTTCATGTACACCTATTTATATAAACTTTAATACCAATATCAACGAATCTTTGTTCATAGTTAGGTGTGTGTGATTACATGTATGACACCCATGCACTTACATATATATATATATATATATATATATATATATATATATATATATATATATATATATATATTTATATATATATATATATATATATATATATATATATATATATATATATATATATATATATATATATAAGTATTCATATTATGTTTATTCATTAATGGTTTGTTTGTCTAGGCTGCTTTGGTTTATTTACTTCCCTGCTATGACATAACAATAAAACATGTAATGGATCATATCTGATCATTACACATTAAAGCACCTAGAGATGAATTGAGAGTTGGAAAAATACAATTAGTATACTTGAATAATTAAAATTGAATAACAAAGTAAAATAACTTTAGGCTAGGAAGTGCCGATTATTGCATAAATAATAATGTCATATTGGACGGGTATATTCAAGTATCTTTTTTTGTTCCTTTCTTTCTTTCTCTCTCTCCCTCCCTCCCTCCCTCTCTCTCTCTCTCTCTCTCTCTCTCTCTCTCTCTCTCTATCTATCTATATATGTATATATATATATATATATATATGTATATATATATATTTATATAATGGCATGTATCGATGCATGCATAGCATGGACTAGAATATATGTTTATATAATTGCATTCATGCATTTTTTTGATGTATTTTCGTATGTTTATATATTCATAGATATAAGAATATATGTCTGACTTTGTCAGTTCTCTGTCTCTCTTTCTCTCTCTCTCTCTCTCCATATATCCGGCTCTGCAACTCTCCTTCTTCCTGTTTCTTTCTCTTGCTGTCTCACCCTCTCATTCTCTCAGTATATATATATATATATATATATATATATACATATATATATATATATATATATATATATATATATATATATATATATATATGTATATATATATATGCGTGTGTGTGTGTAAATCTATATTAGCCAATATATTTGATATTAAAAAGAAAAAAAAAATACATACACACTCCGATATCCGAGTTCTCTGCCAATATGTCTTGAATTTCATGTTCTTTTTACTTTTCTCTCATTTTTTTCCAATTCTCCTCTATTTCCTGAGAAAGCTCTCGTAGCAAAACCAGAATCTCCAGTCACTGAGTCTCCCATTACGATGGCTATCAGCAGCATGCTCTCTCAAAGGCGCCAGAATTTTCTCCGAATATTTTTATTTCCTTTGCCAATGACAGGAAACTCCAAGATGGCAGAACCAAACACTACGTCCCCACACAATGGCCAACTTCAGTAATATATAACTAGCGACTCTACTCACTAATATTCCACCATCGTGTCTTTTAATATGTCTTTTCCTCCGACATGTTTGGTAATTCCATCCAGAGATCAATATTAAAAAGACTTTGGGCCTCTTTTTTCTCTTCTTAGCATTGTTATGAATTAAAAATAAATAAATGTGCTTCAGTTTTTGTCTGTATTATATTTGCATGCATCCAGTTTACTACTTTTAATATGATTTCCAGTTATGTTATTGAATAACTATGTGCTTCAAACCACTTACACTATTTGATAGCATACCTTCATCCCATCTCAGTAAAACATATATATATATATATATATATATATATATATATATATATATATATATATATATATATACATATATATATATATATATATATATATATATATATATATATATATATATATATATATATATATATATATATACATATATATATATAGTTCTTCCCATTCATCACCAATATTTGAAACGTAAAAAAACAAACAAAAAGATAAAAAAAAAAAACAAACTAACGTTCAAAATCTTGCAGAAGTTGGGCAACAAAACGTGGGTACTTTTTCAAACAGATTTTGTGGAATAAAGTAGGGTATTATGTGCAGTCGTATACGGTATGTTCATAAGGTTTAGCTTAGTATCTAGAGACATATCGGTTCGTGAAATATTTGAAATTCACCGATGTGATTGTCCATGTTAAATTCTCGAATGGATGATCATATACACATGTGGAAGTCTCGTGGTCAGTACCCTACTACCCATTGGAAAAAGATCTGGGTATTAGCACTCAATTTACTAGGTTTGGAATGGTCACAAAATCTATGTCACAATTCAGCAAACAAGAAAACAGAATCATCTCCCAGTGTCCTGTCAATGGAGCGAAAAAGTGCAATGAAAATGGTGACTGACACTTTGGAACACGTGATGATTATTAATGATTATATTTTTCTTCTCATAGAATCAAATGATCTTTTGTCTCATTTTTTAAGCTATTCTAGATCATGTTCGGATTATACATACAAATTCCTCTCCGGGGAAAATATGTCTTGTTTGTAGTTCCTTGTTAAATTTGTTTGTTTTTTTATGATCCCCATCCACTATAGACACCGGGCATTAATTACGCATATGTTTAATGTTTCGTTGAATTTTCTCGGCTGTAAATACTCTGGACTCCAATAACAACATGTCTGAAAGCAGATGAGATGCAAATTGACTTCTGGACCTGAGATCATTGCCTTCAAGGAAGCCTTTGAAAGTGGTTCGTAAGCCTGTGCCAGATATACAGATTACTTTTGTAAATTCCATTTTCACTATACAATTCTTCTTGCAGACTTGTATCAGATAAACTTGGATATTTCAGCCTATAATTACGATTAACAAGCTATTGTTGTAAATTTCTGATTTCTACGAGTGGTCTTCTTTTGCAATAGATGGAATTTAAAAAGAAAAACGTGGATGTCAGGTAGGTTATATAGGGGCATCGTCAGGCAAATCAATAAATCTGTTGCCTGGTGATGGAAAAATCATTTATCTTACGTAACAAATATTCACTTTTAAGGAAGAGTTCATATCTTATCAATGCCCTTACACTCACGCTTCTTCATTAATCAAATATATCTGACATTAATAAGTGGACATTTCAGAACTTTATAAGGCTATGAATTTATAATCTGTCTTATTAGATTGTTTTTCTTGTGAAGCCCTTGTAGACAACTTCATTAGTGAAAATAAAACTTCGGTTTTCCTTTACAGCGATTCTATTCAGACAAGCACCGATAGATTCTGACGTATAAAGGGGGATAAGAAGCGACTCTGACAAAATGTCTGCATTGGCCACAGACGTATTAAATTAAAAAAAAGATGAATAAATACTTGAAGAGACATTTCAATGTGAGCTTTTCACTGTCGAGGTCGCTGACAGGACATAATATATTAATATCTAACAAAAATGCCAGTCTGCTATAGCAGGATCATAAATACTTTATATAAAACTGAATAATTTTTTTTCGTTTTTTTTATATCAGCTAAAGTGGGTAGAACAAGTACGAAACGAAAAGTTTTTTTTATTAACTATACATTTCATACATTGCATTCCCAATTCTTTCGGTCATTTTTTTCGAGAGAAATATGCGTCTCCTCAACGAAAAACATAAATCATCCAAGCTAATATTGTGAAAGTTGTCTACGTCTTCTGGCGAAAAATGTAAAATCCTCAATAAATGGAATGATTTTTCCCCCCAGGATATCCAAAAGATATGAAAGAACAATAGAACAAAGACGAAAGTACTCTTCAACAATAAAGTCCTGAAAAAGACCATAATACCAGAATGCAGATACTTATAAGAGGTTAGGGAACACATTCACTTAGGTAAAGTGATTAAGTCAGAGTAAGACCATAAAATCGAAATGAAACGATGTATAAGTATTGGTTGGAGAGCCTTTAGAATAAATGGAGACATATTGAAAAGCTCCCTACCAATATGCTTCATTATTCATTATCATCAACCTTATAGCATCAGTCGTTGGACATTGAATTTCCCCCAGGAAGCCCCAGACTTCTCTGCCATGAGTGCCCCGGAGCCAATACTTTTTGAAATAGTCTACTTCATTACACCATCATATTTTGTGGTCCACAGTTTCAAGCATGATCTCTAGTGAACAACGTTTTGTGTTGTGATGTCCATCGGTCGTTTGATGTTCTTGAAACATGACCAGCTCATTGCCATTTGAGTTTTCTAATGGTTTATACGATATCCTTGGCTCACGTCTTTTCCTTAATACACTGCAATGTAATCTCTCAATGTCAACTTGAGCATGATACTCTCATGAGCACATTACATGGTTCTCAGTCTGAGGGCCGTGCTCGTGTTAGATTCCATGTTTCAGCTCCATAAATGACTCTTGACCCTTCTTTTTATAACTGATGGAAATTTATTGTTCTTGGATACTGAACTTGCTCTACCAAAAGTGTGCCATCTTACAGCGATTCTTCACTTGATTCATGCTTAAAACACAAGCATTGTTATCAGATCACATCAGCTATGAAGAAAAAGTGGAAAACATGGTAAGTTAAAGAAAAACACACCAAAATAGACAAAGAGATAGAAAACACCGACTATGATTTGACATCGAACCGAAGCAAAAAACAAAAAAACAAAAAAAGTCTATATCATGGAAATGATTGAAAAACAAACATGGAGATAGGCGGGACAGTCAGCAAAGGGAAGAATCGCAGGTGGGAAGAATGTTAACCATTTGGTATCAATAGAACAGTAAACTGTGTAAGAAAAAAAACAAAACAAAACAAAAACAGATGCAAGCTAAGGGGATGAGATACAAAGGTTTCTCAATAGGACATAGCAATGATTAGTACAATCACAGTCGTCATAGAAGTACTTAGGGAAGGCCTTTATCCAGCAATAGCCATACGATTGATGATGATGGTGATGGTGATGATGATGATGATGATGATGATGATGATATTCATTTCCTGACTTGATGAAATACGATGTTACCAATTCAATAGGTATGTGTCAAAAGTGGATGGATTTCATAGTATGTGGAGCAGCATGCCTTAACTATCATGTTAAAACTATGATCTTATTTTGCGTACTTCGCCGTGCCTTTAAGTATTTTGGTTACTTTCCATCCGAGTTGCTGAATCAGAAGAATCGTTATAATTTTTTCTTAACAGTGTAAGTCAATGCAGATTGAAACTATGAAGCGAAATGTGTAATCTGTAATTTTTTAGATTCTTTTTTATCTTCTAGGTTTTTCGAGAAATGCAAATCCAGATAACTTCAAACTCCGATTTGCAATGCCATGTGTAATGAAAAATGTCAATTTCGTACAATGGCCCGTTGCCAAGCAATAGTAGTGTATACAAACAAAGTGAGACACTGAAACTTTTCAATCGTAGAGAAATGAAGTAGGTTACCAGATGTTCCTTCTTTACAGATTTATGTTTTTCCAGAAAAAAAAAATACCTGGAAAACTGTATGATTTCCTATCTGCAGCTTTTTTGATTGAAAAGTATAGTTGTCTGAATAATAACATAAGATAGTGGAATAAAACCGTGAAAAAAATCGTTCGAAAAAATTAGTGTCAATAATTTGAAATGCTCATTTATTTGAATAAGTAAAGAATGAATATGTTGCCACCAAATATAATTTGATGGGGTCGGCGACATTTCCCAGACGTATTGCTCTAGTCATATATAGCTGCTGGAAACATTCTGCCTTACGTTTCCCAGGTAAGCATTTTTCCGGGCAAACAGGTTATCTCCCTCTCTTTCCTGATCACCAGCAACAATATCAAACGAATATGTGAAGCGTATATGCTTGTCTATGCGTGCATTTGGTGTAAATGATTTTATGTGCTTGAGTATATATGTGGGTCAGTAATTGTGTGTTAGTGCACATTTATTTACTAGTACCCATATATGTGCACATGCAAGTGAATATAGTGCACATATAAATGTGTCTGCTCCGATATGTGCTTTATGTACGTGCACCTCAGAGGCACTATCCAAAGAAAGACGTAATATTGTTTCAATGATAAAATTGTACTTTCATCGTTCCTCCATAATCGGATAGAAAAGTCACTAATTTCTTCAAAGAACATGGTCGAAGAAAACCAGATATACCAATATATAAAGAGCAACAGATGTCTCAAACCTTAAAAGAAGAATACGCAGCAGGAAGCCTGTAACTACTATCGCCCCAGTTGTTGCGGAATGCAAGTAAACACTTTGTTTGATTGGTGATGTTAAAGACATATACACTGTATGGTTCCCTTTGCGGGTTTGAAGACTCCTCCTGGTCCGAATCAGCGGGAAATAGTATAATAGAAACTCCCTCCAGTAACCAGTTCTTTTCCCACAACTACTGTGAGATGACGACCTCCTCCATCTCTCTCTGTATCCCTCCCTATATAAAGTAACCTTAGTACCAGAAACTTTATTCGGTCATCTCAGAATTTCACTTTCACTACATGTTTAAAGGATTTTTCCTCTCTCCCAAAATAACTGAACAGATGATTCCTCTTCCCTTTAGATCATATCCTGTGATAGCATTATCATAGCTATGGACGTTCTCATATTGTATTTGCAATATATTGATATGTGTGCTCCAGTACTTTTGTATTGTACAATCTACGCCTGAAGATGCATCATATATTATTGGCAAGTTTGGTCAGATGTGTTTATTTATCATTGGTGAGTAGGGAGGCACATGGTAACATTTAGAAGTATCTGCTATGACTTAGTTTTGGATTGAACCACAGACTACCGAACCGAAGACAAGATTTTAGAGTAGTGAGGTTGCAATATGATTATGGATTTATATCTACTCTGGCAATGGGATTTGGTGGCTGGACTGCTTTATGCATCAACGATGAAAGGTATACAAGACAGTTCATACTTTGCACTCCAACCATTCAAGAGTATTACACGAAGAAGATTTGTGATGAGCGGCAAATAAAATGGGCCTGCGATTGGTGAGGATCGACCCAATTTTGCAATGCTTTTAACTATACTGGATCGATTAAAATTGCTATCGAAAGGATAAATAAAATGATAGATAAACAGAAATCAGATAAGGTTTAATTTGATCTTTCAAAATTGACATAATATCACTTTTCACACTGTTAGAGAGAAGAAGAGCTAATGTGGAAAAAGAATAGATTCCTAAAAATTAGCAAATAAAAGAATACCCAATCGATTTCCACTACTAAAATTGAATGTATATTCCCCACGGTTTTAACCCTCGAAAGTGGAAAAATCTCTTGGATTTCTACCCTTAAAACAAAAATTGTCATTGATTCTGACGCTTGAAGAAGTGAAAAATTCCCTCTAAGTGATCAACATTCCCATCCTTTCGTATTTTCGAAAAATGTACTTTAATTGTACCACACCAAAACAAACACCAATAAAAATACCACTATACATTGCGTCCATGAACAACTTAAAAGCATTGCAATATGAGTTATGTTAAAAAAGTGTTTTCCTTTATTTTTGAAAAAAAGAACGCGATTTACCTCGCATTCTCCCGATTTTCCTTGCTTCCTGTCTCATTACCAGATATATTCTGAAATATCCTTTCGACGTCTTTGCCAGACATCTATACAATAGTTGACTAAAAATGTATTCAAATAAGAACTTCGCTTAACTGCTCAGTCATTTTCCTGCGTTGACAATGACGGCAAATGTTGTCAACCTTCAATCTTGGATTTATTTCATGGATTTATACCAAATGGTTTCTGTTGTAAACGAGTATAGAACGACAGAAGGACAGACTGACTGACTGGCGAATAAGATATGAATACTTGAATGCTGATACATTATCGATAAACGCATACAAATATAAGTTTGTGAAAGCATCGACATATGCATAAAGGGAAGTAAATATAAGATCATTGATACAAATTTTTAAATTGCTCAACTTGTTTTTATCGTCAAACACTTCATACTACAATTAGTCAGATGTGGAATTGAAGATGTGTAAATTTTTGACATGAATGAACAGAAAGAGTGATTCCTGACGTCATATTCCAACCCACGTTTCTGAGTTCTTGGTATTTTTTCCCTTTTTGTAAACAATGAATACTTGTTATAAAAGATATAATATATATATATATATATATATATAATATATATATATATATATATATATATATATAATATATATATATATATATATATATATATATATATATATATATAATATATATATATATATATATATATATATATATATATGTATATATATATATACCGTTGTTATTCTTTCCGGTGAAAATTAATTATGTACTAAGTTATTAATTAAAAGATTTATTAAATAATCGAACCATTAAACAGAAAAATATAAGAATTTTAAAAAGGTTGTAGATATTCGTCTGTGGTTTGAGGACATTCGTCCAACTGTAATATCTATAATTACAAATGAATTATTCAAGTAATGAATTACTTAATCATTCTGATCGTGTTCCCTTGGCACAGTGGTCTGGAACGTCCCACTCAAAACATCAAAATATGTTAGGATTGAATCTAACTGTAAGTAACACATTTTTTCTTCTGCTTTTAAGGGCAGTGATGAATCAACCATTCGGCTGAATAGGCATTCCCCATCTTCCTTGCTTTCAACGCTGGTGGCAGATTAACAATTAGTTTGAGTAGATTCTTCTTTCTTTCTTTTATCGAACAGTTACTATTCAGTTTTGGCTTTATTTTCTCTTGTAACAATGACAGATGACAACAGCGAGAAGAAAACATGTGACGTCATACACAAATAACAGTGACACAGTGACAAATTCACTCCAACTTATAAAGCCTAACTCATGTTGACTCGTTCTGCAGAAGTTATCGAATCTCCAAGACAAGAACTATTAATAAAGTAGTTTGAAAGGGATTCGTAGTTTTGAAACAATATCGAATTGAGAATTAAATTCTTTTTTTTGTTCTCTTCTTAGATTTGAATGAAGCATTTAGCGCTGAACCGCTTGTCTATCTCTTCATTAAACCGTCGATTATTCCTTTTAAATCAGTAAGTTTTGTTTGTCCTAATTGGATGCATGCATCATCGTTTACTGTCACCTCATCAAGTGTGCTGTAAGGTTTGGTACACATGGGCAATTGTTAGTAAGTCCCACAGCTGGCTTGCCAGGCCCGTTGAATTTCAACACTTCTTATGCCGTGTGGTGTTCCTCTCCGGTCAGGCACATTAGTTAGGAACCTATTAGGCTCGATCTTGCTAAACTTGGTGATCTTTTGATAAGTAGTGTATCAACATGACTTGATCATTCCTCTTTCGGGCTGACATAGGTTTCTCAATCCTAGCCCTTTTACTCAGAGCTTTTGGGCGTGACATATAGTGAATTGAACAGCGGCATACTGAACTGGAGTCGACTACTCTATTCCTGAGCCACAGTGATCAGTACTCTGATTGTTAATCGTGGCAAAGTTTAATCAATCAACTGGTTTCTATATCAATCAATCTATTTATCTATCAATCTATCAATTGTTGAGTATTTCTGGACTTTTAAAATATGACTGTTGATGTCTTCGTCGAGCGTACGTTTGTTATTCTGGAACCAAGCAGCCGAATCGTTATACTTTTATCCTTGCTGGCACATGGCCCTGTTCACACATCATGTTTGGTCCTGAACTGCTATCAAAGATTTTGTTCAAGCTGAATTATTTACGAAATTGTAGATAGGAACATGATTCTCAGTGTGAGCAACTTTTAGAATCAGTCCAACGTAAAGGCTGTGCACAAACATCGAGCTTCTTTGCAATAATTCAGCATGCATTCTTGTTTTCCAACTATTCTAGTCTAATACACAACAAAGAGAGTTTTATTAGTTTCTTTATTCTTGGAGTAATACCAATTGTTTTATCAGATTTTCCAAAGAAAGGAATCTGATCATCTTGACTGATTTAAATCTTTTAAATATTCAAACACAGAAATCAATAGACAATCTATGCTATACACAAAGTCTGATTTCGTTCACCTCTTTGTAGCTTTTAGACAGCTAGAACGGTGCCTTGTAGGCTGTAGTATTGAATTAAGTTACTCCTAAAATACACAAACTCAGAGAATGCCAGAAAACTGACTGTTGTACGACTAAATAATAACGCTGTGGGGTCTGCACACTCTTATCAATATTTCAATCATTTGTTGGGCGATTTTGATAATGTTTGAATGACGATTATAATTTACCACCCCTTATTTGTTCATTCTTAGCAAATGAGTGAGAAATGGGTTGATTTTGGTTACATCAAATTGAACAAACTTTCTCTCAAAAGTTGACAGGTTTGTCTACATTTCAAAAAATACTACTCAAATGTTTCAATTTTTTTCTTCAGGTAGACATTCACGAATCATTTTCATTGTAAAACATAAGTATATTGTGATCGGTATTCTCTTTGTTCCTGATTTTGCTCTAATATTTTATCGCCAATAACCTATACTGTCAGTCTATGGCGGTGAGTGAACCGTGCCAATAAGAAACAAATATAAAAAAAAAAAAAGACTTATAGAGAATATTCTGGGCAAGAGGAGATTCGTAACGTGGCAGATTCTTCGATACCATCTTTTTCCGGCTCTGTGTTATAACGCTCTGTAGTTGTACATTATTCTGATCTGTTTTGATCTGATTTTTATTCCACAAAAAACGTCAATGATTATCAACTTTTGACTAATTTATTGTTTCATTCTAAAATTAAGATTAAGTTAAGTAAAGAACATGCTAACCATAGATTGAATCGTTTGAAAGTACTTTATCTGTTGAAAAATCTTAGTAATATTCTCATTTTACTTCGATCCAGGAAAAAAAAAACATATTTTTATTCTCTTACTGGATCTAGTCCATGTTATTAGGTTTTTTTGGCACCACAATGAGTTCAAAAAAATAAGAAAAAAAAATCTGCTATACTGAAAAAAAAAAAAAAATTAATAAATAAAAGAGAAACTTCTTACAAGACATCCAACATCTCAGCAGGCCATCTTAGCCACGTCGACCACATCTGTTATCATGATATCCTTCTCTTTATCTCTCTCCCTAATTTTTCATTACCTATCCATCCATCCATCCATCTATCCATCCATCTATTTATCTATCTATCTATCTATCTATCTATCTATCTT
>OY735199.1:50885932-50895932 GCA_963457665.1 Thysanoteuthis rhombus | reverse complement strand
CTAGCTCCCAATTTTAGACGGTTACTTTTTAGGCTCAACAGATAAATATTGGCATTTTCGGGAGCTGATGATATTCTCTTTCAGACGATTTATTAATGTATATATATTTCGAGAACAGAATCCACTATCCATACATTGTTGGTAATGAGGTACACGTATACTTCATTATATATATATATATATATATATATATATATATATATATATATATATATATATATATATACTAAGGATTAGATCCATGATACATTATCTGTTGATTTGGCTGTTACCTTCTAACCGATAGAAATCGACAAAAAACATAAGCATATGATATTTTCTTTCAAACAATATATCATGTTTCATTATATCTACTTATTATTTTTTCTTGGGTGAGGGCTATTACTGACACCAAATTATCATTTTTCACATTTCTTATAGGAATCTTTTGAAAACTAAATTGGGTTTATTTGTACACTCATCAAAACTTTAGAACGGTCTGCCTAGTCAATAAAATCACGGACCTCAGGCTTTTGAAACGTCTGACCACTGAGTCTCATTATCATTTCTGTCAACCATCGGGGTATCTGCAGCCTGATACTTCCGCACACAATTTGAAGATAGGGGCTCCTCAAATTATTGTTTATCCCTAAGTATTTTTTAGTAACTTTCTTAACCATAAACTACAGACTTGTACTATCAGAAGAAAAAAGTATGAATGTTACGTCAATATCACGGAACCTCAGTGATAGAAAAAACAGTATCGGAAGTGAGGGTTTGCTGCCCACATAGCTGGAACTACAACAGTAAATGTTTATGGGCTGAGTTTACGATGACTCGGACCACTCAGGCACCCAAATCTCTATCTCTGCCACTGGATGTGGTAAGATCTTGTGTCGAAAGAAACTTTTCCAAAGGATCAGTATTTTAAATCCTTAATCTTTGAGACGACAGTACATCCTAAGATAAATGGTGCATCCCAAATCCTTTTTGATGAACTATTTCAACCATCAACTACAGGTTATTCATGTTCCCTAACAATAGTGCAGTGTGCTTAAATATGATGTACTTGTTCCATCGTAAACAAGTGTTGAAATCATCATTACTCACTGCATGAGTGAATTATCAAACTCGAAACATCTAAATTCTTTCTGTATATGTCTACATACTAATGAAGGGAAAAGTTTTGCTTGAACCATATCAGAAATTTGGTGGTCCTCATGAAGTAATAGATACAGGGGCACTTATACTTCTGAGCCTTCAACATTCGATATATATATATATATATATATATATATATATATATATATATATATATATAAGCTTAAATCACTCCATACGGTACAATGCATTGATTACTTTATTTAAGTGATAGATAAACATTATGGCACAGGAAATGAGCATTTTATAAGCAATTTTCTCTATTGCTAAAATCATCTATTAGGGAGAAATTGAAATTGATAGGGAAAAAGTCAAAAGGAGGTACTTTCAAAAAATCGTTGTCATCATTCTTTTAAGCAATATGCCCATTCTATGAACTAAATAACTCGGGTGTCTGCCATTCTCAACCTCCCAATGATTTTTATATCCTACTTTGTAGCCTCTTCCTTTCTGCTACGAACTAAATGAGACTGGACCGACACTGGTATAGTTATGCTCTTGACCTCTGTATTACAAATACTTACTTTTCCACCAAACTGAACCACTGAATATCCTGCTGATGCTGCAGATCCGATCATTGGTACCAACTCAATTTTGTCATTGCCTGAGGAACCTTCCTTGTTTTGAAAGAGAGCGAGAGCACTGGTTTGACGATGTTCTTATAAGGAATTTCGTTTGATCTGTCAGTATCAGTGCTGCTTCCCAACGCGTTAACTGCTACCTTGGATACCAGGTACAGAGCTCCAAAATATGTCCACTTGTTGCCAAGTGTTACAAAACAGAAGGTAAGTATAGCACGATTTTCTAACTTTATTCATTTCTTTGAAAAGAACCATGGAATGGACATACGTGCGAGTCAGATCTGATACACAACAAGCGTATTGAATGAGTCTTATTTTATGTATAGGCACAATAGGCAATGAGCACGTAGCACATATGTCTGTGGAAAACAACTTTCTTTACAGAATTACTGTCACAAATTAGACGTTCATAGTGTCCATCTCTCTTGATAACGTGATATTTCGTTTCATTACATTAATTTGTATTGATTATAGTTAAGCTGTTATTTCAGACTTCTATGTGACTAATCTTTCTCTTTTTAAACCGCACTAGATGTTCACAAGAATCAAATTGAACTATGTTTTTTCTCAACGTCTCGACCATTTTTTGTCCACGGGTTCTCAGTTAAAATTTCTCAGAATCGGTGATGCAGATGAGCAAGCGCTTAGAAGCATAGAAAATGGAATCGATGAACAGGGTTCAAATTCCAAGACAATACACGTATACTAACAGTAGTCTCCCACAGCAAAGGGAAAATATCACAGATGAAGTAAATGACGCCAGTTCAGTCCCTTTCCCTCTCTAACTCTTAGATACTTACTGCAAGATACCGAAAAACTTCGAAGTATATCAGAAACAGATGAAAAATGTTATATTGGCAGTATTTATATGTATTGTTATTTCTTGAAACCAATCTAGTTCCCCATTAGCCATTCACATTCGACATTTCAGAATTTCTATTCAATTATTTAGTCGGTATTTCCTCTCCATTAAAACATATCATGTCAAGATGCTCCCAAGATTCGCTATATATATAATTTCTGACTTCACTTCTCACACGTTGATCCTAGTATTGGGAATGCTCCCAATATTTACCGAGTATTCTTGCCAAAAATATTTTTTCTTTTCAATTTACCAACAAACGGTTAGCTGATCAAATGATCTCGCAGGAATGAGCAACAAGCGCTGAACCTAAAATAGAGAGAGTAAAACTACGGCAAGGTAAACATTATCATATAATCTGGCTCCGAAACACATCCTAATTCAAACGCAATGTTCAGACAGTAGTAATGAAGCAAATATCAAAATATTTACTAAAGAACAAAAAGTATTTTGATCAAATATTAACATGTTCTGTCAAGCAAGTCAAGTGTGGACATCTTTGCTCAAATTGACTAAGCTCCAAATCATTTTGTTTAAACGTGTTTTCATTTTTTTTATTTGATTGGATCCTGAACCTCAGAGAAGAAATTTATAAGGCAATGCAAAGCTGTCCGTCGCCGCAAACACTACACACTCACACACACGTGAACGTGTCTTTTTAGTCATCCTGTTTTCATTTAAAAGCATCTTCTTACCACACCATGCTATGTTCACTTGCTGGTAAATGATAGAGTCAAAATAAGTTTCTGTCGGACTCCTTTAACTCTGCTGGGCCCAGTTTTGCGCTCCGGGCCCTGATGCCATACACCAGCGTCAACCTTTCACCCAGAGATTCTAATGGGATGAACAAATGCAGTCGATCAATGGGTGCAGTCAGACGTTGTTTCCGCTCTATTTACCTTTGACAACGAATTCAGAAGAGGTCTCTGTATTCACCTTTGTCAGTATAGCCGTCCGTCTGAGCCCCGGCCAGTCGCCTGTCCACACACTCCAGCTGTAGCATGAACCGCCTGTGTATTTAAGATATTAACTCAGAAGTCACTTGACCTGTGAACTGAGCAGACAGGTAACAGACACCTACATTAAACATATGCAAGTTCCCTCGGAAGATCTACCACTACGTAACCTTTAAGCTTGCTTGCTAACATTTACTTCATAGCAAAGTAGCCAGCTACTTTACACATCAAATTATCTACTTACATAAGATAATGTGTGATATTTCCTGTTTCAATGTCTGTAATCATGAACTTTTCTTTATGATGGTTACAAGTTTGTGGACGAAGATATCACTTAACCACCATTTTAAAACAATGGACACTTCAAATAAAACTATATTTGCTCCATGTCACTTTCACACTTTTTCGAAAAAAAAAAAAAAAGCAATAATCAGAAATAGAGTTCTGGTTCAAGACCATGTGGCGATGGAGTGCTCAGTCTTTTTTTTTTCATTTCTGCACCCCGGTCTCCCTGCACCTCCAATGACGACGATGCCTGATGGCTCAACCTAACATAAAATAGTTTTGAGGGCCATTGGGAACATCCCATGGAAATTATTGGTTTTTTCTTTTTTTCTTTAAGCAGCATGTTTAACCAAGCACAACTTGATCAACAAGTTTTCAGTACAATATGAAATGTATCGCAGCTCTGACGGTTCGTTTTCACTTTGACAAACAAAGGCCTCATCATGCTGTAATGAGCAGTTAATGACAGCGTAGTCTATGTTCATGAATAGTGGCAATAAACATATTATAAACTACATTCCAAATAATTTCTGTTGTAACTTTCCCTTGGAATACAATTTTACGAAAACCACGCGTGTGGACCAGTTTGGAACATAGTAAGCTTGGTTACTTAATCATCATCAGTCTTTTATCGCCTGTGCTTGGACATGGACTTTCCCCATGATCCTTCACATCTCTTTTACGAAAAAGCCTGCAAAATAATAAAACAATCTCCAGACAAGTCATTGGTGTCATCAATTTTTTTTTCTTATTGTTTCCGTCCTCCATCCTATGGCTATGCATTATTGAGGTTCACTCACATATGATCCAGTTCATTCTACCAGGTGGTATTTATGTTTATCACATCTTACTTCTGTCTCAAAAACATTAATCTCTGTGGATCTAATATCTCTCTATCACAATACCATTTTTGATAAAATCTATACCTTCTAACAAGCAAACTAACTTGCCCTATCTGATAATACCAACTATCCGTACTTCTCGAACAGAGTTGTACATTTCTTTTGGATGTTCCAATAAAGATATTATAAATATGAGAGATATTTCAAATTGAACGGCCCATTCAAAGGAAGTTTGTTTTGCGTAATAAGTTTCGGTTATATTTGTGTTTTACTGGATCAATTCAACAAGAAGTTACCGCTAGTGGAAATTGTACCAGCTGGAGGACGAAGCATAGAATAGAGTGTTTTATGGCATATAAGACGTTCATTCTACTTGGCAACAATTATGCATTCGCATGACATACTCAGATAAAAGACGGTGTCATTTTTTTGTTTTGTTTTAATCTACCTCAAATTCTTGGCATTATGAGAATACATATTGATTGTTACCTTCACCTTCTGTGTCATTTTGGGCTGAGGGGGAAGAGGTGACGTCTTATATGCTGTAAATGCTGTAATTCTTATTATAAACGTGGAAGCAGTGCAAAATCTGCACATTCGGATCTAGTCAGCATTTAATCTTTCGCTGTATTTTTTTCAGCCGTGTTCTATTTTGAAACAAATCTAATCAACTTAATGTAAAAAAAGTTCAGACTGAAGAAAAAATCACTGGTATTTTGTTTAACTGAAATTGCGTTCTGTCCTCTGTGATGAGTTGTATGATAGAAACCTAGGAAATAAATAAAAATGGTCTAATCAAATCTTGTCACGTTTTCATATTTGCAATTTTGTATTAATAGAAAAATCTTTGGTTTTTTTTTGTTTTTTTTTTGTCTTGTATTTTTTCTTGTTCTCCAGTAACCTTCTTTTCTCTCTACCAAGTTTAGTTCATCCTCGGGATTTTCTTTCTTTCCCTTTCCGTTTCTAATTTTCCCCACACGTAGACCCATTCTTGATTTTTCTCCTTTTAAAAAAATCTCCTTTTAATCTAATAACTTCCATCAGACAATTATACATGTGTACATTTGTCTGCGATTCCACTTGCAAAATGTCTGTAAGTGAACAACGAAAACTTCTCCCAGGTTAGCGATGATAAACCTAAATACCTACGGAAGGATTTGAATTCTAGTGGGTTTTTAAAAATCTTTCACAAGTATATGATTGTACACAAATATATACCATATTTCCTTGCTTCTATGTGGGAAATGTTGACAATAAACCTATCAACTTTTTTGGCTACTATCCTTCCATAAAATGAGATAATTACTGGGAAATAAATTGCACAATGAATACAATCACTCTCATTGTTTAAAACTAGTAAAATATGAACAATGGAGACATGCATCTTTACGACGCAGATTATGGAGAGTTAAGTTAATCTCTTTCTTTAACTTATATCTTTGCGTTAGTTTTCAGTGGTAGAAGTGAAGACCCATTGTATTATTAGACATAAGAACGGAATGCAAAAAAATAATTCAAACGCTTGACCATAAAATCATTAATCTACAGCCAATATACTAACGTATGTGTATACAGTTAGTTATTTAGCAATTTCTTCTGAATAGAAGAACGTTGTCTGTTTGTTAGATCATGGTTCAAAACATCATTCACAAATAGTTGCATAATTCTGTTGTGGCAGACTGGTGAGCAACTTTCAATCCTTGTAAACCTTCCCTTTCTGTCTCTCTCTGTCTCTCTTTCGCACACAAAGCCGCCCCCTTCACACACGCATATATATATATATATATATATATATATATATATATATATATATATATATATATATATATATATATATATATATATATATATATATGTACACACACACACATTAAGATGATCTAAAGGATAAAGGTTATCCAGTTCCCTTTAAAAGGCAGCGTATCTGCTCCTTGATGTAATCAATATATACGAAAGTTCATGTTATACGGTGAATATGTAAAGGTCGTTTCATTTGACCACTTTTGTAAAGAAGAAAAAAAGAAAAAAGAAAAGGAAATTGCATAATTAATCACAGTCTTTTTGAAAATCGATATATGGATTATATGTTTGATTCTACATGCCTAAGAATAACAAAATAAATGTTGATCATGGTTCCTTCCCTATCAGTGTAACCTTGAATAGTGTTAGCATTTGTTCTCGCTTGGCGACATCAACTTGTAGGAGGTACTGCTTTCAGTTTTAATTTTTGGTCAATGTTCTTTGTAACGGTGGATCAGTGCAATGCATAGATCAGCAGCCTCACAAGCATCTTTCAACCTTCAAGGCATGCTGTCTAAACTCTATTTAGTTGTCTCTATCAGACCCTTCCTATAAAAGTGTCTAGAGGAAAATATGTACTTCTTCCATACCTGATAATTTCAGTGAGGGGCAAAGTACATTTGTGCCGAATTATGCCATGTCATTATCGATATAATCACTGACCAATTGATGCATCACTGAGAGTTATATTTTGTTGGATGTTGATGGTTTTGCATCATTTCTTTATTTTAAGCTCGTACTAATCCTGTTTAAAAAAAGCCAATTCAATCAGAGGCTCCAACGAGTTGCGCAGATAACGACTTGGAACTGCCTTTGCTGGTTCCCACACTACTCTATTGGGATATCTCACCAGAATTCCAATGTCACCGAGAGGGGCACGTATCCTTATCGCTCTTCCATGCCAATAGTTGCTGTAACTTAAACTGACGAATAAAGCCAGTTGAGTTACATTCTGTTCCCGGCGTGTGAGCTTTAACTGGTACTGAAAAAAGTATATTATCAGTACATAATTCCCCTTACCTCTCCAACTATTGAGTAGCATTGACCCAGAGCTCGAATTGAGGTTTGCCTATCGGTTTTCTCCCCAGAGAGAGCGGAGACAGTGCAATGAATTCCTTGTAGTAATCGCAAGGACAAGTTGCATGAATTACCGTAACTACTTACTGCAGACTTTTGTTCATTATCTTTTGAAGATGAGGGTTATTGAACAATATATTTTGTGCTCCAGCAAATTGTTTTAGGCAAAAAGTTGGACATCACTTTTTAAATATCTTGAAGAGTCCAGTTCCAGAGTCGGATGGTGGACTATAGATTGATTAAAATACATTAGCATATACAAATTCAAACAAATGATGCTGATGAACTATCCAAATGAATTCATGCTTCAATACTTCTCCAGTCCGAACAAAGACTCCATGACTTAAAACTGTATGGATGCAGTTATTTCAAAGATCAGGCCTCTCATGAGCTGTTCTATGTTCCATTGTTTTATAGTTTGAAGGCGTGGTTTGGTCTGTGATTCTCTAGTGCCTCGTGTCGTCTTTGGGACATCGAGCAACTACACATGGTTATCGAATGTGATAAGAATAGCAATTCAATTCGGTAGAAGCCACCTTAGGGGATTTGATTTTGATTTAACTATTTTAACTTGATGAGGAAATATATCGCCTATATTGGTAAATACCATTTATAACTATCCCCGTGTGTGATAGTTTTAAAAGTAACCAATAACGTTTGATAGACAATCCAGATTAGTAATTAAACAACTTATGAAAGACTGTCATTATACATCATGTAAATTGACTCAAATAATATTCACTGTTTTTTCAATGCCAATAAACATTATATGAATCCGGTACAGAATTCTATAAAATCAACACAAACGGGTGACCAATATAATTAAAAAATGAAGTGACATCTAAACCCTCACTAGTTTGACTTTTGGAACTTGGCACAACGTACTTACACAATACAAAGACAGAATTCAAGTTTGGTAAACGTTATTTAGAATAATGTTGAAAATTTTGCGATGTTTTTGATCAAGGTAAGATATATATTCATTACTATTCATGTGACTTTTAGGTATGGCGTTTTCGATGACGCTCTCTCAAGTAGCATGGCACTGCCATTTTTATACGTTATCAGAATGTGGATTTCAAAGGATGTCTTGAAGGGGAAGGGTAATTTTAATAAGGACCAAAGATCATTGAATACAAAAATTGAAAACATATGTTGTTTTGTTTTTGTTGTTTTTTTCAAATCAGAGGAAGGATGGAAACTATTTAGAATGCAACATCTACTAAATCGATAGGTGGGAAGGACTTGCTACTATTTTAATCTTAGTATTAAACAACTGATGCCAATGTAATGGTTAATCATTATTACGTGGTGGTAAAAGTGAAACTTTAAGTGAAGAATGTTTTTGTTTTGATAACTATACGGATTCGTCCAATGACGTAAATACCTCATTTTTTGTGTATACCTTGGAACCTGGAACTGACTTCAATATAGGGATGACTGAATGCTGCTAAGTTCATTCCCTTATGTCAGATATGTAAGCACCAAGTATTCATCCAAAACCAGGAGTCTATAGATCGTCCATCAAATCCTGATGCAGTAAATACCCCGACGGTCACACAGAACTTGATGATTTTCCAAGAAAGTACACATTTATCAAAGTGAGAATCAATAATACAGACTATTGCAAGTGTTTTATTCTTACTTTCTACAATGTTATTATTTCGTAAGTCATGAAAATATCTAAAATGTATTCATCTATATACAAGCATACAGGGACACACACACAAATACACGCACACACACGCATGCATACACACACTTATATATATAATAAGTAAAGATTACATATATATATATATATATATATATATATATATATATATATATATATATATATATATATATATATAAGTAAGATTCTTACAGATATTTTTACAATGTGATATTAATTACAGATTATACTTTCTGTTCTCTTTCACTGTAATAGAAAATTTTCAAATTAAAAATTACATTTTCTCCTGAATCTTTTATACCATTTCGGAAGTTTTAACCCCATCCACCTGACCCATGATGTAAAGTCATTCTTCGAGCTTTTTTTTCTAATATTCAATTTCGTTTATTTTACTCTGTGAAATAGTTTTTATACATCTATTTTTTGTTCAATTATTTCATATTCATTTATCTATTCATTATTTTCTGTTTATGTTAGTTTTGGTCACTGCAGGAACATTTACCCTTTTCCATTTAGTTACTAAGTGTAAGATTAAAATATCTTGAATTAACGCTGTTTATAAATTTGATGCCAATATTTAGTTCAACTTTTAACCTTCTGTGGCAGTGACCTGTAAGTTTAGGTTCAAGTATTGGTCACTGCACGGACACTTGTCCATGTCCGTTGAGTTGCCAGGTATAAGCTTACATATTCGGGTCAAACGTATGTCTAACACGTAAAAACTGTAAAAAATGCAATCATACTACCTCACATCATCTACTTCCGTGCAATAGTCGTGAGTT
>OY735199.1:50773432-50880932 GCA_963457665.1 Thysanoteuthis rhombus | reverse complement strand
TTAAAAAACCACCATAATTGTCTTTTGCTGCAGTATACTAAATTTGTAGATTTTTGGGTTCAAAATATGTAGCTTGAGTACCAAAATAATCGATTAACTTCAATCCATCGATAGACTGAAGTTGTATGGGGGGGGGTGTTAAAGCCAGTATTTTCTATTGATTGATCTATTTTATTTAATGAAGTATTGTAAATCATTATTTAAAAATTTTGATACTATCTATTTCCATTTCAATTGTGTTGCTTTTTCATTGCAACTAAATATTGTTTATTTTTTCCTTGGCAATGGGCAAATGAACAAACTCAGTGGATTGAAGTGCATTTTAAGTTTCTGGTGAGAATCAAAATCACAGCTTGGTTTACACTTGCACCCTCTTACCACTGAGCTACAAGAATCAAACTCATTCTCTATACCGATCTCTTCTTCACCATGTTTTTTTTTTCATTAGATGCTGGTTCAGTACAGTTAATTGTATTTATATGTTTTATTAGATAATTTATTGAATCATCAACTATCTTTCTGCAACTGTATATCTTCATCTCGATTTTTCTTGATTTTTTAAAATCGCAAGTCAAGTTTTGATTTGGCGTAGAATAAGTCAGAGTAAAATATAAGTTCCAGATGAGAATAAAAAACAGGGCACTCTATGCTGAAGTGCAGCTTGATCAACACTTGATAACTCTTGCCACTGAGCCAAAGGAATCATAGGCGCAACTTAAGTATCGATAATCCTCTTCAGTTATTTAATGAGATAAAGTATTGTGAATCGTTATCAATATTTTTGCTAGTATTTCTCTTCATCTCAATATTTTTGGCTTCTTATCACAACTAAATTCAGCCCAGTTTCACTTTTGCATTTCGAATACATTACCATCGATATGATTTAAGGATAACTTCCTGGTGAAAAACAAACTCATGTCATTGTACGGGTGGGTAACTTGATTGAGCGCCCGATCGTACTTGCCACTGGCCGGTTTCCTTTTGGCAGTGTATGAATAAATTAACAGCATGTATCAGAATGAAGATCAATTTTATTCTAAGCGTGCCTTAAAAGCATCTCTCTGAAAACGCATGTAAGGAAATACGAATAGACTTTTGGAGTAAACTGCTATTGATTCACCGCTGATGTTACCATGGCATCAGAATCATCAAAATAATTACAAACGTGTAATATGATCTCAATGGGAAAAGAGAAAAATTAGGCTTTATGATGAAAAAACAAACACAGTAATGTTCAATGAGAGGGTTTCCCTAAAAGATCAAAATAATAGAGGGTGAGGTTGTACGAGTAGTTGATTAATCAGTTTACAAATGGAAAGTAATAATGTTAGTGAAATACCATGAGAGCAAAATATAACAACACATAACGGTCGGCTGGATAATATTTGGTACAGATAAGAGACATATTTAAAAGCACCTTGCTAATGTGCATGAATTATGCAATGAATTTGGGCCCAAGGGACACTGAACCCAGTTGGGAAAAGACAAGACACAAAATGCCAGTAACACTAGGATTAGCACAATTACAGTCTTTGAGGGAAATGAGCTCTCATCCTGCAGTGGACTTACACGGATGATATTTTTTGCTGCTGATGATGATAAAAATTGGGAGTAAACATGCTATGTCATATGCTTTCCAGTGACGGTGGTGAAGAAATTTATGATGACTTTTATAGTCATGAATTGAAAGAACATTTCTATTTGAATTGAAATGCTTTAAGAAACAATTAAAATACAACCCTAATAACGTTTAACATTTCAAACTAGAATTCAATGCTGTTTCATTCAAATGAGAAGAGCAGTTACTATTCTTCAATCTTGAACTAAACGACTCAAACAGTGCATTCTGATCAAGATCCGACTGTACTGATAATCATGATCATTTCTTTCATGTTAGCATCCTTTGTTGGTCGTTTCACAAATACTTAGATTAAAACTAGGAACATAAATTTTGTAGAGGTTACTTGAATTATTTGTAAGTTGGAAAATCATGCAGGAAATTTTGATTTAAAATTTCAATATTTGCGGGAGAAATATTTTACAAACAAAAGTGATTGAAAAAAATTCAAATTTTAGTCTAAGGAATTGGAATAAGTCATATGTTTTGTCTCAGGATTGTACTGATGGTATTTTCTTCCCTGATCCAACTGGAGAAAATGAATATTCAAATAAATCAGTTTGACACTACTTTCTCTGATGAAAAGAGTACTTTCATTTTATCTTTAAATGCACAAATATTTGTCAATGAAAAAATTCCTACCGAAACACAAAGAATTTTCGCCAATGAACTTTTGAAATTTTGAATCATATAAATGAATGTTCACAGAGAAACAACTATTTTTTTTTTTCACAGAAGCAATTAAAAGTTCATTATCTGTAAAACAGAACAAAATTAAGGGTTTTTTTTTGGTCCATTTATGGGATATGTGAAACAAAAATCAGATGTTCATCGCCATTCTTTTCCTTTTCAATACATTCTTTTTGTTTCTTTTTATTTTCACTCCCTGCTTATTCTTTTCTTTTAATTCCGTTTAGCTGATGTTGTCAGCATATCTTCACTTCCATTCTTTTTCCCCTTCCTTTCTCTTTCTCAATCGCCTTCCTTTCTTTTTTGCTTGCTTTCACGTAGATTCAACCCCAGTGTCTGTGACATCACCATCCCTCCTTCTCCTCCCTCTTTTCAAAAAAATCTTTGAATATTACTTTCATCTAGTAATTTTCGTCTGTTGATAGCATATTAACATTCATATTCATTTTTTTGGCTTTCTCTGTCTATGAGATATAATAAAATAAGACCTAATGGGTGGTCGCTTTTCTTCTTCGATTAGTTCACCCATGTTGTCATAGAATGATGGAAGTTTTTAAAAAATCATTTTGTTATTGCTTTGCACTTAACAAATATGAAAAAAAAAATAAAGATCACATTTCTCGCATTTTCTTGTTTACCCGCATACATAGACCTCCAGAGATTCACCTGCGTCATCCACATGAGAAACCTTGCAAGGTCTGTCATTGGTCACAGCTCTCCCACAAGATCCACCACAATTCTCGATTGGTGTCGAGGTGCAAATGTCAACAGATCTTATCTTCATTTGAACACCATCTTATTGGTCACTATTTTGTATTTTCCAATACTTTCCTCATTATTGGTGCAGTCACGAGTAGTGCTGTGGTATGTATCGTCTCAATCCTTCCTCTTATCCGTAGTCCTCCAATCTTGTTTTCAGTGTCCGTAGGTACGGTTCTGAGTAGGAGCTACTATTACTCACACTATCCTGACTCTCATACTCATTATCATTTTCCTTGCCAGATCCTGGTATTTCCTTAGCTTTTCCTTCTCTACCCTATTTACTTTGTGATCTGTGGGCACAGCCATGTGTATTATTTGGGTAGGTTTCCCTTCCATAGTCCACTACTACCAGGTCTTTCCTCTGTTTTAGATGTCGAATCCAAAAGTTTTTTTGTTTTTTTTTTGGTTTCTGTCTCCGGTTCGAGTGGATAACCTTTGTCTACATGGTTTAATCCCAGTCGTTTGCTCAGTTCTTACTGTATTACTGTTGCTTCCCTGTCGTGTATATTTCTATACCCTCTCCGAGCTAGTTCACTACATACACTGGTTATGTAGTCTGCTGTATTCTTCCTTTGTACTCCAAATTGGTGACATTTGCAGTCGATCTGTGTCATCTTCAGGATGTAAGGTTTCGTGCATTGTCATCAGCTTTCTTGTTCGCCGGTCCATTGATTGGAGTTATTCTTTTGTCCTGCCAAGGAATGGACCTGTGTATCTTACTGCTGATACTGCCCATATGTTCATTTCTTTTGTCAGATTCCTACTATTCAGTTTGGTCTCTAATATTTTCCATCCTCCCGAAATATTCTCTCCTTTTTTTTCTCTTTCATATATTCCCGATCTATTGTGTTATATTCGGGAACTTCAATGTATTCATCTCGGTCCTATGTGGTCAAAGCTCTGGTTCCTTTGTGGTCTGGTAATCCAATTTTTTTCTGCTACTGCAACCTTCCCTTCGTGCTTTACAATTAGTACAATTTTTTTCTCATTTTGCTACTACTACTACTACTACTACTACTACTACTACTACTACTACTACTACTACTACTACTACTACTACTATCAATAATAACAATAATAATGGTTTTATATTGGTTGTTATATGGAGACCTGGCTTATTTCAGGTGTTTATCGTAGTCAGTGTCTGGTGTTTTCGTATACCTAGCTCAATCCAAACAGATTATTCCCAATCTCCTGCTCATGATAGGGAATCTCATTCATCAATTAAATGTCCCTTTGTTATCAACCCATTTTACGCTTATGTTTAATTTTGCACTAGACAACTGTATGACTTTCACAGTTTGATGCAGGTATTACCAGGTAACTAAACCAACGCTTTTATACACTACATCTTTTGCCCATCAATGACAACTCTGAACCCTTTTTCTAATAACTGCTCCATCTGAATCAAAAGGGTTGAATCTAGTGTTATGTATTCTTATTCTGATGAGGACGTCAATAATAGATAACAAATATGCTGTGTCTTTTAATCTTGTTATCAAACCATTTTGAAAAATAGAGCTGTTTTCATAATAACGATTATATTCTCGAGACAAAAATGCATGTTTGTGTAACAAAATCATGGAACTGAAACAGTTTGAATATGATTACCGCGAAGAATGTTGACCTCTTTTCGAATATTCGCGATGCAAAAGAACCATATTTTCCCTTCTTTTCAAACTCTGAAAAGAATGTCATTGCAGTGTTTTTTTACTGGACACAGGTTGAATATCGAAAAATAACTTTGTTTTCACCACACTGAATAATGGCAAACATTTTGAAAAGCATTTTCCTTTCCGTATTTCAAGGGCGACTGTGCTTACTGGCAAAACTACGAGGAGAACATTTCGAATAATCTCCTAAAGAGAGAAGTAGATATTAATTGTTTTCTCTATACAATCTACACATCTTCCCCTCTCAGTCTATTTTTTCCTCTCTATCTCTCCGCCTCTGTCTTTATTTCTTTTTTTTATATATCTATACTAATATTTGAAACCTTTGCTTGTTCGTTTGTGCCTTTTTTTGCTATAATTGCAAGGCTGATTGACCTGATATTTGACATGGAGAAGGAATAAATATAATTTCCACGTAAACTAACCTTTGATGTCAGTTGACGTCAAGAGAGGTCATTCTGAAACCAATCATCGGTTCGATGCATCGGAAAAAAATCTGTACACGATTTTCACCAATCGTTCATCTCATGAATGACACACACGCACACACACACACACACACACACACACACACACACACACACACACACACACACACACTCCTAATAATAAAATTGATTCATATTAATCACTGGGCTATTTCCCTCCGTATTACTGGTAAATATTCAACAGTGTTGAGTAGTAGTAATAGAGCAGTTGTCAAATTATATACATTTCCTTACTTTATTTCCAAAAGACAATCAATTGTGTGATTAAACGCATCCCCCTTCCGCCTTTTGAAGTGTACAAGCCGATCAGATCAGATGATTATTTGGATCTTTTTAAAATTTGATTGGCTGCTGTGAATATCCACGGACTACTAAAGATAAGACGTATAGTTAATCCTTGGGTGATATGTGTACAGTACGTTACTAAGTTACATTACCTTCATTGTATCGGTAATTTTATCCATAACAGACATTTTTGTGAGTACAAATACAGGTATAATCCTCAGGAAATTGAAGGGTCGACTATTATCTTTTTTAAATGAAATATTGTTAACCATTCTCATTACTTTTTTAACTCCTATTTTCGTTCAGCTTTTCTTTTTTTTTTGTGTTCTCAGGTTAAAATTTTTTTTACACGTTTGGTCAAAGAACGTATTCGTATTCTTTCGTGATTAAATGGCATTACATCCGATTTATGCTTAAGGGGAATTATCGGTGACGCCATGTTTGTTGATATTCTAAAAGAAGGAAAGAAAACAAATCTAAAAGAAAATATATAACAATCCTGAAAATCTGGGTTGAAACAAATACAACTTCCAAAGCATTGACGGTACCTTCTACAATGAAAAACAAAAGAATATTTGAACGTTATGCATGGACGTTCCAATGATTATGAAAACTTTTAAAGAATTATAAATACTTTACTTTATTTATAGCAAGTATTTCTGAAAGTTCTATTGTAGGTTTAATGTCCATGAATTCCAGGAATCAGTTTTTATTCTTTATTTCTATGTTGAAATATTGTAAACCACTTTTATTCATTTTTGAAGACTATTTTCATGCATTTTTCTTTCTTTTGGCTTCCCTTTTGGTTTTGTTTTATTTGAGCAGTGAATGCCAGTGTTATCTCGATAACGTTTTGCTACTTTCAATTGGACACCAGATACTCTTGGAAATATGTCAATTAAAAAAAATGCTTCCATTTGGGTTGCAATTGGGATTCTATTAAATATTCATCCTTGATACTTAGCTGGTCACTCAGTTTTCTGTCGACAGTATAACTATTCAAAATCAGATTTCACAAATACAGAACTTCATCTTAACATTTTTGGAAATGAAGTCTCTTAAAAAAACTCCGGTTTCACAACAGAAGTAAACAAGATGCTTCAAAACAGCGCTTTCCTTTGACAGTCGGTCATGTGGAAAGTAAGATCCCAGTTCTGATTCATTCCTTCGTGAAAACCTCATTCGAACATTTATTTTAAATTGATTCTTATATTACTACGTAACAGATGTCTCATTACCTGTAAACACGAACTATTTTTTTGCCAGAATTTGCCAGCCAACACCCCAAACCCTCTTGTAATTTTTTGAAATCTCTACAGATTATCATATGATTTCATGTGATCTCAAGTGTTTCTTCTTTGGGCAATGCCAGATACCCTAGCAAACAAAGTATCTTTTTACATCAAGCGCCTGTCTTTGTAATATTTTCAACTATAGAACTGCTAAAATCTCAATCCGCCCGCAAAACACAGTTTAATTGTATTATTTGAGACAACGTCTGTCGTTATAGGCCTATAAGTTGTCTACCGATGTTATAGACATTCTTCACAAGAAAACTCAAAAAAGAAATGTACTGTTCACATGAAAACCAAAGATTTCTATTCATAGATGACTATAAATAAACGAAAAGGAAAAGATACAATATGTATTTTAAAGAATTTCAAGTATCAAAATACCGTTTAGAGGATCTAACAACGAGGCGGAAGAATGTAAAAAAAAGAGCACGTATCATGTGAAGATAGGCCCCTTGATGCAAAAAAATGCGAGTTCGTAACTCGCACAAGTTATTTTTCACTTCAGATCCAATCTGTTTGCTAATATCCACAGAGTGTTTTCGATGATAATCAGATGGTATTAAGATGAAATAAATACTTTTAAAAGATTATCAATCTTCGTTTCAATGAAAAAAATGAAGATAATAATATATGTCAATTGTTTTCGTATGGAACAATTTACTCAGAAACAGTAAACTCAGTAATAGGGCACATTTTAGTCTTAAAACATATCTGCGTTGGAATTTTATCCATTTAATCCACAAGGTATCGAGGCAGTGTGCTCTGCATTTAATAAAAAACAAAAGAAAAACATGGATTTGTTTATTCATTTTTTGTTTGTGCTTTGCATGCACGAAACTATTATTCATCCAGCAGGAAAATAATGCAAAATACAAAGAATGGCTAATCCTGCAAATAAATAATTAAGTGACTGTTTGCATGTGAGTCAGCCATTAGCAAGCCTCCAGTGATCTTCATGGTTATTAATATGCTGCATTTGCTAATAAATAAAGGACATTTGTTGGATGAGAATTGCTTCCGTTAATAATACATGAATTACAGTGTAAGTATTTTTTGGAATGCAAGTTTGATATTTGTTGCATCCAACTCATAGTTTTAAGGTCCTCAGTTCAATTCATTCAGCAAGATTTTATATTATGCCCAAATGAAACAGTTTATAGAAAAAAATATCAAATGCTTCAATTTATTACAAACGCATTAATAGGTTGAGTCTATATAGACCACCGGCCCATGAGTTAATCAAATGTCAGAAGATTATTCTCTTCAAAATGTTGATATATTCCGATATTTCTCGAGGGTTTCATTCATTGAACACACATTAATCAAAATAATGATACCATCATTATTTTGACCAGGATGAATACATCAACTACAATAGCATCGATTTCAACTTGGCTAATATGTCTTAGTAAGACAATAGCTTCTTCGATTAGATATTTTTTTTTTCTTTATGTAGACAAGGAGTTTGCTTTTTTCCTATTTCCAAGCCATCAACTATAAAACAATATTCAAAATGACACATGATCTCTTTGATTGGGTACTTTGATTTTTCCACGAAAAAAACAAGAAATATATGGAAAATACAGAAGATCTTTCTGGATTCCGATTATATATATATATATATATATATATATATATATATATATATATATATATATATATATATATATATATATATATATATATATGTATATATATATATATATATATATATATATATATATATATGCATATATATATGTATATATATATATATTTGTGTGTGTGTGTGTGTGTGTGTGTGCCATTAAAAGACTAAAATATATCTTTGGATGGTTGCTTCGAGCAAAAATGTCTTACTCAAAATATTGCAAGTGTCAATAATGAAATATCGCGAGAGAGAAGGCTGCAAGTTAGAAAAAGAAAAGTTTTGATATTTCCAGATGATAATGAAAGATGAAAGTTGCTTTATGAAAGAATAAAAAAAAGAAGTATTCTATCTTTGCTTGGTAATCTAGAGAATTCACCCTGGGAAGGAGAACATTCATAAAACGGGGTGAACTCATAAAAAGATTAAATGGATGAGAGAGAGAAAAGGGCACAGAAAAAGGAATGGAAATATAGGAAACAAACAATGAAAAATTGAGAAAATAAACTGTGAAAAGTGATAAATGATAAAAGAGTAATAAAAGGATTTTAAGAAATAAATTGGTGATAAGGTGGAGTACGTCATATCTGGGCATTATATTTTCTTTTAACCAGACGGATAAACCGCTATCTCAAATGACCCAAATTCAGTGAGTTCTTGAGTTTGGATTACAAAAAAATCAAACATCATTTTAGATTCACTTGCAATATCTAATGTATGATGGGTTTATTTAATAAATCATTTAAGGTGGACAGTCTGCTTTT
The DNA here is from genome assembly GCA_963457665.1 of Thysanoteuthis rhombus. NCBI lineage: Eukaryota > Metazoa > Mollusca > Cephalopoda > Oegopsida > Thysanoteuthidae > Thysanoteuthis > Thysanoteuthis major. The sequence goes on along the minus strand of OY735199.1, from coordinate 50,871,730 downwards.
TTGATGGTTATGAATTGAAATTCAGGCATCCTCTTCCTCAGTATGTTGTTGAACTATCAGGTCTTTGCTGTATGTTTCCTCTCTGAGAGTCTTTTATTCTCACTTAAATCTTTCACCAGTGTAAGGGTTCACTTTTACATGACCTTAGTTGTTGGTTTGATTATTGAGAGTTTCGTCTTATTCTACACTTTCAAGATAATTATGATAATTGGGTTGTTCTTTAAAAAGGCTCGAGGCCTCAAGTAATAAAGATATTGACAGTGAAAACTAAGTAAACAAAATAAGTATAGTGATTTATTTCTGGTAAACCTATATGTAGGGTGTTGAATCATGTTTTTTTTTTTTTAAATAGAAATTTAGAGAACTGCTAGCATTTTAACGCTATTGCATTTTTGTATTTTATAATTATGTTTGCTTTTTATTCTTTTGGCGAGTTGGGGGATTCAAATTTTTTTATTAAAACATGAGTAACATATGTGTTGCATATGTTTGTTTATTATATTTTCAATCCAATTGTGGGCTTTAGGGTGCCATCAGTTGGTCTCCAATAATATATCGACAGTGACACACACACACACACACGCACACACACACACACACACACACACACACACACACACACATATATATATATATATATATATATATATATATATATATATATATATATATATATATATATATATATATCACCTCAGCCTACGCAGAACTGGATGATCAATAGGACAGAACTTAAGCAATATAATTACTTACGCATGAATCCCCATCAACCAAAGTGCTCCATTTCAGACATGAAATATATATATGTATATTCACTATTTCATTCAAAATGCCATACCATCACTTGAATACAAGCAAATGGTAACCGGGACTAGATAATGAAAGATCAAACTCTACTTCAACTTTTATTCCCATGGAAGATCATCCATATTGTACATAAAACAAATAAAAACAAATATTTGATAAATATTTTTTATAAACGTGCTTATTCACCAGGCTGAAATAACCCTGTGTACATAAGTATGATAAATGATTTTTAAGATCTTAGACATCAACTTAGCTCAATCAATGAGAAAGTATCCTGGTAGTCAGCTGGTGGTGACGTAAGATCACGATATGGGTAGGCATATTTTACGTATCAATTTAGACGAGTCATTTTAGTGAAGTTTGTTCGTGTTGATCTTGTTCTTGTAAGAGTAAGAAGACAAAGTTCACATGAGACTTTGCACTTCAGTTTGACAATATAATTAAATGCTTCTGTTCAGGTGTCGGTCTGAAAGGGCCACGTGAGCTTATATAAGTACAAAAATAGAAGAAAAAAAGAAAAATTGATTTAAAAAAAGCAAGAAAATGAAGGAAAACTTTAGTCAAACATTCGATTTAAGAACGACAACGTAAGATAGGCAGCAAATCTGTTCTAGAAAACAAGACGGAAGATGAGATAGGATGGATTTCACCATGCAAACAAATGTCCATTGTCACGTAACTCAATACAGATTCTTGTATCGCTGTACTATATCGTAAGGTCATCCAAATTTTCATGGGCCTATCCTGAAACATGGAGCCTAACAAAAAATTGACCCTCAAACTGAGTACCATGCAACGTTCACACAAGAAAATCATGCCCAACTTCAAATGGAGAGATCATAAAACAGCACAGTATACAAGGAAAAGTGTGAATTCCCAAAATCATATGTTAAATTGTGGCCGACAAAAAATAAGGTCGCGAGACAATTTCTGAAAATATTGAGTCTACGATGCCATTAAAAAAAGATTTTGATGTAACTTAGATCATTTGGATTTCATCCCAAACCAACCGAAGAGAAGACAGGCACTTTACTATCGACTGTTTGGTGACGTTTTTAAAAGAATCTAATCCCATCCTGCCAATAAGACGAATTTTTCTTGAATTAAAAAAAAAAACCCAACCCTCCCTTTGACGCTGATCTCAACTTAAGTGCAGCGATAAAACACGGATAAGATTCAAATTCATCAGTCTTCATTGACGTGCAAATTGCTGAAGCGAAAAGTGAGCACATGGATCATCAATTTTGTGGCAAAAAAATGTGTCAAGGTTTTCAGAAGGATCATGCAGGCCTGTCAAACGGCGTGTGGTTGCTAGCGTGGGTTTGCCCGGTAATGTGTGCAAGACCAACCCATCAAGTTACATGAAATCTGTCTAAAATATCATTTGCTTCCCAGTATTTATCCGAGCAAAAATCTAACCTTATCTTTAACCTTAATCCTAACCCAAGCGCAGAAATAAAACATAGGCACGATCAAAATCCGATAGTCAGCTTTGGCGTGTCAATCATTCACGCCAAAAGTGAGGATATAAATTCCAAGTTTTGAAAAGAATTGAGTTAATCATTGAGTCTGCCCAAGGTCATGTGCAAGGATGTATGGGCCTATCTATAAGTGTATGCTGGGCCAACCAGTTCATTTGATTTCATGGAATCGTTGGAAAATATCATTTGCTCGCTGGCCTGGTTTCTCCCCTAACAACTGTAGGTGCCTCCGTTAGGCGGTCGGAGAAAATGTAACAGTTTTTAAGGAAAGAAATGCCAATCTTTCAACACCACAAAAACAAAATAAAACAAAAAAACAAATTTTAAAAAAAACAGCGTATATGTCGAACCATTTCCTTGGGGAAGTTTCTTTGGAGAACTTCTTGAATGTGACAGATTGGCAAGAAAATGTCTCCTTTGGTAATATACAAAACAGATATGTAATTGTCCATACATTTAGATTGTGAAATCTATTGCTGTTTATATACGTATGGATATATGCACAACTAGCACACACACACACGCACACACACACACACACATACGCACATACACACACACACACACACACACACATATATATATATATATATATATATGATTAACACTCTCTTTTAGATTCTATCTTCTCGGAGAAGAACTCTATTCCTTCTAATTTCAAAGAGATTATTTGTAATTGATTATTTTTCTGCATTATAATCCCGTTTTGCAAACCGAATAAAATGTTATATACTTCAGCATTTCGAGTCCTCAAAAATGTGTGCTCCTGTTAACAGTAAAATAATGGTGATATAAACATAGTACCTTCTATACTTAATAACAAGGAAAATATTGTCAATGTTGTCACTTGTTGTCTTCAGTTTGTATTGGTGTGTAATACCTACTGTGTGTGATGGAAAACATTTACATCATTCCACATGTGAAGCCTAGCAAAACGTATGCTTAACTTGATGAATCTAAAATCACAGCCCTTCCTAGACGTAATAACAAAAGAATTAGTTTTAAAATTTCTTGTCTTGAAATGTTAACCCAGTTAAGGATAATAACGGGAGGAAGAATATGAATCATTGCAGCTAACAAAGAGATTGAAACACAAACTGAGAACTATGCAACGTGCACAAGTTAGAATTATGCTCAACATCATTTGGGAGACTGCAAGGTACATAGAATATTAGGGAAAAAAAGAAATTCCTGACATCATAGAAACCATAGGAGATTTAAAATGGTGATGGGATGTTGATGTTGCGATTGATGCACATCACGACTCACAGCACGGTTCCCTAAAGATGGAATGCAGAACCGAGACCCGTAGAATGTGGCTTGGCCATACATGCCGGTAGGTTCAGGGAATATTGTATCCATGATGTACACGATAGAGAGGTATGGTGGATCGTTGGGAAGGTCTATGTTCAACAACAGACGATAAAAAAAAATGATGATGCTTCATTTACTGTCGCTGACAGTCAGAAAGTTTGGGGAACTCAGGAGGCTTAACAGGATCACCACAGATCGCCTACTGGTATATCTAGATGGGTCACCCATCTAAGCACAAACCAGGTCATGCGTTGCTTAACGTCGGTGGTCGCAAGCGAGCTGTTGTGTCCAAACACAATCAGCCTACATTACACTCACCGATCATCCACAGAGCTAAACACACAAGAATAATTTTCGATAGAAAGTCATGCGGTCTGTGTCTACACAGACACCGGTTGCAAATCGATTAAAACAATCAAGTCATTCGTTAGCAGAAAAGCAATAAATCAATTAAGTTAATTGCTTCCTGCACACAGAAAACATTTGCAAACCATCCTTTCCCGTGTTTGTTTTCCGCTGTCTATTTTGTTTGTATTTTATTTGAGAAAGCATCGATAAATGAACGTGCAAATGAACAAATAATGTTGGCAAACAGCTTAAAAACACATGGTTTACCTTTTAAATATTTGTACATAAGTAATTTCATTGGGATGTTTTTTCTCTCTCTGTTTGAATTTTTGTCTTCTACGGTTGAATACATCGTGTCAGATACTATTTATTGACAGCAAGAATAACGACGTTGATAATTTTATCGTCACATACAATTAAACTACTAGTTCTACGAGATGGAATATTCCTGGTTATTATCAAATGAGAGACGCTCTTGTTAAAGGTTTTCAAGTCGTCATTGTACGGTAGGCAGTGACTTTACTTGGCTGAGCTGTAAACACTTTGGTTTTGAAAGCAGCGATTGACAAAGAAACACAATGACACCAACCCATTAATAGGAAGGCTGCCTTTTAGCAGGATTGCCCTTGAAGATAGAACTGCTACATAGAGCTGCTATGCGATAGTATAGTGTTATTTGCTTCGGGTTTGCAGACGGCTAGCTTGCTTTAAAGATCAGCATTAAAAGTCATGTCCTGTCTTTATGTCCTAGACACAAATACTTTTATTAGCACAGTTGTGAGTACACGAGACCAGCCATCTCTGTGATTATGTTCTTCATACCATACACATATTTCATTTCAATGATTTTGCCTTATCAAATAAGTAAATATATTACTAAATTGATTTTAATTATAATTTCAACTAACATTGGGAATCAATTGGTTAATTGATTAGAGCATAAGTGATTGAAACTTACTCACAAGTACAAACGTGGAAACACACACAAACATACAAACACACATACACACACATGCACACACACATATATGTATGTGTGTGTGTGTGTATATATATATATATATATATATATATATATATATATATATATATATATATATTCAATTATATATCAGTATATTAATTTAGAATTTAACCGTACAATCGAACTCCGAAATGAGAGTGATTTTTTTATGTCAATACTATATATATATATATTCAATTATATATTAATATATTAATTTAGAATTTAACCGTACAATCGAACTCCGAAAAGAGAGTGATTTTTTATGTCAATACTATATATATATATATATATATATATATATATATATATATATATATATGTGCGTGTGTGTGTGCGTGCGTGTGTGTGTGTGTGCAAGCATGTATGTGAGTTTGTGTCTGCTCTTGTGTGCATGACAGTGTGCATATGTTTGCCCGTATGCATGCTTTTGTGTTTGTGGGTATCAATATATACCTACGGATAAGCACTCATATGGTGATGAAATTAAATCATCTGATCATTGACTCTCTTTCACACACACACAAACACACACTTGCACATTCATATAAACACACACAAAAGCAAATTTAGAACTCTACAAAGTAGCTACCAACTCAGATTTTAGAAATCCTTTTTTTTTTGAAATGCCTGACCTAAAGCGCAGCCAGAATTTAGATTCTCTAACCAACGTTGCCAAGTTTTTAAAGAACACTGCCAATCGCATCGATTTTTGGGATGAGCGGGTCTTTTCATAGGCATCGTAAAATGTTTGTCTTGATGTTTTCAAAAACTTGATTTCCGATAAAGGCGACAAGAGAAAAAGCTGAAGTCTCAAGGCAATAAGAATCGACAAAAAAATAAACTTGTGCCAGCAATTCAATTATAAATATCCATTTTCTCGGCAATCGCTTTATTTGTTTGAACGGACTGTGCACTGAGTGACCGATTTTCAATCTGTTGTCTTCCTGCATGTAAGATTCTTTGTTTGTATCATATTCCAACTCCTTTCAATAATAAGTACTTCATGATTTTTTGTTTGTTTATGTCCTGCGATAAATCGAATTATAATTCGATTTACGCCAAATAATATTTTGTCAACGTTTATTGATTTTTTGGCAGTCAATTTTCGTAGCTAATTGTATTAACTATTTTTTCTGTGCTTCAATAGAAATTTAAGATTTAATCATGCTTTTGAATGATGAGATTTCAATGAATGTACTATACATTTACACAGCTGTGTTTAATCCTTTTCTAACTGAATCCTTGGAACTCAGAGAGTGCACAGCTATGCTAACAATAGAATCAGAGACGATATATATATATATATATATATATATATATATATATATATATATATATATATATATATATATATATATCGACATTTGTAATCATCTCATCGGGAACTTATGGAGACACTGTGCTGACAGACGTGACGCTCTTCCGATAGTATGAGGTTTTGGCATATGACTACGACGCATAGAAGGTTATATTGAATAAATCAGCAGCAAAATTCAGTCGGTTCTCCAGTGGCCCTTTTTTTTTAACTTTGAAAAGTATGATCTGGACGCTCATGACCATATATGAAAATGAATGAAAAAAAAAAAAAAACGGGAAAGGTCACCTAATCAAAATTAAACTTCCACGCATTATAGTCAGCCACTCAACAAAATTTCATCGTGTCCAATAATTTCGGAGATATCTTGATGACAGACGGAGTAGCCGACAGACGAACAAACAAACAGATGGAAAGATGGATAGACATGACGAGTATAACTATTCCTACATCGTTGGATCTTTTCTTACGCTTTCCCGCGATTATCATGTACGTATTATTGAAAATCACTACAATATTTATGCAACTTTGAAATTATAAACTTAATAATTTGCAGTAATATACACTGCAAGTACTCTCTGCATAATCTTCAAATAACCGTAACTCATGATTAAAAAATTAAATCCGAAACGCTGATGAAGAAAACTACAAAACGTGGTATACATAAGATCTCGTGTTGATTTGATCAAGACCCACTTCACAATCACAGAAAAGTGTGAAAGACATTACATAAGTATATTGTTATATTAGCTCTATTTCATGGAAAATAGTGAGCGCTTTTATCATGGACACAATTTCATATGATCATTCAACCGAAAGAGTGAAAAAAAAAAGATGCAAAGCTGGGAATTGATATAGGCTTATCTATAAGGGAATGATGTCCGTTGTATGTCGGTGTGCTGCTTATTCACAAAATTATTCATCCACATTGAACATTTTCCAACGTATGTTAGTGGCAAAAATCTCAGGTTCCCTCATCTTGTTGAGAAGAAAAATCCAGTTAAAATCATGATTAAAGTTAAGGACCATAATGACAGCTGTAGCTAAAAAATAATTTTAAACGGGTTTGAGTCTCATCATAATAATATTTAGGATAAATATGAAAAAATGAGTCACAAATCGGCGAAATATAGAAATTTGCCTCAGGAAAGATTAACCTATGTAAATAACTATTATTAGGAAATGGACATATCAATTGACAGCATGCGTTATATTATCTGACAGTGTACCTTAAATAACCTCCTTTTATCTCACTGCTGCTGTGAGAATCGAACCTCTTACCTTCTTCATTTGGAATAGTCACGCAACAATGAAGTGGCTACATTTTCTGTCGCAAGTTCGATTATTGCAGCATCATCATTTTTAAAATTGTTTATCATATTTAGGCCAAGTGACTCATTATCCGTGTAATAACGGGAGGTGATTTATCATAGAGTTGCAAATAATAGAACGCATTCATAAGTATCTGTGAAAACCATGTTCTCATTCCCCGGTTGGAATATTAATTGATACTGTATAAATCTATTATTTTGATCACTTATTACAATTCAACTTCATTTGCTTCGTATTCATGTGATTTTTAACCATTTTTAGCCATAGACTGGTCTAAACCCCCAAAGGATTAACGGCTTCGCAAGAAGCTATCTGAATAATCCCCAACTGATTACAGCACGTCATTCTCAGACGGTTACCCATTTACGAACTGACCAGATTCTATGTTGCTTAAATTCATTGATCAGAACCGATGTATCCAACTCAATTTGTCCGGGACTTTGATATACAAGTTTATCTAACTATATTTCTCAAGTTATTCATTTTCCAACACTGAAAATTGATATTAAAACTTGGATCGTTGTAAAAACTTTTTAGAAGTTCATTCATTATGTATCATAAATTCTGATGAGAGATCTTTCTCCTCGGCGCTTCAAAATAATGTCGACTAAAATAGATAATATGACTACAGATAGATCACCTGACCTTTCTGACGTTTCCTGGACATTCATGGTTTGAAACATATATTGATAAGTATAAGCGTCTGGGTCGTGGAGACCTGTCTCTGCAAGAGAACATCTATCACTTCAAAAAAAGTATTAGGGTCAGGGGAATGTCCTTATTCCTGCCAGTAAGGCTGATGGATCTGAACAGTTTCTGAAACACCCATCACATGGATGTCATGCTCAACATAAACATTAGGAAGAATACCATGTTTCTAATATTCTCAATAAATGGTCCTCTATAGATAGTTCTCTCTACGACTTATCATGATGAGTTAACTGATTGTGTGCAAGTATGTCGATATAAAATCACTGAAACTAGTTAATGAGCGATAAATTTATATTTTTCAGAACAAAAAAGTGAATTGATTAATGAAAACTTCATATATTTTGGGCAGTCGAAATTGAAAATGAGGCAACTTCTTCGAGAAAAATTTGGATCATTTGAGTAATTGAATAAATTGGATACAAATTATAACTCGATGAATGAAATAAAATAACCGAGAACTTGATTATAAAAACAAACAACATAACCATGTTCTTTATTACATGTTTGACGAGTTTTTATCTTCATCACAATTACGATTGTTTTCATGAAATTTTCCACTGGGGTCATTTTACTATGGCTATGAATCAGAGCACGATCAGAGATATTGATTGAAACTTCTGTGAGTATATACTTCATTGCCAGAGAGATTGAAGTCTCTTCCTGGCTTCCTTCATAAATCGACCAGGAAAGCATAACAGACTAACTGAACCTAACTCATCCCTACCACCAATCCCAAAACCAATTGTTTGTTGTTTATGTAAAAGATCTTGTAGTCTCGAAAATTATTATTATTATTATTATTAATAATAATATTAATATTAATAATAATAATAATAATAATAATAATAATAATAATAATAATAATAATAATAATAATAATAATAAGAAGAAGAAGAAGAAGAAGAAGAAGAAGAAGAAGAAGAAGAAGAAGGAGATCGGGATTAGGGGAAGGATAGAGACTGTACAGACCACAGCACTACTGGGAACTGCATGGATACTGAGGAAGGTGCTGGAGATATAAGTACTGCAACAAATTGTAGCTCTGACACGATAGGTGAAAGAGAGTGGAGACGTTAGCTGAAAACCTGAGGATACTTATTGTCACTCAGCCTTCAGCGATAACCACTGGGCAACCGGTGTGAAACTGTAGATCGCAGAATTACTGCAACCTACAAGTACTAGGAGAGGAGGGCTGGAGACTCGAGTAGACTTGCTGTCACTCAAACTCCAGCGGTTACCACCAGGCAACTGGTGTGAGATTCCAAAATAATAATAATAATAATAATAATAATAATAATAATAATAATAATAATAACAACAACAACAACAAACTACTCTGGGACTTTGACATCCAAACTGACCACCTCATCCAGGCAAGAAGACCGGACTTAGTAATAGTAGACAAAAAAAGGAAGGCCTGCCAAAAAGTAGACTTTGCTGTGCCTGCAGAACATAGAGTAAAAAAGAAGGAGGGTGAAAAAAGGGAAAAATACCAGGACCTAGCAAGGGAGTTGAGGAAAATGTGGAACATGAAAACCAGGGTAGTACCGGTCATAGTGGGCGCACTAGGAACTGTCCCCAAAACGCTGAGGGAGAGACTGGAGGGGATTGGGATTAGGGGAAGGATAGAGACCGTACAGACCACAGCACTACTGGGAACTGCACAGATACTGAGGAAGGTGCTAGAGATATAAGTACTGCAACGTCTTCTCTCTCTTTCGCATATCATGACAGAGCTACAATTCTCTATCCTTCCCCTAATCCCGATCTCCTCCAGTCTCACCCTCAGCGTTTTGGGGACAGTTCCTAGTGCGCCCACTATGACCGGTACTACCCTGGTTTTCATTATTATTATCATCAACAATTTCACACCAGTTGCTTGGTGGTTACCGCTGGAGACTGAGCGACAGCAAGTCCCCTGAAGTCTCCAGCCCTCCTCTCAACGCGCTCATACTTCACAGCCGTACTGTGATTTACAGTTCCACACCAGGTGCCCAGTGATCATTGCCGAAAGCTGAATGACAATCAGTTTCGTCAGGTCTTTAGTGCTCCTCTCATCTCTTCCTCTCTTCACACAGCAGTGCTGTGGTTCATACCTCCACCACCATTTAGGTGTATTCTCCTACTTCTTTTCATTCCAGGTTTTCGTTGTGCCTTTTTCGCTGTCCACATACGCTGTTCAAGTTTTTCTTTGTCCCTTTTGGTGTGTAGGTTCATGTTCTGCCTTCTTTTTCCGTTCAGATGCTAGCGGAACTTCTTATCGTTGTTTTGGAATGTATGGTATATCTCTTTAGTCTTGCCTCTTTGGCTAGTCTCATTTGGTATATCTATTCAACTTCCATAGGGATACCTTTTTGTCTTATCTTGTATTCATTCCATAGTCTTGCACGTTGTCTATTCATGCATGGTGCATTTTTCAGTGGTATTTCACCACTCTGGAGTTGCAAGATTTGTCTCTCCTAATCTGTTTTCCCAGTTGGGTTTTTCCCTCCTATTATCATTTTGAGTTTTTTTCTCGTGTTGTGAGGAGCTTCGCAACCGTTTTTGCTCCAGCACAGATTGAGTTGTTAAGCTTTGTTTGGCTGTTCGTTTCAATATGCGGCTGACCGATGACATGTTCAGATGTTTCGTTTAGTATCTCCTTGTCCTTGTCTCTAAGTCTCTAAGAGTTAACAGTGTTGTTTTTTTGGTTTTTTTTTGTCTTTCATAATTTCTTTCACATTTAGTATTTGAGCTTCTTCTTCCTCCGTTGGTTGTATCAAGAGGTTCTCCTACAAATGAACGACAATATTTCATTCTATTTCATCGTAGATCTCTTGTAGTTCTGTCTCTGAGTGCTTTTTTTAGGGTTTGTTTTACTTGATCAACCAGACACTGGCTCGATACCTGCTTGGTGGATTTTTCCCCTCAATATTCTGAGCATGTTTTCTCTGTAACACCGCATATATGGTTTATTTTTAGAATAGTGACGGCAGTGCCTCTTCTGGTTGTCATTTGTAGAGCATGAGCAGGGGTTTTGGCCAACAGTAGCTTGATAACGACGTTGTCCCCCCTGAAGGCTGTTCAAGGCACACGAGTTGGAATTTTGATCAGCAGTTAGTGGTTGAGGACTTGGTCTCTCCTTATGGCTAACAAGGGGACACCAGCCGGTTATGACACACAAATTTTATTTTCTCGCCACATTTCTTGTGGTAAATTTATTTTGTCGTACTGTCATGTTTGGATTATTAGGTGCTCTGAGGTAGCATTGGACTTTAGTGGATTGGTTGAAACTGATGTGGTTCGAAAGTAACCTCAGAGCTCCTTTGCATCTAGTGTATATTTTCACCTGGAGGAAGGATATGGATGTGCACAACATCTAACAGTGTGATAAAATTTTGGTCCTTCCCCACCAAATTAAAGAATGAAGCACTAAGCTCTGTCTCTTAGCTAATTAAGTATACTTACTATGTTAATAACTCCCCCTTATTTCTTTCAAGGCTTGACATAGTAAGAGTCCAATTTCTATTTGGGACTTAAGCCGGATGTCTATTCCTCTTTCCACTCTGGAACTTTCTTAGTACGCAAGAATTCGAAAACAGCCTGGCCAATTCATAACCTAGGGTACCATCCGAATATTCGCATTAAGAGGTGCCTTCTCTCAGACATTAGTATTGCATAAAGAACATAATTTTGTCAAGGGCGGATACAAATCTGATTTGGCATAAAATGATCCTGCACTTACCCCCACAGACTGTCTAGAGAACAGGTCAAAGGTAAAACGAGAGATGGGGTTGTAAATTGACAATGATCGTTTCAATAGTCGAGAAATAAGATTTAATATAAGATAAAATAAAACATAAATTAAAAAAAAACAAAAAACGATCTGCCAAAAAGTCAGTGCTTATTCCATTTCATTAAAAGTAGCTCTTCTGAACGGCCATAGCTATTTATTTATTCTTACACTTTTTTGTTGGGACTAAAGCTGGCTGCCCATTCTCATTTCCACCCAGCAACTTTCTTTGCCCGCTGGAATTCAAAAGAGCCCAGTCAATTTATACACTACAGTACCATCCAAATATTCACATGCAAAAGAGCCCTCTATCGGACATTAGTTTTGCATTAAATAACTTCTTCTTTTTTTAAAATCTATTATTATTATTATTATTATTATTATTATTATTATTATTATTATTATTATTATTATTATTATTATTATTATTATTATTATTATTATTATTATTATTATTATTATTATTATTATTATTATTATTATTATTATTATTATTATTATTATTATTATTATTATTATTATTATTATTATTATTATTATTATTATTATTATTATTATTATTATTATTATTATTATTATTATTATTATTATTAGGAATCTCACACCAGTTGCCTGGTGGTAACCGCTGGAGTTTGAGTGACAGCAAGTCTCCTCAAGTCTCCAGCCCTCCTCTCCTAGTACTAGCAGGTCGCAGTAATTCTGCGATTTACAGTTTCACACCGGTTGCCCAGTGGTTATCGCTGAGGGCTGAGTGACAATAAGTCTCCTCAGGTCTTCAGCTAACGTCTCCTCCCTCTTTCGCATATCATGACAGAGCTACAATTCGTTGCAGTACTTATATCTCTAGCACCTTCCTCAGTACCCGTGCAGTTCCCAGTAGTGCTGTGGTCTGTACGGTCTCTATCCTCCCCCTAATCCCGATCTCCTCCAGTCTCTCCCTCAGCGTTCTGGGGACAGTTCCTAGTGCTCCCACTATGACTGGTACTACCCTGGTTTTCATGTTCCACATTTTCTTTAACTCCCTTGCTAGGTCCTGGTATTTTTCCCTTTTTTCACCCTCCTTCTTTTTTACTCTATGGTCTGCAGGCACAGCCACGTCTACTATTTGGCAGGCCTTCTTTTTTTTGTCTACTATTACTAAGTCCGGCCTTCTTGCCTGGATGAGGTGGTCAGTTTGGATGTCAAAATCCCACAGTAGTTTGTGGTTGTCATTCTCCAAAACTGCCTCTGGCTTGTGCTGATACCACTTTTCCCCATGGTTGAATCCCATTTGTTTACTTAGTTCCCAGTGTATCATCGTTGCTACTCTATCGTGTCTATGCTTATACTCCTTCTGGGCGAGTTGACTACATTCACTAGTTATGTGGTTTACTGTCTCATCTCTTTCACCGCACATGCGGCATTTGCTGTTTGCCTGTGTTCTGTCGATTTTAGCTTTTATGTAGTTTGTCCTTATGCTTTTGTTTTGGGCTGCCATGATGAGCGATTCTGTTTCTCTCTTAAGGTTTCCCTTTCGTAACCACGTCCATGATTTCTCGTTTGCTATATCTTTTATCTGTCTTTTAAACTCGCCGTACAATTTTTTCCCTTCCCACTTTTCTTTTCTAGTTTGCTGTACCGTTCCATTGCTTTCTACTTTGTTTGTTGCACTATCCCTCGCGCTCTTTATGATTTCTTCACTATTTGTTTGCACATATTTATCTAGGACTACTCTAGCTCTCTGGACACAATCTTCTATGCTGATGAGCCCCCTACCACCTTCTTTTCTCTTAACGTATAGTCTATCTGTATCATCCCTAGGGTGTAATGCTTTATGCATCGTCATAAGTTTCCTTGTTCGCCTATCCATTGATTGGAGCTCTTCCTTTGTCCATCCTAGGAATGGTCCTGTATACCTAACTACTGACATAGCCCAGGTGTTCATTCCTTTTATTAGATTTCTGCTATTTAATTTGGTTTCTAATATTTTCCTTATTCTTCTAAGGTATTCCCTCTTAATTTTCTCCTTCATCTCTTCCCGTTTTATCGTGTCACATTCAAGGACACCTAGGTACTTGTATCGGTCTTGTGCAGTCAATGCCCTAATCTTGTTGTTGTCCGGAAGTTCAATTCCCTCAGTCATTGAAAGCCTTCCTTTATGCATCACCATTATTGCGCATTTTTCTATCCCAAACTCCATTCCTATGTCCTCACTATATTCCCTTACTTCGTTGAACAGAGTCTCAAGCTCTCCCCTGTTTTTCGCAAACAATTTAATATCGTCCATGTACATTAAGTGGTTGACCTTTCCTTTTGTTTTAGAGAAGTGGTATCCTTTGCTGTTTTTCAGGATTCTGTTAAGCGGTATCATTGTTAGAACAAATAACAGTGGGGACAACGAGTCCCCTTGGAAGATCCCCCTTTTTATCCCTACCTCGGCTAGTTTGTCCCCTGCAGCTGTCAAATCTACTTTCCAGTCTTCCATTGAATTACCAATGAATTTAACCACCGGTTCGCTAATTTTGAACATTCTAAGGCATTCGAGTATCCAGCTATGTGGAATCATATCGTATGCCTTTTTGTAATCTATCCATCCCATTGCGATATTCTTTCTCCTTTTCCTTACTTCTTTTAAGATCATCTGGTCTATGTAGAGTAAATCGTTTGCCCCTTTGGTTCCTATCCTACACCCTTTCTGTTCTTCTGGTAGTAGCCCCCTTCTATCCATTGACATGTATATTCTCTCTGCTATTTGCCCGGTCAGGATTTTCCACATAAGTGGTAGGCAAGTGATTGGTCTATAGTTGCTTGCTATGTTCCCCTTTCCCGGGTCTTTTTGGATGAGGGTGGTTCTGCCTTTAGTCATCCATTCTGGTGCTTTGCCTTCATTCAGACAATTTTGGAGTAGGTGAGTGAGTCTGCCGTGTAACGTGGTAAATTTTTTGAACCAATACCCATGGATCCCGTCGGGACCCGGTGCTTTCCAGTTGGCTACTTTCCTAAGAGTATGTTTCAATGTGGTTTCATTCAGTACTATTGGTTCTCCCTTGTCTATATCTCCTAGTTCTTTTCTCATGTTTCCTAACCATTGCGGTGTCACGTTATGTCTTTTTGGGTGCCCCCATATGCTATTCCAATAGTTCTTGGCCTCTGTGGCATCTGGTTTCATGTCCTGCCATCTTTCCCCATTTAAATCTCGGTAAAACTTTTTCTCATTGTTTTGGAATGTGCGGTTTTGTGTGTATTGGGCCGTTCTTAGTCTGTATCTTTTTAGTCTTGCCTCTTTGGCTAGTCTTTTCTGGTGTAACTCTTCGACTACAGTTGCGATGCCTTTTTGCGTTACCTTGTATTTGTTATAAAGTCTTACTCGTGGTCTGTCTGTGTGTGGTGTATTTCTAAGCAGTACTTCATCTCTCTGTAGTTGGGAGATCTGCCTTTGTAACCTTCTCTCCCAGTTGGGTTTCCCTTCCCTATTATTGCTCGGGCTCCTATCTTGTGTTGTAAAGCTTTGTGCTACCATTTTCGCCCCTGCGTAAATTAGGTTGTTGAGTTCTAGGAGGGTGTTTGTTTCTATGTGCTGTAAGAGGCAGTTGACCTGCTCGGTCACTTCTCCGACTTTCTTTCTGTCTTTGTCTCTTAGGGAGGGGAGTGTTGTTTTCTCTCCTCGCATGATCTCTTTCAAAGCTTGTATTTTGGTGTTCTCTTCTTCCGTTTGTGCCTCGTCGTCACCCTCTGATACATAGCTTACTGTGGGTGTCTCATGGGGAGTTATTCTAGTTTTGTTATTGGTACTAATTGTGCTATTATTATTATTATTATTATTATTATTATTATTATTCAGTCTCACACCAGTTGCCTGGTGGTTACCGCTGGAGGTCGAGTGACAGCAAGTCTCCTCAAGTCTCGAGCTCTCCTCTCCTGATTTTCATCGACCACAATAATATTACAGTTTCCATTTTTACACTGGTTACCTGGTAGTCGTCGCTGAAGGCTGAGTGACAATAAGTCTCTTCAGCGTCTTCAGCGTCTTCAGCCAACATCTCTTCTCTCCCTTGCCTATCATATCAGTGCTGTGATTCACATTTCCGATTTCATTCCCTGTCCTCTGTTAGGCCATTGCTAACACTTAATGTTGCAGTCTTTATATTTTTAGCACTTTCCTCAGTATCCGTGCAGTTCCTAGCGCTATTAGCTCGCACATACTTTTGTAGATCTGCTATTGCTATCTGGACACTCTATGCTGATGAACCCCCTGCCATCTTCTTTTCTCTCGGCGTTTAGTCTATCCGTGTCATCTCTGGGGTGTAAGGCTGTATGCGCTGTCATAAGTTTTCTAGTTCACCTATCCATTGATTGGAGTTCTTCCTTTGTCCATCCTAGGAATGGTCCGGTGTATCTCACTACCGATATAGTCCATCTGTTCATTCCTTCATCATCATCATCATCATCATCATCATTATTATTATTGGATGAAGTATTGTAACGATATTTTACTATATTCATGATTAGCTTTCATTTTCAATTTAATTATAGTTGTACTTATATTGATATCAGTTTCGTTATCCGTTCGTTACCATGGAATATTAAGCCAAAATTCGAAAGGTTGAATCAGCTTCTGCTAATCCTTGTAGTCTTCGTTGTCGATTTGTAAAGGCAACTAGTCATAAACTTCAATCCTTTTGGCAATTTTGATTCTTACCGAAGGCTTACCCTCTATTCCTGATTGCACTGCTATTCATTCGTTGCAATGAAAAAATGTACTGAAATGAAATATGCGAAGATGAAGAGAAAATAACAGCAATTACAGTCAAACAACATCAAGCCGTAAATTTTAGAAACACATATTTCTTTGATGTAAGGGAGGTGACTCTGAAAAATATTCTAGATGAGCGGCTGAATGTAAAGACTTTTTGTGAACTTTTGGAGATATTGTACTGTGGACATGTAAACACATATATATGAACTCCCTATCAATTATTTAAGGAAATTTAATTTTCCTACAAATTAAACATATTAGGATTTAATTATTTCTATTGGAGCTTTATACAATCAAAACTGATAATATTAGGCAGAGCTTATTACTAAAATCTCCTGCATTGAAGCACTGTAACCAAAAATATGAGTATGTAGCTGTACAAAATGAGCACATGCCATACGAAAATAAAAGACAACGTGTTTCGTCTCAATATATTGATGTAAACTTCAGTATCCATGATCAGGTCGATGAAATGCAACCCACCAGTTCCATTAGTCTTCATACAAAACCTGACGAAGACGTTTCCATCAACATTCTTATCTGTTTATACCAAACACTTTTTCTATGCACGCCTGCTCATAACAACTCTTGGCTCAGCGGATGCATCAGAACCACATAGATTGATTTTGTTTCATCTGAGCACAATATGCTATCCGAAAACGTTGAATTTCTATTCTCATTCTTCTGTGCATGATGTAATGTGTTGAGATGAAATAGAGATCAATCTTCTCGGGTCTGATGACATCCAAAGAGTTTGAGTTTGTCATGAAGAAGCGTACAAAGGAAAAGGGTTCAATATCAACAGGAATTGCTGGGGTGTACTCATTTATGGGCGTTAATAAATAGCCATGATGCAGGGATGGGATTACCGATGCTCCGAACCCTTCAACAAATTTTATCTAAATCAATAGAAAACCTTAAGATCAATGGTATTGGGCACATATAACCGGATGCAAGTTGGGTTGACTGTGGGAAATTCCTGAATAGTATAAGTTGGTGCTTTTTGAACCGTGCCAAAAACACTGAAAGAGAGGTTGGAAGAACTAGTGATAAAATGAATGAACAAGACTAAACAAACTAGGGCACTGCTTGGGTGTACACGAATACTGATGAAAATGCTACAAATATGAGATCTACGACCAAAGCTCATAGAAGTGGCCAAACGGAGAGAAAGGAGAGAAAGGAAAAACACCAAATAAAATTGAAGGAACACGAAAAAACAACAAACAACTACACACCACAAATGAAGGTGGAGGCGCAAACCACAGCGCTCTTGTGATAGGTGAGGGAGATATCGGACGAAAGCAGAAGACCTGACGTGACTTGCTGTCACTCAGCCATTAGCGACTGGTATGAAACTAAACCATAGCACATCTGTGAATCATAATCCCTTGTTGCTCAGAGCATCGAGCCACTCATGTGGGTATTGTGAAGTTTCAGTATTGCTTTCCTTCAATTATTGTCCGAGAATCGGTGTCGAACGCAATTTTTACCGTAACCGAGATTTGATGAAAAGTTTGAACGATTCCAGTAACAACACTGTTAAGACGTGGTAGAGATTTGTAGACATTTACAGCCACTTGAACCCAAGCAATGACAATAGGTAATCAATGTTGATGCAATAACTACAGCAACAAAACCATCTAACACAACAACAGAAAAGAAGATGAAGCATTCCTTTTATTACGCAGTTGTTTGCAAGCTAGTTGAACAGACCGTTTATACTGCCGCGGCCACACAATTATGGCCTCATCCCTAAAGGTTAGTAATGTTTTTAAAAAAAGAAGAAAATACGACAAAATAAATAAAAACAGTTTCTATCTAATGGCTGCTGAAGATTTATTTGTATGAATCTCTTGATGGTAAATCATTGGAATGGAGCTTGGAAATTGCCGCTAATAGGGTTCAAAACTGCATCAAACTCAATTGGTTGTTTTCAAACAGCGTACGCCGTCTTATAGGCAAATCGAAAGTAATTCTTTTTATCTGCGATTCACTTCCTCTGTTTCCATTATCTATTATCCTGAGTCTCATACACTAATGAAATAACCACACAAGTAATTATCACAAATATTTTTTGCTGATATGACCACCATTTACCCATGCTTCGGCTATATGCATCTAGTAACACGATGGTCCCGATTTCGATTCCCAGACACAGTAGAGAAAATCATACATGGTATTTCACGGGAAATTGAAATAACAGCATGTCAATGACGACTTCACAAGGAAGAGATGACACATTCAATATATTTCAAACATAGAATAAAACTAGCTGAATTACCCGTTAACGTTGTGTGTAATATTCAAGTAGTGAAAAAATAACTAATGAATTGTCAGGACGAGAAAAAAAAGTCTAAAACTCTTAGACTAGTGACAAAAAAAAAAAAACAAAAACAAAACATCTTCACAATTTGAAAGTAAGTATTTTTTCAGAGGAGAAAAAATCTCTCAACCTTAGAATCCCCCCCCCCAAAATGAACAAGTCGAAAAAGCCTGTATTTAATCCGAGGAGGGGATATATTGAGTCATGATAGTGCAAACACTTTTACACATTATTTATATAGATAGTAATCTTCTAGGTAAGCTTGAATGCTGCTTGAATTAAATCATGGCACCTGTTTACCATGAACTCCCATTGCAAAATGGATCCTTCCTAAGAAATCATTTCGAAGTTCAATTCTTCGCTCACTGGAATCATTGGCTTGAGTCAAATTAAAATTCACAGATAAACTAGTGGTCATGACCCTGCCTGTTCTTCGATTCGTTATCAACGACAGACTTTCACTTGGTGAATTATAGTGAAGTATATGTATTTAGGGTACCATGAATAGTTCTGGTAAGAAAGTAAGAGGGCAATGAATAGACGTATAGAATCGGTGTCAAAAATAAGAGAATAGTTAGATGGAAATCAGGCAGTTTTTGATGGAATGAAGTGAAATGCAGTTTGTATACTTTGTTCAGGTTTCACATATCAGGAGTTGCACTGTATTGGATTGTTTTTTTTATGGTTTGTATCGTGTGAAGTACAATTGAAGGCAGTAAAACACTCAAAGTGGTGTCACTTATTCGTATGATATTTTAGCCATACATGCAGAAAAGAAACACATTAATGACTTTCCAAAGGGCATTAGAGTCTCAGTCGTAATTTGAATTCGATGATCGAGTACATTTTTTATGTTTTGTATATATATATATATATATATATATATATATATATATATATATATATATATATATATATACATACATATATATATATATATATATATACATATATATATATATATATGTATATATATATACATATATATATATATATACATATATATATATATATATATATATACATATATATATATATATATATATATATATATATATATATATATATATATATTTACCTTGGCAAAGCCATGTAATTTATTGTGATAAAAAATATATCACCTGGCTGATCCATTGCTTTTTTAGATCGAGACCCCCACTAAGAACTCAATTTTGGTTGCTAAATCTTGCTCTCGAATTCCATTACTGACCAGATAAAGTTTAGCGACTGGCTGTTCGGGGGATGGACATTTTGTGAATTTCAGTCAGAGCAAATTCTCAGGTACGCACAGACGCTGCTGGACACAAGTTAAGAGACAGTTTTAGCACATATTTTTTTAATTGTGAATGGACTCCCTTGCAAAATTGAGAAAAAAACGAATTTGCATGTACAGTTACAATGAATAGTAGTCAGAACAGTAAAGTGAACAAAGAATGGATGGAAATCAGTAAATGTGTAATTCATCTAATTTGATAAATATCTTTTTCCCGGTGTTGCAGGCAAGATTAATTCCCCCCAAAACTATCATCATCATTTTTTTTTATCGTTCGTCATTGGACATAAACTTTTCCTGGGATTCGCCAAACCTCTATATCGTGGCCGTTGAGGAGCTAATACTTTCTGAACCAGTCCAGTTGGTCTTGCCCTCTCATATTCTGGCTGCCTCTATTCTGCATTTGATCCATAGGGATCCATGTTGTGAGTCGTGATATCAATTGTTTTCTACCATTGATGCAACATGGCCAGCCCATTGCCAATTGAGTTTCCTAATGGATTTTATGATGTCCTAGACTCTTTTTTTTCTAATATACTGTGATGTTGAGCATGATTCTATCATTTGCACGTTGCATACGCGCGGTATTACTCATTTTGTATATCTGGGTATATATTGTCAGTTGGTCAAGTTTATACACCGAGGTATGAAACTAATTTGTCTATTTCGTACCCCCTTGGTATGCAGGTGATTATATGACACACTTTCATCGTGTTTATATTTACATGCGTACTCAATGTGTGCGTGTATGTGCTTGTATTTGTCATGTATGCGTAAAGGCATGCACATAAATATGTAGGATGTGTGCAAGAATGTTTTTGTGTGCTTGTGGCGTGTGTACGTGCTAGGCTGTACGTATATAGCATATGTATGTTTGTGTAGGTGTATGTGCTTATGTGTGTACACACTTGGTATGTGTGTATGTATATGGTGATATTGCATGTTTGCTGTATATATTTCCAAGATTGGCCAGTCATTAGTGTGGCTAACGTATCTTACTAGCTTTAGTCTGAAGAGCTTGACAGATCATGCGTTATGTATTCAGAATGTGTCATAATGCAATGTTATAATCAGTATTTCTTGGTCACGGAAGATTCGCTGACAATGATTCAGTGACAAGAAGTTACCAATATTTATCGAGATGTATAATTCATTAAGCTGCAGTTTACCAAGCTATATAATTTACTACGATTTCAAGAATTACAAAAACGTTAAGAATTGAAAAAAGAATTTACAATAACTTCATCCATTGTTCCCCGGGGATTGCAGTCGTTCGGCACAGGGTCAATTTTGTAAAAAAAATGAATGGAGAGTTTGCATGAATGTTCTAAAATATTCCATTCGTAAGGAAATTTAACGGATAATTTGAAAATTTTTTTCATCCATCCATGAAAAATGAATGTTGAATTTGAATGAATATTCTTGAATATAAAAACAAACTATTTATCATTTTTACTTATGCACGTTTCCGTATCAACACTACTTCTGAATTTAGAATGTCGAAGAGAGATCGAAATTATACCTCAGTTTCTATTGACCAGTACTTGACTGAATGTATTCACTACTTGGAACTCAGTGGCTAGCGCCAATCCAAATCAAACCCTTCAACAGTCCCATCTTAGTAGATATAGATGAAGGGCTAATTTATATTAAAAAGTCGTGAGTTCGATTCACATCAGGAACATTTTTTTTAAATACTGATCCTCGCTATTGATTCATAAATCAAATCCTGAAAGTTACCCAGCTTGAGTTTAGTTGCGATAAACAGCCTCAACAATTGAAAAGTGAAAGCAATTAGTACAAAAAATGTATGATAATAACGATGTAATTTAAATCGTTGTATTTACTTCGACTATTTTTTTTAAGAGTTTTATGTTTCCAATAAAATTCTATCTGGTTTCCATTCATTGAACTCTCTATTTTATAAATTCATTTTCAGACATCAATTTACCCCTCTTGTTTGAGTGGAGCATTAGTCTATCAATAATAATAATAACAATATAATCTATATAAGTTGATGTGTTTACTTCTGTTTTTCTTCCAGTAATTATCCTCCCTTTTTCAAAAATAAATGCTATCTGATTTCCATCAATCTGTCCTCCTATTCTATGCATTCTTTTCTTTAAACATCTATTTACTCCACCTATTACGCCAGATTTTTAGCCAAGGTTAATTGAATTATTATTATTCTGAGTAAATCACATGGTAAATGTTTTGTTTGTTTGTTTTTTTTCAATTTGTGAACTGTCTTTAATATTTATTGGATGAGGATGTGAAACCCTACCACTGGAAAGATGGGTTATATCTAAAAGTATAGAAATCATGTAAATGAATTATTCTTTTGGGTGATAAGATATGCCAAAAATAGTTTACGCATGTTGTAAGATTTGAAGAAATTGTATTAAAAAATAACACACGTGGTGCTCACAAAACGTATCTATTAGGCAATTTAATTAGTCAGTTTTAACGTCAAAAATTAAAATTAAGATATACGTAAGTGGTTTTGTTCTAACTTATTAATTTAATTTGTTTCTGGTTATTTTTTGTTTTGTTTTTCCACTTTTTTTCCAGATTAATATTCCTAAAGGAAACCCGAAAGACCTCAACAACTATAGGCCTATAAGCCTACTCAACTGTGTATATAAACTTTTCACAAAGATCATCACCAACCGAATCACAAAAACACTCGATGAAAACCAGCCACGTGAACAGGCTGGCTTTAGAAGAAGCTACTCGACCATGGACCACCTGCACTCGATAAATCAACTGAAAGAAAAAGCAGCAGAGTATAGACTACCA
Source organism: Thysanoteuthis rhombus (assembly GCA_963457665.1). Lineage (NCBI taxonomy): Eukaryota > Metazoa > Mollusca > Cephalopoda > Oegopsida > Thysanoteuthidae > Thysanoteuthis > Thysanoteuthis major. The sequence goes on along the minus strand of OY735199.1, from coordinate 50,848,511 downwards.
CTTGCCGTAGCATTTATCGACTTCAAAAAGGCGTTCGACTCAGTAGAAATCCCTAAGGTCATGGAGGCCATCAGTCGCCAAGGTGTAGATCCAGTATATGTTGAAGTGTTGAAACATATATACAATCACGGCAGCTCATTTATCAGGCTACATAAAGACTCGGACCCCTTCCAGCTCCAGAAAGGAGTAAGACAAGGTGATACCAGCTCACCTAAACTCTTCACAGCCTGCCTCGAGATGATCTTCAGAAGGCTAGACTGGGAGAGTAAAGGAATTAAAATAGACGGCGAGTATCTGAGCAACCTCAGATTCGCAGACGACATAGCCCTTTTCGCAGAGAACCTACATGACCTCCAACTAATGATAGATGAACTAAATGAGGAGAGCAAGAAAGTCGGCCTACACATGAACTTCAGCAAGACGAAGATCATGTGCAACAACCACATTGGAGATAAGAACACTAAGATCGAAATCGAGGACACGGAACTCGAGAAAGTAGACCACTACATCTACCTAGGGCAACGAATCTCCATGAGACCCTCAAAAGAAGAAGAAATCAAGCGAAGAATCACACTAGGATGGCAAGCCTTTGGCAGAGCTAGCTCAACCTTCAAAAATAATAAGATCCCATTAATCCTAAAGAGAAGGGTGTATAACCAATGCATCCTCCCAATAGTCATTTATGGAGCTGAAACATGGAACTTAACCAAGAAACAGACCCGTAAGCTGAGAACCATGCAACGTGCACATGAAAGAATAATGCTGGGCCTCACATGGAGAGACCACAAAACAGCACAACACATCCGGGAAAAGACAAGAGTTAGAGACATCATAGAATCCATAAAAAATCTCAAATGGCGGTGGGCTGGCCATGTTGCAAGAATGGCTGACAATCGATGGACATCACGACTCACAACATGGATTCCCCGAGACCATATGCGCAACCGAGGCTGGCAAAATATTAGATGGAGAGATGAACTAGATAAGTTCAGGAAGTACTGGCTCCGTGACGCCCATGATAGAGAAGTGTGGCAAATCCTGGGGAAGGTCTATGTCCAACGACGGACGCTAAAAGACTGATGATGATGATGATGATGATAATATTCTGCGTGCTTTCGATGCAAATTAAGGAAAGCTGAAGTCTCTATTAAAAGCTATCATATTCGACAGAAGAATAAAGTTACACAGCTCTTACATTTTTATGGTGAGGGGGATTAGGATCCACAGTTCCCAAAGAGGAGGTAGGGGGAGAACTTTTCTGATATATTAAGAGAGAAAGAAATATCACTAAACTAACTTATTGGCTCCCTCTCAGCCTCTCAGCCTTTCAAGAGCCGATCTAAGCACGTACTTTTTCTTTGATTCTCAATGGAAAAGCCATCAGCCGATCTGATCTTTGGTGTCCATTTCCATACAGATTTTCCACTGGGGGTCGTTAAACGCCCCATAAAACTTTTTTAGAGGGGGATGATGTACAAAATTTTTTTGACAAGAACTTGCATAAGGCCCACATGAATGGTCATTGAAGTTTCATGGGGTTATGTTGAGTAGTTTTTGCAGTAGTGTGTCACTTTCGGACATACAGTGAATAATTTTAAGATTGGAGAAACCCTCACCTAAAGGCTTTCGATACGTTTGGAAAAAAAGAAATGGAAATTCGAATGAGTAATGGAATTATATTCTTCATTAAATCTTCATTCACTTCTCATAGATTGAAATGAAGACGCTCAACGACGATAAAATGAAATATATTTTCAACCATTATTTCTTGTCTGTTTTTTGCAAGAGAAAGATTCTTATTCATGTATGCGTCTTTGTTTATTCAAAGGCGGTATGAATATATGTGTATATGTGTTCTTGCGAACAAAGATAGATATATATATATATATACATATATATATATATATATATATATATATATATATATATATATATATATATATAGAGAGAGAGAGAGAGAGAGAGAGATTTGATTAAATTAACCAGCATTTGAACATACATTAGTAAGACGTCTTATGGTCTAAAATAATATGTATTCATATGATATAATATCCACATGTGCATCTGAAATATTTTGTGTTAACAGACGACGTGCAGAATAATTCTACTTCGAATATCTTTTTTTCGAAAAATGTCACATGATTTCAAAACTCCTGAATAAGACAATTATATTTGTTACAGTTTAAAGTAAGTTTCTGAAGAATTCGAATCAGTAGTCTAAAACCTAGGCAGCATATTGTGGGTGATGCAAGGTTTTGGGTGGACGGTGGCAGGAACACAGCCTTCATTAAATACGTACAAAATAGAAAAAAATCTCAAATCCTGGTGAGATATGGCAATAACTGCCCACATAAAACGATGTAATCTTTCATAAAATCTGATTCTAAGATAGGAACGTCTTTGAAGGAGCAGGGACAAAAAAAAACTTCCTCAATTCTCTTGAACAATTGACTCCATTTCACACTGAATTAATAAATATCAGCGAGGAGCTCAGCAATAAGAAAGTTAAAAAAAAGAGGTCCTTTAGCATGTGAAATCGAATATTTACTGGTTTGAATCATTTAAAATCATGCTTATAATTCAATGTAAAGTGCAATCAGGTGGTGTTAGCCTATGAATAGAAATCCACTATCTCGTTGAATATCATGATTTGGGCTGCTCTTCTGGAATGTTTTTTTCCTCTCATTTCATGTTGTATCTTCAAACATTCTGTAGGTAATTTTAATTATTCCATATAACTTAATATTAAATCAAAGACGAAAGGAAAGTCTTCTTGAGTACAGTATTGATTCCCAATAACTGCTTCGAAACAGTTGCGTTACTGATTGTTTCAATACGAAATGTTGAAAGTAGTGCTTTAAAACGAGTTGCATTAAAATCAAATCGAAGACAGAAATGAGTTTGTTTTGTTTTATTTCAAGTAATTAGCTGGCAAATCATTTGTCACTGTTCTCTCTACATTTGCATCTCTGTATGTTTCTCTCTCTATCTCACACACACACACATACACACACACACACACACACACACACATATATATATATATATATATATATATATATATATATATATATATATATATATATATATACATATATATATATATTCCACGTGAGCGTTTTTTTGTTGTTGTTTTTTTTCCTCAAAGCCTGTTTTACATGGATTCACTCGTAGGTGTTGTGTCCACTCAACTGTTTGCTAATTGTCAAAATGAAATCGGATTTTATTTTAATGATACTCATTAAATTTGCTTATTCTTGCATGAATACATATTTCGGCAGAGTCTCTAATTGATTTTGCTATGAAATCCCGGCAGATGAGGAAGAACAACAAAAAACTGTGAGAAGCAGTCAAAAGGAGAAATAAAATACTACGTAGTCACGCAAACACTATACTCTTGAAACACAAGAGCATCGTCATAACAGGCAACTGAATCGAATTATTGTACAGCAACAAAAAGCACCGTAACTAAGTTTAGAAACAATAATCACGATTAAAAATGGAGGTGCAACGTGGCTGAGTGCTTAACGGTATGAGGAATGGATACTCATGTTCAGACTCAGGCTGGGACTGTTTGTGTTCACTTTGCAGAAAATGCCCTGGGTAAAGGCAACAACCTTTCCATCTGACTATGGGTGGAATAGTACAATGCCAAGTGAGTGGTTTTATTTTGAGTGCTTGTCACCTTTCAGGTCTAATTTCCATATTGCTAAAGTGCCAAGGAAGCACTAATGTTGAAGAAAATATCAGGTTTTTGGAGAGAAGATACCATAATATTATGAAATACAGATAAATCTGGCATGGCGGACCATACGAGGAAGTAGCTAGATGGGTAGAGACACCATTCTTGTTGTTACTTTTTATGCCGAAATGGAGAATGGATTTTTTCTTCGCATTTGCAGTCAAAATAAAGAGGGAATTTTTCTACCACTTCAGGGGTCAAATCGAGGGGGGGATATTTTTCACTTCCAGTGATCAAAATCAGACAGCCCAACCTTTAGGGACAAAATGGAGGGTCACTTTTCAAAAAGATGAGGTACTTCTCTTTCAATGCTAAGTGTTAAAATAGAGGGATGAAGATTCCTCTTCCCTTTCAAGAGTCGGAATCGATGGGAAATTCCTTTTTTTCTCTCTCTTTAAGGGGTGAAAATACAGGAGATTTCGTTTTGTCCAGTCTTAGAAATCAAAATAGGGGAGAGATTTTTTCAGTATTGGGCGTCAAAGTCAAGAAGAATTCTTTTTTGTTTTCGGACTTTTTTGCTGTTTAGAGGGTAAAATGGAGTTTGGAATATCTCTCTCTACTCTTTAGGGTACAAAAGTTGGGAAAAGTCTTCCTATGAAAGCTTGTGGAAGACTAGTTCACAGGATAAGAGAGAATGGTTTACATTTTGGGGCGGGTCAAAGATCATCTCCGTGCTACATGTACACATCAAGCTAGCTGAAAATATTCTAAATGAATTTGACTGTGATTTTGTGGAAGAGTTGGTTGATACATTTACTATTTGAGGCAGATCAAGGAATCTCTCTAATAAAATCTAGGATTATCAATGCTTTGATGCCATTTTGATAGCAAAATATATAGATTCTATTTTAACAAGTATCATTCCATGGTCGAGTTTGAGGATTTTCGTCAGTTAGAGGAAAACTTTCCAAAAATCTGTATTGATCAGCTAATTCATTCAAGCTTCAGTCAGAGAGGTGTTGGACCGTTGAATAGCAAATCTTGTTTCAATTATGGATCACATTTCAAACATTTTTTTTCTTCAAAATAATTTAGGACTAAACTGATCGCCCCAGGATTATGAATTTGGAGGATAACTTCCTATATTTGGAAAACTCTCAGACCCAGAGCAAAAAAATGACATTTATCAACATTTTTAGTCTTTTGCTATTTCCTTCTGAAGCATTTTGTAGGACCATAACTATTATTTTCTTTTGAAGCCAGTGAACTTATTTACAATTTATCAACCTGGTCTTCTTCCCAGGATTTGAAAGGTCCTATTTTATGTTAATGTCTCCAAGCTGCTTACTGTTTCTATTTTGAACTGATCATTTTTATTTTCATGAGATTTTTTACAAAGTATATATAGTCTTTTATATATCTATCAGAATAAGTATACTAATCATTATCTATCTTTATCTTAATTTAGTCGGTAGTACCAACCATTATCTTTGAATTGGTCGGACTGTTTTTTTCGTCTGTGTTTACTTTTTGTAAAGCTTTTGCCTTGTTCACTCCAAAATTCGTCGGGTCTTCCTGGTTCTAGAATGTGGAACCGCTTCTAAGAGCGTATGCTGAATTGGACTGGACTCATCATATCTGTTTTTTTTTTTGTTTTGTTTTTTTCATACACGGGTTCCATTATTTGGGTACCCATAGCTTTCCCCCTCTGCATTGGATTATCTGTTTTATTTTCTTAGAGATGACTCTTATGATGAGAGCCTTCCAGATGCTATTGATAGCAATGCCCAGTCGGCTAATTGGTTTAACTGTAGAAAGTGTGTGTGCTAACTCCTTCAGTCATCGTATCTTCCAATTGCTCTCCCTGTCATGTGGTACATCATCTTTTGACCCTTACAAGTGGGAAAAAATATTTCGTCTTCGAACCGATCCCAAAGGTGGAAAAGATGTGCCCTTTCATCTCGATGCCTTCATGTGAGAATAAGAATTCTCTCTCGATTTTGATTCTTCAAAGAGAAAAAATTGGAGATCCCCTTTGATTTTGATCTTTATTAGTGGGAGGAAAATAATCTCATCTTGATTTTGACCCTATAAGTGGGTCATTCTTGTAATTCATTTACTATTGGTAATTTGTCACTGAAGTGAAAATAAATAGAATAATTGATTTTATCTACATTAGCTTTTCTCTGTCTCTCTTGCATCCTTTCTATTCTAACTTTCCATTTTCTTTGTTTTCCATTCTTTTCATTTCTCTTACTCTCGCCCCCTTTCTTTTGGTATCTTACCCTTTCTCTTTTTCTCTCTTTTCCCTCTTCTTCCATTTCATTCTGTTACTCTTCCTCTTTTTCGTTCTTCTCCCTTTCTTCCTTTTCTGTTTCCTCATCCTTTCTTCTTCTTCCCGATCACGAGTTGAAATAACGTCATGACATCTTTCTTTTTCACCCATCCTTTTTTAAATTAATGCTGAAATGGAAATATCTGGAATTTGATTGTCTGATTAAACGCAATAATGGATTTTACTCAAATATACACGAGCACAAATTGCTGAAGCTATCACTCTATAAATGTAATTTGTTGTTAAAAAAACCCCAGTACCTATCATATAATACCAATTCAAAAGATTGTAAAAATAAATCAAGTGTTAATTTTTAGTTAAATAAATGAACAATTATTTAATCCCAACATTCTATTTCTGACCAACTGAAGGATTCGAACAACACCGCCTTTTGAAAAAAGTGATGCCTAGAGCTCCAACTATTAAAAAATTCGGATGAATCCAGAAATCTCTATATATGGAATGATATTATTTCAATTTCCATATGCTAGAAATGTCGCAAATACCACATAAACCCCATTAAAATAATTGGGGAAACAGTTTCCCTGTGGCACATCTTGAAGCATTCGGTCGTGACCATATTTGTTTGATATATATTTATTTTATATTCTTTGTTTCTGTCCTTCATTTATTCATAGTCTCTATTTATTGTAGCATGTGTAATAAGATCATATCAGAACTGTGAATAAACTGTCTTGCAAAAATATTTAATAATGTATTACAATCTGTCATGGTTTCTCATTTAGCATAGGTCTATATTATTGTTTCTTCACCGAAGGAACTTGAGGAGAGTGCCTGGTGTACTTACAATGGTCGTAAAAAATTATTAGGATTTGTTCATCGCGATTTGATTTGAGAATTTTGAATATTCTATTGTGACTACATGATACATGATAAATTGATATAATCAGACAATGATTGCTATTCAAAAAATGCTTCATCATGTTATATTAAGCCAAGGATTTCATGGTTTAACATTCACTTTGAGATGCAATTATTGATGATTGTGACTATAAATGAATGGGTTTTAAAAAGTGATCAATATATTGTACCCCATAAATATAACTACGATGCAGGGAAGGTGATAAGGAAAAAAATCAAGGATTTGCCCTAAAATGTATTCATTTTTTTTCTTTAAAGCTTTGTGCATTCTGCTGCAATATTTCACTGGTATTCATTTAAATATATTGTGTTATATATGTTTAGGAACTTCAGAGATATTTGCTACCTATTTGCTACGATATATGGGGAGTTGACAGGGAAAAAGACTTCTTTCACAACCAACTGCGCACTCTTTAAACTAATTTCATTAAAATGCATTGGGAACTTTCAGAGATATCGTGCTGTATAGATAGTGCAATGATGTACACGAGGTGATCGTGGAAAATTATCGGATACAACCCTATATTTGATCATTGATTCCGTCATCTATTACTCATCTTTGAACAAATGTCACTGATATTCATTCTTCAATATTACCTCAAAATTTAACATACGCCTTATCCCATTGTCCACTTTACCACAAAATTTGAGCAGAATTTATGGAGAACTGTTGGAAATATTGTACCGTGTATAATTACCATTCAGAGTTAACAGTGAAAATCATGCGGGTCCGTGCCCAGAAGGATTTGGCCGACTCGATAAAAAGTTTCACAGAAATTCATTGAGTACCTTTGGAGATATCGTGCTATTTACATATAATTGGGATGCTTGGTAGATTACTGAGAAAAATCACTGGATTCATCCCCAAATACGCACACTTATTTCAACTTCAGTTGCTCACTTTTTAACATTGTGTCACTGATATCCATTCATAACTTATAGAGATATTGCCTTTCGTTCATAAGGGTACGATGTATAGGGAAGAATTATGGATTATTTTGGATCCGCCTGAAAATGTTAACAACTTTTACATACTGCATCGTACGACAGTCCACAGAATTTGATTGAAATTTACTGAGAATGTTCGGAGATACTGTTCAGTGTGTATTTATATGTACAATGCAATGATTTGGCAGTGGAACCTACCTGGCTCCACACTAAAATTTATTAACTTCTTTCGTAGCCCACCGTTCACCCTTGTAAAAAAATCTAACAGGAATTCATTAATTAATTTTAAAGATAGTATACTGTGAACATTCAGATAAGATTGTATTTTGTACATGAAGCTACGAGTCAGGGGAATTGTCGCTCGAGGTTGACCACGGGAAATGTTTGGATCCCCGTCAAAATGTAAACACTTTTCCCGAGGCCCATTACCCAAACTCCCTTCAAAAAATCAAAAGAAACATTTCTGAGGTATCATCTGGACTAAAAATCGAACAACGTACTAAAATATAACGCAGCATGATTCAGTTTATTCTCTTACAGTACCCCGAAGACGCAAGATCAAAAAGTTCCTCCTTGCGATCCAATCATGGTGTAAATCTCATTGTTCTATCGTTTCATAATGTATGATTATAGTCAACATATCCTTCTGTATTTTTGCTACAAGCAATTCCTCCCAGCACTGACCACAATTTGAAATCTAGATTTTCGAGATTTTGATTTCTCTGGAAATAATCCTCGAACGAAGGAATTTGGAATATTATCGCTGAACCACTATTAAGTTACTTTTCCTTTGCGAGCTTGAATAGAGTCCTGCCGGGATGTTTCTTTCCATGGAAAAAGCTCTCATTAAGATATTCAAATTGACAATGGAATATAATTGAGGTACACATCTGTAGTTGTCTTGACTCATTTCTGTCAAAAGTGAAACTGAATAGCACCATCGTAATTCCCTCCTCACAACATGACTGAAGAGGGATTGCAACCTTGCTAAACTTTGTAAGTAACCTCAGAAGCATTGTTGTACCTATGAGCATTGCTTTTATCCTTTTGGCAATCGCAATACTCTTCAGCTTTTAAAATCATCTCATCAATGAAAGATAGACTTCTGTGACCATTCCATGCGTACTACTGAAGCTAAACTTTGATCTCTGCTCTCTGATTGGCATCAGAGCTGGAGTTAGCGTGTGTCCAGTTTTATAATGATAGGCACATAACCTGGGATCAATTTTGATCAGCAGAGATATTGATCTGGGTGACATATTCATCTTTCTAGCCATAATTTCCTACTTTCTCAAATGATTGCCCCGGATTCGGTTTGCAACAATGTTAATGGCACTTGAGCTCCTTACTTTGGAAGGTCAGCCTAGTTGCTGTACGGTTTGATAGTCTGATATTCATTGGAGAGTTTTTAACACCATACATAAGCATTGTACAGTTCTCAAGTGGTATGAGTAGATTGGAAATAATTGAAAAGTCATAATCGGTCACATGGAGGCCAATGACCGTGAACCTGTGTTATTTATCAGCCGAATCCATGGTTAAGTATTATATTTATAAAATGAACTGGCAGGAGAAGTTAAGAAGATGTGGAACTTGAAAGTCAGGTAGTACCAGCAATAATAGGCGTACTCAGAACTATCCCCAAAACAATGAGGGTGACATTGGAGGAACTTGGGATAAAAGGCAGGATCGAAACTAGGAACTGAACGGATACTGAGGAAAGTGCTAGAAATATAAAATCTACGACCATAAATGTTAGTAGTGGCTTAAGAGACGAGGAAGGAGACGAAATACAGAGAGAGAAAAAACACCAACATGGTAGTGGAGGTGTAACCACAGCATTGTTGTGATAGGTGAGAGAGAGATATGAGATGAGGGCTAAAGACCTTAGGAGACTTATTGTCACTCAGTCTTCAGCGATGACCATCGGGCATCTGCAGTGAAACTGTGAACCACAGTATTGCCCTGAGCTATGATAATGAGGAGATATAATAATAATAATAATAATAATAATAATAATAATAATAATAATAATAATAATAATAATAATAATAATAATAATAATAATAATAATAATAATACAGAGAAAACAACACTCCCCTCCTGAAGAGACAAAGATAGAAAGAAACTCGGAGAAGTGACCGAACATGTGACAATGTAACACAAAGCTTCACAACACGAGAAAGAACCTCAAGTAATAATAGGGGAGAATAACCCAACCGGGAAAGAAGATTAAAAAGCAGATCTCTCAAATCCAGAGAGATAAAGGACTGCTGAGAAATGCACTACACACAGACAGAGTACGAGTAAGACTTTGGAACAAATACAAGGTAACACAAAAAGGCATCATCACAGCAATGGAAGAGATACATCTGAAGAGATTAGCCAAAGAGGCAAGACTGAGGATAAGCAGACTAATATCGGCCCAATGCACACAAAACCATACATTCCAAAACAACAAGAAAAAGTTTTACCAAGATTTACACGGAGAAAAAAGACAGAACATAAAACCAGACGCCACAGAGACCAAGAACTACTGGAATAGCATATGGGGGCACCCAAAAAGACACAACGTAACACTGCGATGGTTAGGAAACATGAGAAAAGAACTTGAAGATATAGACAAGGGAGAACCAGTATTATTGAATGAAACCTCATTGAAACATGCTCTTAGGAAAGTAGCCAACAGGAAAGCACCGGGTCCCGACAGGGTCAATGGATATTGGTTCAAGAAATTCACCACATTACACGACAGACTCACCCACCTACTCGAAAGTTGTCTAAACGAAGGCAAGGCACCAGAGTAGATGACCAAAGGCAGAACCACCCTCATCTAAAAAGACCAAGAAAAGGGGAACATGGCAAGCAACTGTAGACCAATAACGTGCTTACCACATGTGGAAAATCCTGACTGGGCAAATAGCAGAGAGAATGTATATATATGAGGGAAGGAAGGGGACTATCACCAGAAGAACAGAAAAGTTGTAGGAAAGGAACGAAAGGGGCAAATGATTTACTCTACATACATCAGATGATCTTAAATGAAGTGAGGGAAAGGGAAAAGAACATTGCAATGGGATGGATAGATTACAAAAAAGCATACGATATGATTCCACATAGCTGGATACTCTAATGCCTTAGAATGTTCAAGATTAGCGAACTGTTGGTTAGATTCATTGGAAACATGAAAACAGGAAAGTAGACGACAACCACAGGAGAAAACATCGCAGAGGTAAGGATAAAAAGGGGAATCTTCCAAGGAGACACGTTGTCCCCACTATTATTTGTTCTAACAATGATACCGCTCAACAGAATCCTGAAGAACAGCAAAGGGTACCATTTCTCTAAAACAAAAGGAAAGATCAACCACCTAATGTACATGGACGATATAAAATTGTTCGCAAAAAACAGGGGAGAGCTTGAGACTCTGTTCAACGAAGTAAAAGGATACAGTGAGGACATCAATATGGATTTTGGAATAGACAAAAGGGCAATCATAGTAATGCACAAAGGAAGGCCTACAATGAATGAAGGAATCGAATTCCCGGACATCAGCAAGATCCGAGCATTGACCGCACAAGACTAATACAAATACTTGGGCGTCTTTGAATGTGACACGATAAAACGGGAAGAGATGAAGGAGAAAATAAAGAGAGAATACCTTAAAAGGATAAGGAAAATATTAGAGACCAAATTAAACAGCAGAAATCTAAATAAAAGGAATTAACACCTGGGTTGTGTCAGTAGTTAGATATACAGGACCATTACTAGGATGGACAAAGGAAGAATCAATAGACAGGCGAACAAGGAAACATTTGACAATGCATAAAGCATTACACCTTAGAGATGACACGGATAGACTATACATTAAGAGAAAAGAAGGTGACAGGGAGCTTATCAGTATAGAAGACTGAGTCCAGAGAGCTAAAGCAGTCCAAGAAAGGTATGTACAAATTGTGAAGAAATCATGAAGAGTGCAAGAGAGAGCGCAACAAACAACAAAGTAGAAAACAATGGAAAAGTACAGCAAACAAGAAGAGAAAAATTGGGAAAAAAAACATTATATGGAGAATTTAAAAGGGAGATACAAGATGTAGCAGACGAGAAATCATGGACGTGGTTACGAAAAGGAAACTTGAAGAGAGAAACGGAATCGCTCATTATGGCTGCTCAAAACAAAAGCATCAGGACAAACTACATAAAAAAAAATTGACAGAACACGGACGAACAGCAAATGCCGCCAGTGCAGTGAAAAAGATGAGACAGTAAACCACATAGCTAATGAAGTTAGTCAACTCGCCCAGAAGGAGTATAAGCATAGACACGATAGAGTAGCAACCATGATACACTGGGAACTAAGTAAACAAATGGGATTCAACCATGTCGGAAAGTGGTATCAGCACAAGCCACAGGCAGTCCTGGAGAATGACAACCATAAATTACTCTGGGACTTTAACATCCAAACTGACCACCTCATCCAGGCAAGAAGACTGGACTTGGTAATTGTAGAAAAGAAAGGGAAAACCTGCCAAATAGTAGACGTGGCTGTACATGCAGACCATCGAGTAAAGAGGAAGGAGAGTGAGAAACGGAAAAAATACCAGGACCTAGCAAGAGAATTAAGGATGATGTGGAACATGAAAGCCAGGGTAGTACCGGTCATAGTTGGTGCACTAGGAACTGTCCCAAAAACACTGAGGGTGAGACTGGAGGAGATCAGGATTAGGGGAAGGATTGAGACTGTACAGACCACAGCACTACTGGGAACTGCACGGATACTGAGGAAAGTGCTATACATATAAGGACTGCAACGCTACTGTTAATAGTGACCCAACAGAGGAAGGGAAATGAAAGCAGAAACTCAAATTGTAGCACTGACATGATAGGCAAAAGAGGGAGGAGACGTTAGCTGAAGACCTGAGGAGACTTATTGTCAATCAGCTTTCAGCGATACCTAGTGGGCAACCGGTGTGAAACTGTAAATCGCAGTAATACTGCGACCTATGAGTACTAGGAGAGGAGGGCTGGAGACTTGAGGAGACTTGCTGTCGCTCAAACTCCAGCGGTTACCACTAGGCAAATAATAATAATAATAATAATAATAATAATAATAATAATAATATGATGTCAGGAATGATTAACACTATCGGATAGACGAAAAGAAGAGGGAGAAAGAATTGCTCCTTCACTATGTTACAGCTGCTGTAAGTTACGCTAATACATCTTTTGCCTGATCAATTCATATTCCATTTCACTTAATTCTGCTTAAGTTTAAACCATATGTTTATTGAATGAAATTCATGTTTTTGTTTCTTTGATGTAGTACATTATTGTGAGAGCCGATATCATGCTTTTATTCTTTATTATCTATTTTTTTTTTTTCAGAATTTTTGACTGATCCAAGAATTCCCATGGTCACCCTCCATAGGAATATGTACACTGCGCAATATATCTTACAGTTCACAATGAAACAATCAAACCTTGTTGGAGGATGGGCAACTTAAGAAGCAGTTATGCAGACCTCAAAAATTTCCTTGGTGATTTCCTCTTTATCTTACCAAAATATACGCAGCACAATATCAAGAAAGATTTTGAATAGATTTCAATGGAAGTGTCTTCAATGAAGTGAGGAAGAAGTGTTTACATTCTGGCACGTATCTGGGAATAATCAACCGCAAGTGTATTGTATTTATATCTACACATCATAACATCCCCGTAATAAATTACAGTAAAGGAAGATTTTTCAGGTAGCTTCTAAGTATATTGATTAGATTGTCTTAGAGTGAAAAAAAACCTCTAAAACACAGAAGTGTTGTACTTACGATGTATACATACTGCTAAAAAGGAACCTCTCTTTTATTTTTTACAAATAAATCAATACCTGATGATGCTATGACAAAACTGAAGTTGGGAGAAAATAATAAATAAAAATGAATCAGTGACACACACACACACACACACACACACACACACACACACACACACACACACATATATATATATATATATATATATATATATATATATATATATATATATATATATATATATAATGTGATTGAGAATCAAACTCTTATAAATTATACGCCAGTATGGAGACACAATAGTACCGTTTTTTTTTTTCTCTCGTTGAAATGATAGCAAATAGCATGTTCTTTTTCTTGTACCATTGATAATACGAAAAAGAAAAAGAAAAGTAAAAAGGGTCCGGTTAGTCTCTCAATAGAAACTGTCATGTCACCAGGGTCTTTTGGCTGCATGCCATGTTGAGAGTTATTAAATGAAGACTTTAAACTTTGTGATCAATGGATACTTTACTTCCCTTGCTCTTCGTAGGGCGATGATTCGGATTGTTCAAACTAAGGAACAAATTAGGCACAAACTTTCATTGCAAATTCAGACCCCCAACTAAAAACATATTTAAGCAATAGATTTTTAAAAGACAAAAAAAAAGCTGTCTTTAGACATAACATGATGCAAAAGTTCACGTTTCAGTCCTCTAGCTCCAATACCCTGACACATACGCGTGAAACATCAATACACCGATAGCAAAACAACCAAACCAACTTTAAAACTGGAAAAAAACAAAAACATGTTGATAATAGTTATTGGGGGGGGGGAGGTTCCACGAAACAGGAGTGTGGGAAATGATAGTAATATTGCTGCATTTAAAATCCTCATTTACCAAAGAATATAAATTCTTTTCCTTTTGCTAAGGACCGATTCATACATAAATGAAATCTGTTCTGTTAGTTCCTGATTCATTATAACTCTGGGCACCATCAACTCAGTGATAAAAAAGATCTCCCATTCGATTTGTGTGTATAATGAATATATGATAGTTTCTGCTATCAAAACATCAGTGTCACTAAGACTAACTTCACACAAATCCTAAACCCACATGAGATACTCGTTGCAACGGCCGAAACCAACTTTACAAAAATAGTCATGTAATTTCAGCATCTCGCGTGTCTTTTAGTCCATGTCTTAGGGTCAAATGATAAATCGGAACACAATAAAAAGGGAAAAAAATCTCAAAGGTGATTTACAAGGTTTTCTCTGTCTGATGAATATTTCGAGGAGGATTGCTGGAAACTGCTGGGGAAACCTCCTGAGTTCTGAAAACATTACTTTATTCGTTGACGCTGCAAGGTGCATAAAAGTTAAACAAAAGATCGTTGGTAAGGGTTTCCCAAAATATGTTCTAACGTCTCTAGCTAATATCTTGTTGGCAGATTCGTATTTTTTTTTCTTCTTTCACCTAAGCGTAAGGCTACATCACATTAAAGTAACGAGTTTTGTCTTTAGCCGGAAAAACAGAGAAGACTTCCGAGAAAACATGCATAAGAAATAGGCAGACTCTCAGTAGATTTTTGTTCTATTCTGAACTAATGTTTTTTTTTTATATACGTAAATCTTTTGGTGTATACCAATACAATATATATTTCAACTAAGTAAACACACACACTTGTACGAACACACACACACACGTATATATATATATAGCTGCGTCTGTGTGTTTGTTGTATGGATGTGTATGTGTGTGTTGGATTAGGCAAGACATTTGTCAAACAACACCCCGACGAATGGAAGAATGTAAGCGACTGAAAATCTGATTGTCACGATATTATATGTAATAAAAATTACCTGAAAGATATGACAAAGAATATAACAGCCCTTTCCAGATATTGATTGGGAAGATATATAACAAAACCAATTTCAAAAGTGGTCGCCTCCTATCTCTGTCTGTCCTACTGGCATGCAAGTAACAAGACATTTGATACATCAGAGCGTGAAATAATGCAAATCTCAAAATACGATTAAATACAATTTTTACACAGGGGACAATTTTGATTTTAAAATAATGTTTCTAATAAAAGCCAAGTCATCTGGTAAACAATTCAACTTTGAGTAACTTTTTTCAGCTAGTCACGGAAATTGCTCTAAAAAATTTAAAATTCGTCTGCTTGGGTTTTTGTTACAATAAATTAATACACAACTAGATCGTAGAACTGTACAAGAAGGAATTATACATGAATATGTACCATGCAAGTACCATTGGCTGTAAGAGCGAATATTTCCCCCATTGTGTAAGCATATAATGAGAGTTCAGTTTGTTGAATCTGACTTACACGGCAGAGAAGCGACATCAAGCCAGTATTGTCTATATTCCCAGCAGCCACTTGTTTTACGGGATATGGGTGCGTTGGTAGAAACGTGGTTACCCTCACGTAACTAAACCAAAGAAATTGTTCAATTTTGCGCATTTTTATTATCTATTCTATTTTGAACTATTTTTGCTCACCCTTTTTCAAGTTTCTACATTTGTATAAACTTATTTGTGCAGGCAAGCATTTCCTTACTGGTAAATTGTATGGTTAAAGGTTTCAACGTCTTAATGTTACAACAAGCAAACAATCATTCTAAAACAAGCCTTAATTAACTGTGCGGGGAAAATATCTTAAATTTATAACCAGACAGGGAAAATGTGTTCTTTGATATATTTGTTCTTACGCAACACAACAAATGAAGCAATGTTTATTTACACTATGCAAAATCGGAGAAATAGATATAACAAGAATATATATATATATATATATATATATATATATATATATATATATATATATATATATATATATATATATATATATATATATATATATAGTAGAAAGTGGATTTGTTACCTATACTAGCTCATGTTTCTGCCCTCTACGGGCCTTATCAGGCAAATGGAGATGGCAGAAACATGAGCAAGTTTGTGTTGCGAATCCACATTCAACTATCTATTTCTGGCTCTATTCTAAAAAACTTTACTTCTATAGTAAAAAGATGTATGTATCGAGCACTCAATGAGATAAATCCATTACATATCAGTAGTTGCTTTATATTATTAATATATCATTATATTATGTTATACTGCTAAGCTGATTGGTACCATATATATATATATATATATATATATATATATATATATATATATATATATATATATATATATATATATGCATATATTATACTTATATATTATATATATTATGAAAAGTTTTGCAATACTGTGTGTGCGTATAGTAATCATATTTTTCGTCTGTCCGTCTTGTGCCCTGTCTTTTCCTACTGCATTTATTGCCCAGGCAATGCACGGATAGGAATCGGTGAGTTTTTTGCTCCAAATGCGGTCTCTTTTTATCTCGCCACATACCGAGCCCATATCAAATTTTTTGTTTAATAACTTGCACAAAATCCTCCATCCCAGCGCCTTCTCTGATCCATGTTGGTATTTTTTTTATTGCTAACAGTTATTCCTAACGTTGAACTTCTGATTTCCGTTTGTTTCCTGGTTTTTCTCCCTCACGATATAGCTTGTACTACATGGATATTGTATTTGATATTAATGTAAAACTCATATGGCAATGCACTGATCATGTTGTGAGAATGAAAGACAACCGATGGATATCCCGACTCAAAACGTGGATCAACATAGACCACATGCCAACAAAATACAAGATGAAGAGATGAAATAGACAAGATTAGAAAAATACTGGCTCTGCAACGCCCATGATAGAGAAATGTGGTGGACCCTGAGGAAGGTCTATGTCCAACGACAGACGTTAAAAGATTGATGATGATGATGATGATGATGATGATGATGATGATGAAAAATGGTTTCTCTTGAAAATCAGTACATAGCAGAAAATCCAATATCAAATAAATGTGAGGCAGAGAAATAACTCACTTTCGGATAGGTTTAGACGCTGAGAAAGGACACGGGTTTAAATACGTTGGTTGATTCCAGCGTAAACCAGAGCATTTTAACATAAGATGACCATATCAAAGGTAAGAAACGGATGTCACCCAGAAAGAGAATTGTCCTGAGATCGCCCGGGCAAAGACCAGCGAGAAAGGTCTCTATGCTGAAAGGAAGATGTGGCAATGCACAAAGAGTGTAGGTGAATAGCAGACCTCGCTGACGGAAGGGCAGATCCTTTGTTATATTCACTGCCTTCCGACAACCGAATTGAAGAAAGAGCAACAGAGACGTGCAACTGGGAAATTATATCATTGTCATGAGTAGCTAATCGATTAAACACTGAATATACTGGTTGATAAATAGGAATTGTTGTCTGCAGGTAAGATATCAGCATTAGTATCGGGTGGTTCAGTTTGAAATGTGAACATCAGACGATGAATTCTACTCAAGCAGATTACTTAACAAAGAGCTGTTATGGCAATATTGCCTTTGAAATACCGATTCTTGTACAATACCAAAGTTGAGCAAGTGGGACTCAGCTGGGTGACTCAAGGGAAATAACAGGTGTTGGAAGCATCTGAGGATCATATAGCGAGCCCTCTGTGGCGAGCCCCTTGCTTACCCCCGTTCCCAATCCTCTGACGAGGAATGAATGAATGAACCAGTACAAAACCAAAAGCCTGGATCAAAATGCCCCATTATATCATAATATTCAAAGAAATCTTTAGATGTATAGATTCCAGGAGTTTCGAAACTGTGAGGCTAATAATAATAATAATAATAATAATAATAATAATAATAATAATAATAATAATATTAATCATCATCATCATCATCATCATCATCATCATCATTATCTTATATTTGACATGAGCGTTATTCCCGCAGTTGATTTTTCTGATGGTAGTGTTTGATCACAGGTTAAAGCCTTGATTTTCTTTTCCGATAGGATCGTTGCTAGATTGAATCAGAGGACTTAAATGAAAGGGGAAGACAACAGTTCACGATATAAAGATGTATCCATATAGTACCTATGTATTCTAAATCGAACAATGTAAAAAAAAAAAAAAAGTGAATCCATGGAAATCCTGCGTGGAATGGAAATCTCATAAATATGAGAAAAGCCAATTAGTATGCAACCACTGAGGGATTTGTTCAAAAAATTGATCTCATTCTTCATTTTATGACGTCATTTTTTACGAATTTATCTGTTTGCTACCGTTTTCTGGTTTGCAACCCCCTTCCCCCGGAAAGCAAAATCTTTCGGGAAAAATGAGTAAACAAGAAATTGTTTATATTCTTAAATTCTATCTCTCTCACGTACGCACACACACACACACGCATATATATCTATGCATGATCCAAGACTATATATATATCCTAATCAATGCACATGAATACGAATATATATATATATATATATATATATATATATATATATATATATATGTGTGTGTGTGTGTGTGTGTGTGTGTGTATGTGTGTGTGTGTGTGTATGCGTGTGTGTTTTATAAATTGCATTAACATATATTGGTAAATGATTTACTGAAATGATATGATTAATTGTTTGAAGCTGTGAAACTTTCTTGCACACGTACACACACACACACACACACACACACACACACATATATATTGTTGTTACATGGTTAACGTATAAATTGCTTCATACAAATTGAATTGAAAAAAAATCATTGAAAATGGAACTCCTGCAAGAATTGAACCTGCCACCGATAGGATTACTGTGTAATACCGCTGTTGATACAATTCCTAATGATGAGAGCATCGTTATGATGAACCTGCTACTTATTGCTGGTGGATTTGCTTCTTGCAGCAGCCCCATTTCCTTTAAATGTCTATT
Source organism: Thysanoteuthis rhombus (assembly GCA_963457665.1). Taxonomy (NCBI): domain Eukaryota; kingdom Metazoa; phylum Mollusca; class Cephalopoda; order Oegopsida; family Thysanoteuthidae; genus Thysanoteuthis; species Thysanoteuthis major. Next base: position 50,829,052 of record OY735199.1, on the reverse strand, counting down.
CTATTTAAGCTGTCTTTTTCGAATGGTACATTAAACGAGTAACAACGAGAGATCATCTCGAATAAGTTCCTATATAATATAACGCAATTTATATTTCATTCCGTTGGACTAAATATTTCCATTTCTTATAATATATATATGTATAAATGTCCGATCCTCTCAGATCAATTCTCATTCATCACACACACACACACACACACACACACACACACACAAACACATGCATATATATATATATATATATATATATATATATATATATATATATATATATATATATATATTGTTTAGGGTTGGTCTGTAAAGTTTGTGCTGAAGATAATGTAATAAGACGCTCTTAGCAGAAGCATTACACAAAAGAAACAAGGCGTCACGGAATTGTCGCTGAAAATAGTCTGAAGACTTACGCGCCAAGATTAAAAAGAATGCTGTTTTTGAAGATCGCATGAAAAATGTCTGCACGTAATGGTAGATGCAAGCTTTAAAAGTGTACCGTAAAAAGCCTTCAGCAAGGATATCCATAGTTAAGAAATAATTTCATAAACAAAAAAACGGGTCTAAAAACAGAAAAGGAACGAATAGGTGAATGCATATAAATAAAAAGTTGAAACGAGAGGGAAGTTAGAAAAATAAATGGAAAAATAAAGAAAACAAGTGAAATATCTCATAAGTTCTGAAAAAGAAATATAGGCGTTACTAGATAAAAGAAAAGATAACTAAAAAAACGAATTATAAGTAAGTAACTGAAAGGGGAAAAATCTGATAAAACAAATAAAATTAAAAGAAAACAGAAATAGGGAAGAAATCAGGATAAATTACCAGTAGAGACGAGAATAATACCATTGACATACAGACATGAAAAGAAATAAAAACGATGAAACCAATAAAACGTACACACGTAAAGGAAAATTAGTAGCTTGATGTAAAATATCCCAGCCTCAAGTTTTTTTTTACAATAGATGGAAACTATCAGAAGTATTTTTGAACTTCACTCAACTTTTTATTTCAAGTGAAATCATTCAGTACGTTGTTTAAAAGCCTTAAGAACGCTTCAAAAGCTAAGAAACAGGATCCCAAGTTCTTTCCTTCTAACTTGACTTCTGATTCGGCACACACACAAAAATTTTTTTTCCAGTAAACCTTCATTAATCCGGCGACCCGAAATCGGATTTTTTACAGGTTTAGATAAATTGAGCTGAAAGGTTTTGGCCGATATGGTATCTATTTTCCAGGGGTACAAAATCAGTAGCGATTTTTCTGGTTGCACTAGAAATATAAATTTACCTACAAGTATATTAATATTGTCTTTGTGATCAGAGTTGCTCAACTTTCCAGTCGCATTTATCGGTCTTATCTGTGGTTATACTGAACACTTTTACTCGTATCATTTTACTCAAAATGCTTTACTTTATACGTCAAAGGTATTATGATGTGATTAGTTATTGTTTCGAAGGAATCAGTGTGTGATTCGTCATTTTCACTTATCTAGGACTCTTGGTCCAGACAGCGTTGTACTAGTGAAGGCCTATTGTAAAAAGCTAAATATCAAGAAATGGTTTGCAAAATTGTCTCTCAGACTAACACTACCTTCGTGTATTTGATTTTTACTAGTTGCTTTACAATTGTTGCCTTGAGTTGTTCTAAGTTTAATGTATGGGGTACCTTTGCCTCGGATCAATGTTTAGCAAGCTATGTTCGTAAACTATCCTTCCGTTGGTTAGGTTCTCCTTTGGTGCCCCATAACTATGGCCTTGTATTTTACTAATCGAAGATTTGCAGATATTCAATAATCAAAAAGAGAAACGGTAAATGTATTATGATTAACACAGAGATGGTTGTAAGGGAGCAGCAGACCGAAATGGATAAACGTAGGTAGCGTTTTAATTGGTAAAGAAATATTAGAACTTTAAATAGATAAACTTAGTGTATAATGTGTGAATTATCAATAACAAATTATATAAAATGATGGAGGGATAAAAAACAATGGGGAATGTAGGGAACTAAAAAGCAACCACAAAAATGATAATTTTATGATGCTTGGCACATATGGAAAGACTAAACACTCAAGGGTGACAATGGCTAGTAAGAAACTGAATATTTAGTGCTGAATGCAGGTAAGCACTTGATAGAATCTATAATTGGGAAACGTACCTTTCAGTGGTTAAAAGTATTGTGAAGTCTAATGGAAGTGTTTCCTACCCCTTGTTTCCAGGATAAAGAGAGATAAAAGCAGTAAGAACAAAGCTACAAGACGAAAAACAGAGAACGTGAGAAAAACGAAACTTGAGGACGCAGAAACAATTGTTATCCAGTCAAATGAAAACAAAAATAGTGATAAGATATTTCTCTTCGGCAACTGGGGAGCAGCAACGCACGCGTGTGTGAATCGGTAAAGACTGCCTGGCAGAGAAAGCGTGATGTGCGAAAGAAAAAACAAAAATGTGTGTCAGGATGTTTATTCATGGCCTTGATTGAGATTAAAAAGGGCGGTTTATTATCGACGAGAATAGACCGTCTGTTACCGAAGGGGTTTGCGACTCTCCTCCCGCAATCATAGAGTGTCCATAGAGTGAAAATAGCGACGGTGTATAAAAGAATAATATTTTTCTGCGGGTCATTTTGTTCTATACACCTACATGGATTCCTCTAACCAACACACACTCTACCTACTTCAACTCAGACGTGAATACAAGGCAATTGCTTATACGTATATGCATGAGAATGATTAGCAATGATACCTGGCATTGTCTGGAGAAAAACTGTTAAAATGATATCGTTTCCCGTTGATTGAGACACCTCAAAAATAAAAGTGAACCTTTTTCTCTCTTTTTTTTTTTGCCGCTGAAAAGTTCCTCTTCGAATTTGGTCCCTAAAAGCGGAAAAGTGTTCCAACACTGATTTCGATAGATGAAAGAGAACCATTTTTAATCCAAACTTTGACCCCCCTACAAACGAATAATGAAATCTTTTCCAAGATATTAAACCCTTAAAATTTAAAAAACAAATAGCATAGATTTCGATCCTATGAAGGGAAAAATCGGAGTTCCTCATCGAATCTGATCCTTAAAGGGGATAAGTGGAATTTATTTTCATAAAAGCTACATAATCTCCCGTCTCCAAATCCTTTGTTCAAGAAAATAGATTAATTGATGAAGTAAATAATTCTGCAGTGAATACTTACATTGCATGTACAAAACACCAAAACACTCCAACCCCAAAATAATGTCGTCTGCACTATGATTAACATCTAATATGAATTATGAAAAAAACAAAAGCATTGTCAGTTGACTGAGTCAAAATTCTTTCAATGAATGAAGTGAACAGAATAAGTGATCTAATATGACATCGTGGTTGTTTCCACAGGGAACATAGCGGAAGGGTCCAGTTTAGCAAAAGAATCATTTGATGAATATAGTACCACTAAAAGAAAAATATCTGCCCACTATCGGGATAACTATGATTCCCTTGATTCTGATCCTTAAAATTGAAAACTTTCTCCTACGATTCTGACCCCATCCACCTAAAAAAAAATTGCAACGAAAAAAAATTTCCCTTCGATTTTGTCACAGAAGGTCCCGTCAAAGTAAATCACATAATGACCTCTAAAGAGAAAGAAACAGTCCATCCACCATTTTTTTACCTCTAAAATTGAAAAATCTCCTTTTTAATTTAGTCCACTAAAATTGACGAAACTGTTTACTCTCCGTCTATCTTCTCCTCTTTCTCTTTCTCTCTCTGTCTCTCTTTCTCTCTCTTTCTCTCTGTCAGTCTGTCTGTCTATATATATATATATATATATATATATATATATATATATATATATATATATATATATATATATATATGTTTATATGTTTATATATTATTTTTGGTAATTATATTGTGCTCCATTTGTTGTTTTCCATTTGATTATCACCTATGTCCAAGTTAAGACCGCTTTAACAGTTCAAATAAGAAAATTGGCAACTGTGTCCCCCTAAACGTTTGATAAAACTTAACTATCTTCCTGGTTTCATCGTTCAGCAGAAAGAATTAAAATCCTAAAAGCATGGGGAATGAATTCTTTTGAACATTGTCAATATTTTTCAAAATCTGAAATCAGATTATAAAAATTGTATCAACCAGTTGAAAATCTGCTTTGAGCGCTAATAAGAGATCAAAACTGCCATATCTTTGGGGCATCTCAATTATTTAAGACTTGGTGCAATGTTCCATTTCGGTTAATTAGATTTAACGTTCACGTAAACAGAATCAGTCTTTTGATATCATATAGATGGATGCATCAGATCGTCATCATTGAGAAGCATGTCATTGCTGACCCAAGATAATATTGGGGAAATTTTCAAAGACCAATGTCAGAACATGTCCATATGTCTTATTAGCAGTCTCAGAAAATTATGTGGTATAACCCTTGAGTTATACTATCACAGACAGACGGACTAACATTTGATAGATCGAAGGTATGCCCGAATACAGTTGAATACGTAACAACGGACTGATAGTGAATAATAGTTACATTGTAAAACACATAGTTTATTTCTGCCTTATATCTGGCTGTTCTAGTATTTTTTGCAATGGCCGACGTATGGACATTTGTGATATACGTGTGTATGTGTTTGAATATATCTCCATTCGTCGGACAGTTCATTTTATCTGCAAAACTTACAAAATAATATGTAATTTGTATACAACAATAGGAAATTATTCCACTCGTTGTCTTGTAAGATTTTCGCTTCCTTGCAACCTGAAATGCTACAGACTTGAGGATAAAAATACTGTCGTTGGAATTCGTTTCAAAAATGTTTATTTGGGGTACCATAAAACACACCAATCAACCCTTCGTATTTTCAATACTCAGTAGTTATCAGTCCGGATTTGGGGGCTAGGAGAGTCGTAAGCGAGGTCTTGAAGGCTCAGACCCAACAACTGATTTTCTAAAAATATTTTAAAAACTACTTTATAATTCTAAAAACTACTCAAACGAATCTATACTTTCATTGGATACCACTTTCTGCACACATCTGCATTTCAACTTTCTCATGGAAAAAAAATCCATACATCGATTCACAAGTGCTCAACACTTCGAAAATGCCGGGCCATAGAGACCTGAAACAGATAATGACACTAGATTTTCCGTCAGGGTCATCGTCTGACCTTTTGAGATCTGATATATTCGCGTGGTTAAGTAGTGTCCGCATTCTGCCAAGTGATAATCAAATGATGCAATAAAAAAAAGGATGAAATTTAATTAATAATCTTCCCCGTCAACTTTTTCTTTTTTCAGAGTTGCAATTATAGGCCTGAAAACATGGGTTCATCGTTCGAGATACAGCTTTCCAAAAATTGAGTCCACGCAACTCAGCATAAATTCATTGCAACATGGTTAAACAATTCGATTATATAATTCAATTACGTACCGTACTTGCAGTAACGTTTATCTTAAGTCCGAATAAATGGCTGAAGCGTCAACGATTCTAGACTGGACATGTTTTTTTGACTACCACTGTACCGTTATCTCTACATCCCCCTATCTATCTCCTTCTCTCTCTCTCTCTCTTTCTCTCTCTCCCTTTCTCTCTCTCTTTCAAATTTTATTCCCCAGAAATTCAATAAGCAAGTTGTTCACGAAATCAGCGAATTTCTTTTGAATATTTTATTTTACTGATTTGTATATGTATAAATATGATATGAATCATCCCCCCCCCCAAAAAAAAACAACGAAATAGAAGTAATACAACTTTCAAAGACATAAAATATCAAATATCTAATATGTTTACCGGGTATATTTGTTTCCTGTAAATGAATGTATGACTCAATATTTTCTACTCGAACAAACAAATACTAGCATGCCATTTATAGGAAAAATTAACTTTGCCATAACTTAATATATACTCTTTCATTCTATAAGGAATATGTTTCATCAGTCAATACAAAGTTTCTCAAAATTAAATAACCCTATCACTAATTTATCCACATGTTTTCTATTCCTTCAAAACATAATGTATTTTCTGGCTGGCAGGACATTTCATTATCTCCTGGAATATATTTGATAATGAGTTCAAAAATTGATGATTACGTCGACAGAAAAGAAAAATGACACCATAGAGTTGGCAGCCATATCAACCCAGGGCTGTGTAGGAAAATCCTAGCGTGGAGAACTTCTCTTTTTCAGAAATACATTCCCCCAAGAAGGCATGTCTTTGGGGGAATCGAGGATTTGGCACATTTAAAAAATAACATAAATATCTGTCGGTTGTTTTTTAGTACTGGAACTCTTTCTTTTACTTCAAAACCGAATTTGTAAGGGTCTAAATGAACAATAATGTCAGCAACACCTTGATGTTGATGGTAGGTAAAAAAGTATTACCTTAATAAATATCTATAGACACTTTTGCTGGTGGGTGTTAAATGTTCAATGTCTGTTTTACTCCGATGATGACACAGGCACAATATGAGTCCATGTAAGGATTTGTGAGATGAGCCGTTTCGTAATAAGTAAGTATTCTTCAACAGGCTGTGGACATTTTAAAAATCTATTCTTCCAACTCAGGAGTCATCCAAAGTATCCAAAATATGCTCTCATTGTACTATTAAGAATTGCTTTCTTGGCATTGAATGTTCTTGAGTAACTGGCTCCTGACAACCCCTGGGTGGTTGTAAGCAAATACCGTACGTTTGGCCCCATTTTTGATAAATTTCACCGATTGGCAAAAGTCGCGAGGAATCTTCCACTTCAATGCGCAATCACATTCTTGTACATTAAACCAATGAAGATAACCCCGTGGAACAAAGTTAACATCGTTGTGTAATTGTGAGCACAAACAAGAATAATTATTGTTAACATACGTTGAGACATATTTTTTGTATTGATCATCATTTTGAGCCCCCTCTATCAACAAACAATTTATTCTGGAATGTTTGCTCGGGCACCATATTGCACAGATGTACACGTGATTCATATCATCTTCTTCATCGCAAGGAAAGGTACCAAATATTTGGTCGGTAGTATATGGTGTTTGAGTTAAAGAAGCTATTACGTTTCTTTTAAGATAAGTTTGCTTCCTGATCACCCCTCAAAACTGTTAGACATGTTATGAAACCACTTCAGAGACGTGAATAATATCGATAACAATGCCCTCTCCCTACCTCAGTAATCTTCCATGCTGTCTCTTTGTAATAATTGCCAAAAAATCAACTACTCATTATGATACGTTTCTGAAAATAGATTCTCCAAACTCAAACTTCCTTACTTAATCAGGGTCTGGTCAAGATGAAAAAAAAAACTACCGAAGCCGGAGGTTTAGGAGTTAACATTCTCAAGTAGGTGTACATTTTGGTATTTAGAACTGCGATGGTGAACGTTTATCTGTGAGTTCGATGAGCAAGGGGGATTTACGAGGGGATCAAAATAGACAACGATATCTGAACAATCATAGATTTGCAGACGACATTGCCCTTTTTGTATAGAACATATACGACCTCCGATCAATGCTTGATGAAATAAAGAAAGAAAGCAAGGAAGTTGGCCCACACATGAACTCCAGCAAGATGAATATCATGTGCAACAACCACACTGGAGATTAGAACACCAGGATCAATTTGAAGATTCGAAACCGGAAAAAGCAGACCACTATATCCACCTACGACAACGAATCTCCAGGAGACCCTCAAAAGAAAAAAATCAAGCAATGAATGATCCTGGGATAGCAGGCCTTTTGCAGACCAAGCTCAATTTTCAAAAAGAAAAAAAAATCCAAATAATCCTAAAAAAAAGGGTATACAACCAGTGCATTCTCCCAATAGTCACTTATGGAGCTGAAACATGGAACTTAACCAAGAAACAAACCAGCTGAGAACCTTGCACATAAAAAATTATGCTCGATCTCACATGGAGAGATCACCAGACAGCACATTACATCCTAGAGAAGACAGAAATTAGCGACATCAAAGAATCTATTAAAAAAACTCGATGGGCTGGCCATGTCAGAAGAATGGCAGACAAATGATGGACTTCACAACCCATTACATGGATTCTCAAAGATCACTTGTGCAACCGAGGTAAGCAGAGTATTTGATGGAGCGACGAGCAAGGAAAATTTAGAAAGTCCTGGCTCGACGACACCCATTATAGAGAAGTGTAGCAGATCCAAGGGAAGGTCTATGTCCAACAACAGACGGATGATGATGATGATGATGATGATGATGATGATGATGATGATGATGATGATGATGGCATTTTATTAGGTAAAATAGTCTAAGGAGCTAAAGAGGACCCCCTGCACCCACCATTCCCATGGGATACCAAAATGTCCCTTATATATTGATTCATACATATAGAAAATCAAATAAATAAAGTTCCCACGATTCCCAGAGATAACATCCTTAATTTGATTAAAGAAAACGATTTAGATTGCATACTCCTTGTAACTCAGATACATCATACATTGCACCCATTTTCACAAATTTCTATCAGACTTTGAAAGTAGAATTTAGAGAAATCTTTCTTAGAGTAGCAACCACTGGATTAGTATCGTACAGAAAAAAGCACCACTTAAATAATCAAATTCCTCCAACCGTGCAACCAGGTATTTCAGCATCCACCACAAACATGCCAATACCTTCCACAACTCCATAACCAAAAAGTCATATCTTCGTTGTTCCTTACTGAAAAGGTGACTGTTATCTATCTCCTTGAATGTATTCAATCTAAAATGCAATACACATGCATATCTTAGCATATACAGAGACAGAATAGAATCCTCCAATTACAACGATGTACTCCAGATTGAGAAACACTTCCGCCTGACCACGATTTGAACACTGATGGAGAATCTTGTATGATTTGAAAGATGGAGGAAAACGCATCTAATGAGTTCATTGTGATTCTTGAATCCTGTGAAGATAAGTGGATATCATTTCTCAAGACTCTTTCAGCAAATGGTCAAAACATCAAATTAAACGACTTGAATTTAAAAAAAAAATGGATAAGTGTTTAAGTAAACAATCCCAGAACTATTCGGCAGACATTCTAGAACGCAATCGTAACAGTATTATTTTAACGCCCCACTCTTCCACGCACACAAACACACACACACACATACACACACACACACACACACACACACATACACACACACACACACACTCACACACTAGCTGTAATATAAAATCATAAAAACAGGCAATAATGTGTCAACTCGAGCCACTCATTACAATGTTTACCAACACGGGTTCCATCATGAAAAATACGATTCAGGTGATTGAAAGTTCTATAAATTTCACCATAGTCCTTCATCAGCATATGTTCTTAGCACCCGTATTTGGAAATGAGATTCCACTTAGATGAGCCAGACCTCTCTATCATGGCGCAACTGATCCAGTTCTGAATTCTTGTCACTCATCACATCATCTTATTTTCGGTTGGCAACAATTTTGCTTATAGTCTCTGGGAATCCATGTTGGAAGACTTGGGGTCCAACTATAATCTGAAATTCTTGCAACATGTCCAGCGAAGTACCATTTGAGTTTTCTACTTATATATCTAATATGTCGGGCTCCTGTTTCCTCAATAATATATTTTGCTATCTAACGATCTCTCAATGTAATGTCAAGCATAATTCTTCTGTATGCACGTCGAATGGCTGAATTGTTCTCAGTTTGAAAGTCGAATCGTGCTCAAGTTCCATATCTCTACTCTATAGGTGACTATTGGTCGGTTGAATTCCTTGTATACCCTTCTTAGGATCAGTGGTATGTTTTTACTTTTGAAAGTCAAGCTTGCTCTACCGAAAGCTTGACAATCTAATGTGGTCAAAGTTCCATTAAAACACTTGCCATGGGTTATTTTTGGTTCCCTAACACTTAGCCTATTAGCCCCTCCAAGATTAGTGATTTTACATTTCTCTTGATTCTTCTAACTCTCGTAAATACATGCAATCTTTCCATCCCTTTCATCATTAACCTTTCACTATCCTTAGTAGACGGCCTAAATTCCAAAGCTGCAATTAGCAATCTGCACCGGGAGTGGCTTCTGAGGTAACCCGCATATTAGACCTTTTGATTCTGGGATAAGGGTTCAGTAGGCAGACATGAAGAATGGAAATACTTGCCCCTCCATTGACAACTACTTTTTCTATCATGATGGCTCTGATATCAGGAAAACAGCACACATATGTGCCTACATCTGGCAACAATAGTAGTCCACGGATAAATTATTCACCGAGGATGGAGTTGAACTCCGAAATATATCTGAAAATATGAAAATTCCGTACACGTTCAATTCCCTGGTTCTGTCTTTATTTGAATCGTACGTCCATATATATATATATATATATATATATATATATATATATATATATATATATATATATATACATGTGTGTGTGTGTGTGTGCGTGCGAGGGAGAGAGAGATAGAGAGAGATTCGAATTATCCGTCAAGGCGATATTGGAAAGTCAATGCAGAAAGAAAATTGAATTGTTGGTAAAAAAAATGAAACAATATATTTGATTACCATGTTTTGCCTAGATGAGCCTCCATTAGAATTTGAAAAAATACCAAGTGTACAGGGTCCTATAAGGAATAAGAGATATTAGATTTGCATCACTTCGGGGAAGACATTGATCCTAGATCGTCTACGTCGAAGGTAGTTTTTATGGGTATCATAAATGTATCATAGACACTGCTATATTTTGGTGTCAACTTTTATACCAGTTTTTCGGTCAGCTAAATGCGTGCGTCAGGCTTAAGGAATGGCTGCCAGAGATGAATTTAATTACCCATTTTTCTTAAAATGGTACCACTTCTACCAATCGATTTAAAAAATTATTTGGGCATCAATTTAGCTCGATAGGAGAAACATCGCAGATTCCAATTTGTCGTTCTATTGTATTGCTCTTCTTATATACAAATTATAGATCGTTTTATTGCGACGATTAACGAGGTGAAAGGCACACCACACTACCAACAAGTTCATCAACTACTGAATTTGGAAATAATTTAGGACATCCCAGGATTCAAATCAATGCAAGTACTGCCGAAACAATTGATAATATGGCAACAACACAGATACAACATCTAGGGGATGGTAAAAACAACAACAGCACTATGTCGGCGAACACCAAATATCTCTCTAAAAGAGAGTGTACAAAAAGCGGGAAGCGTTAGAATTAAATCAAGACTTAAATGATCTTATTAATCACTGCAAGAAAACAGGCTATAACTTCGATCCGAGAAAAGCCCAAATAGTCAGGGTGGAATGCGACAAAAGCAATGATCGTGCATTACTTTTGAGAAGCAATACAAAGGAAGGACGGCCGGGATTCTATAATACTTCTCCATATTTGGCTAAATTGATGCTTGAACAAATATATCAATCGATAGAAACCAACTGCAGACTGGCTCATTGTATTCATAACAGGCAACCTTCCACATACCTACTGCAGTCGTGCACACATACACGCACGTACACGCACACACAAACACACACACACACATACACATACACAAATACACACACACGCACACATGCATATTACCGACCCAAATACAGTTGATAGTTGACACCAAAACACAATGCACTTATGCAAGTGAAGGGAATCTTAAATACCCATAAAGACTACGGTGTATTTAAACGACCCCGAATCCATTTTCTCCTAAGGGTGATAATATCTTAATATAATAAATACCCTAAAATAATTTCATACGATTTGTTTTTTCTTACATTCTGATGAAGCCGTATCAAGACGAAACATTTTAATGAAACGATTGTTTTCATCATTTACAACTTAATTTCAATTTACATTATCTGTATTATATATATATATATATATAGAGAGAGAGAGATAGATATATAGATATAGATATATAGATATATAGATGTATGTATGTATATATATATATATATATATATATATATATATATATATATATATATATAAAGGAAATTAAATATATCTATCTCTTAGTATACATTGATGGTTTTTTCATATTTCTCTAAATCGTGTTCTTTAAAAACGTATCCAAATCCCATTGCTTCCTGTCGAGGCCACGTTTTGCATTTATCTATTTTATCTAATTTAAAACAAAAAAATATTCGTTTATTTGCATTCAACATTCAATAAACTGATATCACTTCCTCGCCAAAGGACCATTAACGTTCATTCATTTCCCATTTATGTGTAAACATCACTTTTTAATACGTAATGCGTATCTTTCTTATATTTGTTTTCAGTTATGTATTTTTCTTTACAGCAAGAACATCTATCTAGAAGCACTTAAATGGTTTTCCCATCAATGAGATTCTGCAAGGAGCAAACCAAAGGAAAAAATAATCAACAATGCACATCAATAAGCTTTCAACGTTTCGCATATTTCCATTTTTCTTGAATTCGATTATTTTCGTTTTAAGAAATAAAGTGCTGTCTTTTTTAATTTATTTTTTCATTTACATGTTAATTCATCCTCTCAGATAAGATAATGCTTATTATCAATTTTTATACTACTATTTACTTTCATCTTATACTTCAGTTGCTTTTATGGCAAATCATTATTAATAATTCTTTCACCATTGTTTATCTTCATCGTGTTTTATCGGTTGATTCTTATTGAAAATCATTATTATCAGTTTTTATACTACTTTACTATTGTCTGAATTTTAGTTGATTTGTATCGCATATCATTCAGTCAGGCGGCAGGTTCAATCTACTTTCCATATTTTGCCAACTCTTGTTCCACACGTTTTACCACCTATTTACATCTTAGTAGATAAAATAAAGGATGTTGCATATCTTTAAAATGGCTTTGTCTCTCCATCGTATTTCAATTGCAGACATCTTTCTTTACATGTGTATATCGACAGCAGTTACTCGACAACTGGCTATTATGCTGAATTTGCATTTACCAGATATATTGGTTATCGTACAAGGCAGTGCAGATTCAGGTTATTTGGATCAGCAAATAACAAAAATAATAACAAATAATCTAAACATCACGTATATTTCTCCATTATCTATAAATCATCTCTCTTGACCTTCGCTTTTCAGAGGCTGTACTATTATCTTAAGTCGCCAACAATGTCTTAAAGAAAAAAAAACAAACAATATACCATAAACTATGCACTACACTAGTATTAGTAATTACAAAGATTTGGCAAAAATATTATACATGCAGAGATATTCAATGAGGCCACTCATTGCAGTACATTTTGAACTGTTTGTAAGTATCGTTCTTTTTTCCTGCTTACCAAGACCAAATGTCATAAAGTTCTCATTGAAATTTCAATGAAATTTTCAGAAAGAGTGGGAAATAAGCAACGAAAGAATGCATAACATTTTGGAACAGATCAATGCACTGTTTTCTCACCTATGACCTTGCTAACTGTCCCCAAGTACAAAATAGAACAGGATTTTGCTTGAAGATGCTCCCTGTGCATGCAGGAAGTTATTTTACCAAACGTCAGGGTTCCCTACAAGTAAGTTCTAAAATGAATAGACTGACATTCACTAAAACTAAGTGAAATCACCGTATATATATATATATATATATATATATATATATATATATATATATATATATATATATATATATATATATATATATATATATATATATAATAAAATTCAACAAAAAATAAATCATCAATTTTTCGTACGTCATTTTTATATACTTTGACGGCACTACTATGCTAACATTTAGATATTTGGTATACGGAGGACAACTAAAGAAGAAATGCGGCAACAAGTTGAATCCAGAAAATCAACATTTAAAGATCATTTATCAAAATCAGTCAGGTTACATTAAATATTCATGGAACACGATATCTATGTTAGGATTTTGTGATCGAATTTTAAGTGTGATTAATTGATTATTATTTATGTGAGTTTTCATAATTGTTCCATTGTTCCGATTACTTCTGTTCTGTGTTCTTCGCATTCTCTTCAGGTTCAAATTCTTTATTGGTATTCCTTTCAGATGTTGTTCGTATTGACAAAGGCACCTTTTGCAATACAGTAGTAGTCAACGCTATTATCATATTACTATTATTGTTTTTTTCTCCGTCTTTTAATCAGCTTTCCCTTCTTTTTATTTGTGGACTTCTAAATCTCTAATTTTCAAAATTGTGTTTTTGTCTCTCCCTTCTTTTTTTCCAAACCTTAATTTGTTTTTGTGTTGACCTACTTTGCTATCTTTTTTTTTCTTTTTTCTGCCTCCATTTCTATTACTTCTCCTTCTACATTTTCTCTTGCATTCTACTGCTTCACTTTCTTTGGGCTCATTGTGAGGCATAGGGATGCAGCAACTCTACTGCTGTTCAGAAATAACTCTTTTTGGAAAAAGTTATCAACATAACAAAAATCTCTCGATCGGGCTAAGGACCATCTATGGGAACTTCCAAGCTGTAAGTTTTCCTCCGTTCAGAGGAGAGTGGACTGCCTTTCAGAGGTGATGGGCTCTAATTGCCCTGATATTTACCCAGAGTTGGAGTGGAGAAGTGAATTAATGGCTTTCCTAAGCGCCGTAGTGCAATGTAAATGTAAACAGCCCTAGCCAAAACTGGTGCTCTATCAGCCGATTCCGTTTTCAATGCTGGTAATTGTTACGCGACTTATTTCATTTTGTTTCATTTCCCCTCATGATATAATCTCAAAGTTATTATTTCATAGGTTATTTTCTTAACATTGCATGATCAGATTCAAATTTTTGCAACTTGTTTTCTACTGTTACTTGACTTTGTACATCAATTTTTATTGCCCTGATTGTATCTTACGGTTTAGCTATTTTTTTATTGATTCTAATTTAATTACTAGTTTCTTCAATTTTCCACATGAATCAGTTGATATAATTACTCTTCAGCCTTTTCAATGTGTCTTCTCTTTGCCTAGCTCGTTTTAACTAACTCTTTCTTTATATATGTATTTTTTCACTTCTTCTATATTTCATTTTCTCTTTCTACGATCATAATCAATATAAACTGGCAATACACTAAAAAAAATAACGTTCTCATACGTTTACAAATCAGTGGTGATAGATTTACACACCTTGTTATTTACTTCCATGTTTATAACAATCTTTTTTCTATCAAATGTTTTGCTGTTATATGAAACGCAATGAAAAGCGTTGAGAAAAATCGATGACATTTTAAAAACATGAAACATAATCTATCATATATGAGAAAATGTGACATACTATTAAATTCGAAAAGCTGTCCAGTATGAGAGAGTGATTTACTTCGGTGATTTTTTTGAAAAAAATATTTTTTTTTTGGGAAATCTGGAATTTTGAAAAGCAAAGCAAGTGGAAAAAATTTCTTCCTCCCACTCAGTCTCTCTCCCTCTCTCTCATACGCATCCCCCCATATATATATACATATATATATATATATATATATATATATATATATATATATATATATATATATATATATGCATGTATATGTGTGTGTATGTGTATATATATGTGTGTATATATATAAATATATACACACACACACACACACATATATATATATATATATATTTCTGATACTTTTTCGAGCGAGACATATCACTACGAACGGCTAGTTTAAGAAAAAATAATGAAATGTTTATTTTCTTTTCTGATGAATCAATACATTATTATAGAGTTCTATTTCTTTGCAATACGAAATGCAAAGTTTTTCACACATAATATATATGGGTATATACACCCAAATATAAAACTCAAAATAAAAAAAATAACATATTTACTTTTTACAAAACATATGATTGTGGTTTTTTATTGCGATATGAAAAGTAACAACCGAATGTCAGTCCTTACAACATTTATGGTCTAATTATTAATTGGAGTCAAAAGAATTCTACGAAACCTCCGTTTGCATTGTCGAAACATTCGTCTGCAAGACGCCTTTGTACAGTTCCATGCATATCAGAAGCAGGCATCACTTATCAGCAGCAATTTTGGTTACTTATACTTAACTTAGTTCCATCAGGAAACGATATATATATATATATATATATATATATATATATATATATATATATATATATATATATATATATATATGGGGGGTTGGTGTATGTTTAGGTGTGTATGTCACTGGAAAGTAAACGAGCAGTCAGCATCAATTCATATGGAGGATGATGTTTTTTTTCCGAGACACAAAATGCCAATAGTGTTATGTTAGCCTGTGTCATCAAAGGTTGAGATGGTTGTCTGGAGTTGATGCGTCGAGGTAAGGTGGGAGAGAGAGGTATCCTCGTCGGGCACAGTCAGCTGTATTAGTTGCCATTTGCATTTGCATTTTGCTTATGCTTGAAAATAGGGGCTGTTTGGTTACGGGGAATGACTTCATGGAGTGCAATGTCTCCTTGGGTTGTATATTCAGACACTCATATGCTTCCCACACTCTGATGCCGTTTTCTGTCCAGAATTATTGTTTTATCCCTATAGTAGGTGATGCTTCCCTTCTCCCTCCTAATCAACATTAGCGGTATCTTCATGCGTGACAGCTTTCCAGTGCTCACCTGCATGGGATTCAGTATGTGCAGATCTTTAGCAGGTTCATGCCTAAGGGGTGGGGGTATCTGTTCCTGATCAGCTGATCACGAGGGTGCAAGAGCTCCTATAAGCAGTCCTACTGTTATATGATTGTAGATTTTTTCAGATCCTTCCGAATATGTCTTTGATGAAGGGTGAGCTGACTGTGGTGGGATTGTATGATTTACCTTCTTGCTCCTACTTGTGGGAGCTGAATAAATGCTTGCATTCCATGCTGCCATGGCTGTGTATGCAAACAAACTAGTTAGATTTGGCCAATGAGAATTGCCTCCTTTGCACCACTTCTCCTTGTGGAGACATAGACTTTCGTAATCATTTCTCATGGAAGTTTGGCACGAGTGACTTGTTCCTGGTTTCAAATAAAAGGAAAATAGTGGCTAGTACAACTGACCGTGTTCGACCAATATGCTCTTGATGCTTGACACCAATCACCGCAAACAGCTATTGAAGCAATAATTTAACCAACCCAAATATTATTCACTAGAATGCGTACGTTTCGACGCGACCGACGAAACAGGCGTTTTTTCCGTCCCTAAGATGAAAGAATACACCCATTCACCACCTGACGGCCGTAGAGTACGTCTGCCAAAAAATTGTGTTAAGGATAAGGACCTTAATGTGTACAAATATCTGCTAAAAAAATCACGTGGAGACATGATTTATTGACATGTCACAAACACAACAAGTACAATTGCAAATTTCCGGAACTCTTCTGAGAAAGCAATGGATTGTCTGTCACATATTAACAACCGAATGCAAGTTCCTCTGAAATACACCGGAATGCAATACGCGGAGAAGACAAATCAGTAAAGAATGTACTTTTGGGTAGCTTAACATGGGGAGAATGGAATAAGCAGTGGGGTTGGAAAATGATTTGATAGATGGGGGGGGCTGAGTACGGAGGGGGCTTTGAAAATATGTCATGACTAAATAAGCAGGGGAAGTGGAATATGTCGGTGCAAAAGGAACAATGTCTACCAGGACAATTCAGTAATCTCTAAACAAAAGAAAATCTCTAGAGAAATATTTATAGTAAGGTTGGGATAGGGACAAGGGAGGTAAAAACGGACAATATTTTCAGGGACGAAAAAAATATTGTTTTAAGAAAATCCAACTAAAAAAGAACTCTGAGTGCTACACCATTCTAGGATGGCTAGAACTAGCAGTTATAATTAAACTCGGTTAATATGAATAATTAGTTAAACTTAAATTAGTTAAAGTTGTACCCCAAGGCATATTTATGATAGCTGTCTTTGAATATGAAATTTTTGTCAAATCTGTATTTGCTCCCCCTTTCCCTGGCCAATTGTTTGGAGAGAGAGAGAGAGAGAGAGAGAGAGAGAGAGAGAGAGAGAGAGAGAGAGAGAGGAGATGGGCACTCAAACATTGATCAAAGAGGCATCCTATCCTAAGTGAGGGGATAGAATTTTCCCAAATTGTCAAACAGGCTTGAGACAACATGAGGCACTTAGGGGTATGATGATCAGGATAGGCACATGACAAATATGTAGCTGTTATATCCATGTGCATGTCTGGAATGGCAACGAACAGAATAAAATACGGAGTGAAAAATTGATACATTAAATGATATTCTTTATTGAACAGGAAGCAAACCATTGAACAACAGGTCTGGTTCGTCACTCACTAGAAACGGTCATGTGACCAACGACTTTAGGAAGCATATCATGTTGGTGGAGATCAATTAGAATAATCGAAGAAAGGGAAAATCAATGAAGAAGTAACTGCTTCCGCTTTTTTGATGACCAATGGTCACTAAAAAGGGTATGACTTTCTAATAAACAAGCGTAACACAAACTAAAGTATCGATGGAGCATGAATTTACAATGCAAAAGGAATCACCTATGAAATAAATCCATTATACAGAGAATTGTAAGAAAAAAAAAAAGACAACAACAACTTAGAGACATAATGAAGAATAAATGTGTGAAATGTCAGTATTTGCAGCACATAACCAGCCAGAGCAATTTAAAAACTGCAGAAGAAATATTTTGACTGTTTTGGTTTTTGATTTCTGATATTTCTTTCCTGCCCTTCAAAGGTTTCATAGTTGACATTGCTGCGACTTATATTGAAAATTAATGATGGCTGCTCTTTTATTCACTTAACTCTTATCCAATAAGTTTGAATACGGATCACTGACTGGTTTTTAATTCTATATTGCATTAATGGAAGGCACATCCTACCAAGACTCTTTCTGGGTGACTAATGATCAGATATTTTTTTAGGTTAACACAAGAGAGTCTTTCAAAGCAATCGATAGTGAATAATAGATAAATGGATTGTGAAAGGCTCTTTATTTAATTGTATTCTTTATTTCGTGTTGTCCTTCTTTCATTGGTTATATCTTGTACTGAATGTCTGTTTTGAAAATCATTCCTTCCATATTACTTTCAATGCACATCACACACACACATACACACACACACACACATGAGTGAGGTGACTCATCTATTATCAGCTTATGCAATGCTTTTCTAGGAATAGAGCACTCTGGTGGATGGGGAATTTATCTATAAATGAAAATATATCGCTTAAGTTCAGCCTTACTGACCGTCCAGTTCCGTAGCTCAGAGGTAGGATATCAGCCTCCGGGTCTCAAGCTTAGGATTCAATCCTGCCTCGTGGCATTGGATGGGATAATGGAAAGTCTATATCCACATTGAAGAGATGTAATAAATCGAAACAACCGTCTGTGGATGATACAATACATATATATATATATATATATATATATATATATATATATATATATATATATATATATATATATATATACACACATACACACACACTGTGGGTTGGTATTTTAAATTTTGATCTGGTCTTGCATGCTCATATCCATTTGTACCTCGTCAAACTATATGCCAAAATGCAATGGTGCTTTAAAAAAAGGAAATTAGGCAAGACAGAGGATCAATAAAGTGAGATATCAGCTTTTATTATTACGAAATGATAGGATGATCTCTTTGAATTATACATTTTGAAGGATCATGTTTTCTTTTGTATTTATGGACAAACTGATCACGGACGTTCGATGCATCCATATCTGTGATTTTAAGTAACGACTTAGTAGACCAGATACACATTTTATACTTTGTATACCTAACCCCAAAATTGTATCCAAGAAAAAACATTTTTTCCTTAAAATATCCCCATCCAATCGTCTCCAAGCAGGTCATTCACAATGCAATTTATCATTTTAACCAAATAAGAATACATATCGATTCATTTCAAATACAAATATTTTGGGGATTCGTAAAGCAGGTTTTATGCCTTTAGAGTCTCTACACATACAATTGTGATCAACATGATGGGGTCAGTTTCAGGAATTACTGATGACGCTCATGATAAACGAAACGTAGGAACAGTGTAATTTGTCTCAGACTGTCTTTCAATATTGTCATTTCATTCCCATATCTATCAACAATTAACCCCCGCCTTTATATGAATCTTATATCCATATAATAGCCCTAATTTCTGGCTTGGCAATGCTCAGACACGTCACGCTCTACTATACATTGTTTTTGTGGTGAGGGCAATTGTCACTCTATAATATATCATCTCTAAAATATGATGTAGCATTAAGTACTTGGGGTTCCATGAATGTCAGTCAATTTAACAATTACTTACATTGGTTTCAAAAAGAAGCAGTGCATTCTTCTTACTAGAAATATAGTGGGAATACAATTGCTAATAACATGAGTCTGTTACTTGTAAAACACTTCAGGGGGGAATTGTATTAACACATTAGTAACAGAAGCCTGCTCCATCATTCGAGCTTTACTGGGACAGTTAAGTATGTATGACTAGAAAAGGGAAACTTTCATATAATCCAGAATATATAATCAAGTCCAAGTACTAAAATACCACCATATGACCGATAGCATAAGCTGTCATAAATTTTACACCTTAGATGAAAAATAATACCAACGGTCTCCTAAATAATCTGATGTCTCGTCGGTTACTTTCTGTGAATGTACTTCGTTCAGATATTCTACGTAATACAGATGATATAAAATTATCTTTTTGTTGTTTATATTTGGATACTGAAGTCAGATATCAGATATCATAGTGGAAATGATCAGTCGGGCCTGTTTCATGGATTAAAGCACTACAGTTATTTAGGAGAACCTCACCTAGCTGTGTTGATCGGACACCACTTCCCAAAACATGCCGACCAATTTTTAATTCTAATATTCTATTTAAGTTACTTTTATTTCCTTTGGTTTGCTTTTCACGTCTATAACTATTTACATTATTATAATTAATTTCATTTCACAGTTACTCATTAAACGGATTAGGGGTTAAGGATTAAATTGCACCAGTTTCAAATTTAATGTTACCGTCTTTTTCTTCCTATTCATCTATATTTGGTGTGTCGAGTTTATTTTGCTCATTCGATGTCATGGATTTTATTGTACGAGTCTATTTTTTTGTGGGGACCATCGATTGTCTGATAGGAAAATTACAAACAGGATTTCCTCTTGGTGGCAATTCTCCGGACAGAGTCCTCTGACTGTTCCAGATTCTCAATCTCGACTCATAGTTTTGGGTTCTCATTCCCCTGCTTTTCATTCATTTATTGATTTATTCATTTTTACACACCTTTTTTGTTTCTCTACCCCACTTCATTCTATATTTACGATCAGCTTGTTGTTTATCTTTTGATAGAACTCACAAACACACACACACACACACACACACAGATACATGCACGTAGTTGATAGTAATATCAACAATTCCACAGCCAAATATTTACTAAAGCATTCATTCAATCGCACATATCAATTTTTAACGTAATATCATTCCTGGTTAATCACTTGAATCATTGATTATTAATCGGTTATAGATTGAATATTATTCAGTTAACGGTCAAACTTCATGTAGTAATTAAGAGTACAGAATTATCAATCAATCATCGTGAATGCATTGAATAGACATTCACACACATACACACACGCAAGATATCTCTCCCTATCTCTCTCCCTCTCTCTCTCCCTCTCTCTCCCTCTCTCTCCCTCTCCCTCTCTCTGTCTCTCTCTCTCTCTATATATATATATATAATATATGCAAAGTAGAAGTCGAGAATATGATACAATGCCACTCGATTTATTCCAACCCTACTTTGTGGGTCCACAAGAAAGAAAAAAAAACATGACCCATGATTTAATGCTTTACTCACTTAAGAGGCTTGTGTTTGTTTTAAAAAAAAACTTTGTCGAACGTCATCATGATATATTTCCTAGAAGGAATTAAATGCTTCTCTAAGCGTTCTCGGCTTCCCATTTGACATGAAACTAGGTTTTTCTTTCATCCCTTGCAGGGGACTGCATTAGGCGAGAAAAAATTATCGCCTCTAATACCCTGGGGCGATATATAACTTAATCCGTAAGCTGTTAGATGTGAGCAAGAGAATGCTACTATGTATGGGAAGGAAACAAGTGGAGTAAAAACTATTGAGCCAACAGATGACAGAAGTTAATAACTCTATACGATAAGTGATAGACTCGGCTTAGTTTATTGAACTGGTCTTCGATCTGTGACTTCTGAAAATTTGAAAAATACTGTTATTTATTGCCTCTGTCATGAGGAAGGAAAAGCCAGATTGGAATTACGATTTTTCTTTGCAGATCTTATGTCCGATATCAATATTTCTCTTTCGTAAATAAGCCAGGAGAAAGTCGAACGTTTCAGCTGTCAAGGAGCTTGTAGGGTAATCAAGTATTTAAGAATTAACTCTATACGAGAAGATTAAAACAGTGATAGGTCAAGAGACCAATGCTTTCCTCTTTTGTACCAAGCTTGTAAAACCCATTTTCAAAGCATAAATTAACAGAAAAACGTGACTAAAATATTGGCTTCCTTACAAGCAAACCAACTGATTTAGAAAATATAATATTATGCTAGGTTTCAGCAAAATTACGCTGGATACATCGGTACTCGTACGATCACCGACGTTGAACAACATCGATCCTAGTTTGTACTGAGATGGATGACCGTTTCTGAGCATCAGATGTCATAGCCAAAAACAGTAATCATACAATACAGCCATTCAGATCATTCAAACGTATTGAGCACTTCTCTCCTGTGGAATCAATCTGCATGGTAGAAAGGGGTAGATTGGAATGTGGACACTTCATTTCCTACATATGGTGCCAGTATTCAGTAGTTCAAAGTCCTGAAGTTGGTAAGATTGTCTTCTGAGACGAAAAGGGCCATGGAAAGTCTTTTCAACCTTTGGAACAACTGGCTACTAAAAAAAAAACAAATGTTACATATTTCCACATTCCGCAGAGATATGTTCATATTTGAAACCTCAGAATTTAATGATTATTTTCTTTGTGGAAATTGATCTGGTAGAGGGCCATATTAGTCTAAGTGGGCCAATTCACTGTATAGACCATTCGACGACATTAAAAATCATTGTACTATAGCTGGCGACAATAATTTGGAATCTGATATGCAAAAACATGTTAGTGTGTTGTTTCTGCTGACTTCCTTGTCTCTGATATTATATCAGCGAGGTGTTAATTGATTGAATCATGTTTTTATTTTGCTGTTCTACGGTCACAAAATAACAAATATATTCTCTTAACCTGCTTTGCAACTCCATTTCACTCTGTGCCGCTTACGAACTACTTTCGTCTTGCCCCTTCCAGAACGAGGCTCTCATCAAAAGTGTGACCATGCAAAATGAAGACAAATCTGAAGACAGTACATTTTACTAAAGGCTCAACAGATATTTATTTGTGCTCCTCTATATATGCAATTGCTGTCCTGCCTAATGAAAAGTGGTAGGAGATAAAGTTATATTAGTAGTGGTGCCTAAAATAGTACAAATAAATATTCACACATTTTAGAAAATTCATCCATATTCAAACGAATTGTCATTGAGTTGTCGGGAATGGACCTCCTAAATAAGTGACTTCTAATATCGGAAGCGTTTGATTCTGCATTGTATTCCAACTTTGCTTTGTGTGAAGATAGATGAGCGTTATTTACACTCTCGTTATTTTCCAAGAAGATCTTCGTTAATAACCTCCCTTGGTTCAAGTGTTGAATACGAAATGTAACAATATTAAACCGTCCCGTGTCTAAACAGCGTAACTGTACTGAACGAGTATCATTGGAGAATTGATGTTCAACTCAGTAGGGATCAGTCGTCAGTGTGAAGTGTTCTTTCCTGTTATATCTTATGCTATATATATTGTCCATACACTGCATGCATACCAGTTGCTAGCAGATGATATTTCGATCGCTGTAGTCACAGTTTAAGATCATCATCAGTATTTTTACATCCCTCGTTGGACATAGACCTCCCGCCACATTTCTCTACTATGGACGTCTGAGAGCCAGTATCTTCTTGGATTTTTGTTATCCATCTCCGTCTCGTTTTTTTCAGCCTTGGTTTCGCATGTGGTCTATGTTGATCCATATTGTGAGTCATGATGTCCATCGGTTGTCTTTCATTCTCATGACTAGCCAATTACCCTTTGAGTTTTTTCCTTTTCTTTTTATAGATTCTATGATGTCTCGGACTCCTGTTTTCTTTCTGATATATTGTGCTGTCTTCTGATCTCTCCATGTGAGGTCGACCATGATTCAATCCTGCGCCTGTTCCTTATTTCACAGTTTGTGGGTTTGTCTCTTGGTTAGGTTCCATGTTTCAACTCCATATGCTTCTACATTAAAAAGGGAATCTCGAAGACCTCAACAACTACAGGCCTACTCAACTGCATTTATAGCCTCCTCAGAAAGGTCTTCACAAAGGTCTTCACAAAGGTCTACTAAAATACTTGATGAAAACCAACCACAGGAACAGGCTGGATTTAGAAGAAGTTACTCGACCATCAACCATACCCATTCAATGAACCAGCTGATGGAGTTAGCCGCAGAATACAAAATGCCACTTGCTGTAGCATTTATAGACTTCAAGAAGGCATTCAACTCTGGAAAAATTCCCATGGTCATGAAGGCTATCACTCAATCGGGTGTATACCTTGTATACGTCAGATTGCTGCAACATATATACAATCACACCAAGACTTTATCAGGCTAAATGACTTTGACAAGACTTTGAACCTTTCCAACTCCAAGAAGGAGTTAGAAATGCGATACCAGCTCACTCCAACTCTTCACAGCCTGCCTCGAGATGATCTTCTGTAACCTGGACTGGGAAAATACAGGAATCCAAATAGACGGCAAATATCTGAGAAACCCCAGATCTGCAGACGACATCGTATTTTTTGCAGTTGGAGATATTATTTGTTAATTCTTTATGGATCTTGAATAAATAAACATTTCCTATTGTGATGGTTTCATTTTCCAAACTTTTCCATATTCCGCTATCTAGTTTGGATAAAGTATTTGCAAAGAATGTTTCCAAAATATATTTGCTATTTAATTTCATTACCACGTTTTTAGTCTACTGGTGTTGGTACGAACATAGGATATTTCTTAGAGCTAGCACAGGGGGAATTCTTTACCGTTCTATAGAATAAATTCTCTTTCCATTGATTGAATTTTTTCCGTACCAGAAAAAAAAACACCCGTGTTATACAATATCCCTCCCGATCGCTGGAAACAGTGAAGAGGCATTATATATGAGGGAGTGCCGTGAATATCTAAGAGACAACAGGTTGAAGGTGGTTTCTACCAATCAAAAGCATTTTGTTGGTGTATCAAACAGAAATGAAATTGAAACACCTTCTAGTATGCATGCATATGAATGGAAAAGCTTCAGATTTTCTTTCCTATATCAAACAGCTTTTATTTCCTTCACTCTTTTCACATCTATTTCTCAGTCAGTTTTAATCATCATATGTATCTATCAATCTGATTCAGACCTATTGCTTTTATCTATTGCAGACTGTTCTACCTCATGTAGCCCCCTAGCTGGCTATTTCTGACTACTTCTTCCTATATATCCCATCTACCAAATTCACCTGATCTTTCAAAATTTTGTGTACATGAATAAATGAATAGAATTTTAATGAACAATAAGCCCCCAAACACGCTCATCTGAAGTTGTGAAAATAAAATATTACAATATGTAGAATACTTTTGGGAAGTCATAAGTCACATTGAATATCAGAAGAAACTCTTGGTTAGCCTTGATATTAGTTGATAACTAATCGAGCGATCTAACGTCGAATGCTGGAAGAGATAATGTCCTATAGGGTTGAATATTCGATATTGGGACACCATTGGGTTAGTTTGAATTCCCGACCGTCCTATTTACAATTCTGAATTACAAATCTCTATGAAAACCCCTAAAGAAGGAGAAATCGAGCAAGGAATCCCTGTAGAATGGCAATGTTTCTGTAGATCAAGTTCAACCATTACCATCAAGGAAATTCCATTAGTTTTAAAAAGAAGAATCTAAAACAAATGCCTACACCCAATATTCACCGATAGAATTGAATCATGGAACCTTAGCAAAAGATTGATACTCTAGCTGAGAATCATGCAATGTGCACAAGGGAGAATAATGCTCAAAAACATTTGGCGAGATCGTTCAGTATATTAAATGAAAGCAGGAGTCAGAGAGAATCATAGAAAGCTTAAATGGCAATGGGCTGTTCATGTTGCAAGGATATCAGACAATCGATGGACATCACAACTCACAACGTGGAGACGCAGATATATACAAAAAAGTAATCGGCAAAATACAAGATGGCGTAACACACTAAATACGTTCAGAAAGATATGGGCTCCGTTTCATCGATGATTGAGGGATCCAACTAATACTGGGGAGGATCTGTGTCCAGCAACGGACGCTGAAATGCTGCTGCTGTTGCGGCTGCTTCTAATGAGTATATATTGAAGGTGTCATCATAGTCTACTTTTTTTCTTCAATGTAGGCATATCAGCCTTCCTTGGATTATAACTCGGCTCACGTGTATCTTTTAAATTCTAACCTAGTGCATATTGTTGGTATGAAATATAATTAGATATACTCCAATAACAAAACTCTCACAATGTATTTATGACATAAATTAATTTCTGTTCAAACACAAAAAAAACAACTTTTTTTTAGATTGGGTATGAATCAATCAATGAAAACAATAATAGGTTTGTCACAATGACCAGAAAAGATTTTGGAAGAGGATGTCAAAAAACTGAGGATCAGCGATAGGAAAACAGCAACAATGGAAGTACCAGCATTGTTACTGTTTACAGTAGTGAGAGAAAGGATCAGCACACAGTTGTTTTTTTATGACCGACAGCTCAGTCTAGCATTGTTAGTTCGTTAAGTTTTCACAATAGCTGAAGCCTTGGAGGGGAAGTCAATGGAGCGAGGCAAAGTTACAAGAAAAAAATACTTTGAGGGGAACTAAAGTTTAGCTTTCATGGTACCCCAGAAAACGCTGGGACCAGCCTTGCAATAGATAGACAGAAAAATGGTGAGATAGGTTCCATTATATTGATATGGATCTTTTTTTTGTACTAAAATGTCTGTCGATATAATGGACAGTGCAATATTCAGCACAATGAAATAAGCATGATTTCTGTTGAGTATCATCAGTAGAGATTACCTTGAGAGTAGTAAATAAAATTGGAAATGGTCGTGCATTTACAACTGAGGAATTGTGCAACATACTACTCTATGCACACATGTGTCGTTTGGCAGCAAACCTGTTAACTACAGAACGTTCTTTACACAAATCATCAATTTCATTCATGTGTGAAAGAAATATTCTCAATTAATAACTTTATTCAAATATCCCAAAGCCAAAAACAAAAAAAAAAAACAAAAAAAACAAAAAAGTTAAAGCAAAAAAAAAAAAAACGTATCTTTAAAACTGGAGCCCACTCCAGTGGAAAAAAAGATAGCGTTTACGAGTGTTTAGTCATTATAATACACAAAAGAAAACAAACAGAAAAAAAAAAAAAAAAACAAAGGGTCAAATTGACGTATATTGCGTTGATTTTAAACTATCAAATCTAAAACATTATACCTCGGCTCAAAATGGAAATTATTTCTCGAAAGAAGAATCTTCAGGGTCTACACATTTTTGACAAATTAAAACAAGCCCATTTTTTCCGGAAGAATATCATTCTTGGATACTTAAACCCTAAGTAAAAATGAATTCTTTTGTTTTTTAAGTTGCTACCTAGTTGTTGAAGAACTCTACGTGCAGGAAGTGTTTGAAATAGTTGAAAAGTGGTAGTCCGTTGAAAGAGATCAAGCGTGTAAGCAGAGTACAGTACATTTTTATAGTTTAGTTTGTTCAATTTCTGTAGGATCTTTAGCATGAAATGCAAGTCCATTTTTCCTTGCTCCTCATTCAAGGTCATTCCTGCAACATGTCATTGTTTTGTTTTTATTTTTGTTTTTTTTTTCTCATTTGGTACAAAAGTAAAGCAACAGTTGAATGAATGGTCAACGTTTAGTACCTCAGTGATCTTTCGGGTTGTTTTGCATGGGTCTGTCTCAAAAATGACACTCAATTTGATGTCATCAATCACAGAATTACGCCCACATCTTCAAGGCTTTTGTATCTGTTTCAAAGTTCATACCACCTCCTTTTAAAGACAAATACTCTGTTGATTTTGCTAGCAGTTCCAACCGATTTCGGTTCCATATTGGATTCATGAAACATAATTGATCGGATCTTCTTTTTTCCATCTTTGATTTGACAGCCTTATGTAAAGAAAACTAAATATTGGAAAGAAAACCATTTAAATGTTCAAATAAACGGGGAGATATTCACTCTTTAAAATACTATAATACATGAACATAATGAAATAATCAAAAAGATATTCCAAAGTGAGCATCAAAATTTGAAATAACAGAAACTGAAATAATTGCGCCAACCAAATATTTATAGTGAAACTTAACCGTGAATAAAGACAGGAAGATATAGTTCACATAGATGAGATACTTTCAAAATAACATTCTTGTAAAACTCTTTCGGGGCACACAGGATCCGGAAATCACTTTTGTATTTTCATCAACACCTGCATGACCAGCTTGGTGGATTTTCAAAATTACCGCAGTAATATGCGGATTTGGCAGTATTCAGGTTCATTTTGTATTTTAGTTGGAAGGATTCGCAGATCAACCAAACTTCAGAATCTTCAGAGCATGGATAATCATGAAAATAATGTTCTCATTTCCACAGCGACCTGCTAGGCTACTATATTGGATTTTTCAAAATGATCACACAAAAAAACATTATTTGCTCTATTCCGGCTTTAAGTCAGCCTATATACTTGTAATTTTTTTGTGAAATCAAATCGAAGCCACAAAGTAGTTTTTGATATGATTTAAAAAATCGAGAACCCTCATCTTCACACTTGGGATATAACTTTATTACATGAAATGCATATTTTGCACTGCCAGGTTCACTCTATATTTCCTTTCAAAGTTTTTTCTAGATTACTAAAACTTTACATTTTCGCTATATTCAGAGCATGGAAAATCATGAAAATAAGGCCGACACTTGTTTACACTTGTAGTCGTTGGGTCTTTAAACTGGCCACGGTAAAATACATCATTTCTGTTATCTCGGCTTGTAATCAAGAAAAGAAACTTACTTATGTAAGCTAATTAGCTATTTTCAGTGTCAATGAATCTAATAGAAACCACACAGTATTGCTCGATGTTCAACTATAAAATCTGAAAAACTATCATATTTACATTTGCATTATTACGTTGTTAATTAAAATACATATATCATATTGTTAGATTATTTACGTTTCTTTGTTCAGCCAGACTAAACATTTTCTCCAAAGCAAGGGGAATTTGAAGAAATGTTGACATTTTTTTAGATCCCTACATAGCTGCCGTTTTTAATTTTGAGAAGTCCACAATAAAATACATATTTTTTGCTTGGATAATCGGATTTTATTTAAGTATTCCGATCTTATATCCAAGTCATAAAATCCAGGAACCTCAAATTACTGGATCATGGAAAAGTAACAAAAAGTCAGTGAGAACCACTGTCTTCACATTTGTGATATACTTTCATTACTAAATTTCAGGAGTCCTATAGCTATAGGTAAAGATTTATAAAGCAAAAGAGCAGCATTGATACTTATCAGGTTGGACTATATGCTATATGCTTTTACAGACTTCCATCACCGTCATTTTCGGATATTATAATCATTGGCAATTTCACAACTACCGTTACTCAAACATGTCTGTAGGAGCCATGATGTGTTTCCAGCATGAATGCCACTATGTTATTGAATGCACTTAAAATTGAAACCTGACCAACTGTGTAATGGCATCAGAGACTGGTTGAACTTTTGTTGTGGTAGGTAGTATGTCACCACGTTCTTCCCAGTAATTGTCATGTTTGAATAAGGCAAACAAACGTTGCCTCCTCACAGATGTTTGTGCTCATCCAGACACGTTTATGTGCTCAAAGGCACCAACTTTTTCTGCCAGCTGTTTGCAAAACAGATCCAATCTTATCTAAGGAATTATTATTATAACTTGGACATCCTTTGACAAGTAGTTCACGCATACAGTGTTAACCAATGTATCCTTCACTCTCTTTTTATCTGTGCTGGTATGATGTTCAATTTACAACTTCTGCCTAAATAGCTTGGTTTTGCTCCATCAAAAGAGTCTTTCAACATTGTCTGTGTCAGAGAATGGAACGTGGGTCAGCAATACGAATCAAAAGATGCAACTAAAGGATGCAGTAAATATAAATTTCATGAACTAATGCACTAGTTATATGATATCGACGATTCCTCTATTCAGTAATGATTCCAGTTCATATGAACATGGTTTTGCAATGCAGAAAAATGAAGAACATTCGGATGTTATAATCGAGACCATGCATCTTTGTTGCATTGTCAGGGTGATCAATACATTGACACACCAAGTGCATAATCAGGAATAAAGTATAACCTTCAGTGCAGCGCTATAATTAAATATTCAGGAATGAAGTGTTGTTATGTAATACAATTCCAGATGATATGTTATGAGATACAATTTTGAATTATATATATATATATATATATATATATATATATATATATATATATATATATATATATATTTAGGGAGAGAGAAATGAGACAGTGTAAAGTGTACAATTGAGCTCATCTAATTCTACATTGTGCTCATATTATTCTAAGTTCCTGGGAATGTTTATGTTCATGTAACCCCTGGGGTCCTAAAAGCTGAGCTTCGGAACTACTGATGAATAGATACAATGAGGTATAATGTTTTTACTAATCACTAAATGCATCAGCATTGCAGTTAATTATGATGTAGAACATCCAACTAAGTTTCAAATGATGTTAATGTAACAGAAAAGTCATGTTGGGTATGCCCAGAAAAAAAAGAAGGTTCAATGTTTGACTGTTCCAAGCAGGAAACATTTCAGAAAATACAATATTTTTCTTTCTCTTTTAATGTATTTTTAGGGATTGGGCTGAAATTCTTCCCACCGGTCAAAGTAGATTATTATCTATGAATGAAAATACATAGTGAGCCTCATAGTGCAACATATGTCTTTCATGTAATAGGGTTGAATTGGAAATGAAAAGATAATGGTTATGAATTACCTTTTATTATTGTTCCATATGTTTAGTATGTTTTTAAACCTTTATTAGCAAAAAAGACTTAGCCTATTTGATTGCTTATTGGCTGACCCGAAGCAGGAATAATGCAAATAATGTATTTTACAGTGACCATTTGGAAAATCCAAAATCGTGGTCAGGCATTTGAGCAAATGCTAGCCATATTTTTTTTTATTCTCCATGCTTTGAAGATTCCAAATAGGTATAGTCGACTTATCTACGGATACTTTGATCCAAAATTCGTCATGAATCTGGTTTAAAGTATACTTTTCACTGCAGTCATTTTGAAAATCCAAAATATTTGCCATGCGGGTGTCCATGGAATTGCCCACTGTTTTTTTTAAATTATTTTTCATGCTCTGATAAGTACAGAATGCATGGTTTTGGTGAATCTCCAAAAAAGTCCGAAATTCGGAGAGAACCTGAGAGTGCAAAATCTTTTTAATAAAATTATCTGACCCAGAAAGCAGAGGATTAGCCTTTTTAATTATGTTTTATTGGATGACTATGTATATTGAGGTAGTCATTTTGAAAATAGGTCGACGCAGAGGACAACAGAACTCTTTTGATACCATATGCTTTGAAAAATGTATAGTTTGGCTGAACTACAAAATTGTGTCGAAAAATACATATTAAAAATGATTATTAGAGCAAGATATTCATTTTATGGTAGGCATTTTGGAAGAAGCGGTCTGCGCAAATACCAACATTAATTTTCTATTCGACATGCTCTGAAAATTAAAAAAAGAAAGTATTATTTTGCCAATCTCTAGAAAATATTCACAGGATACCCTCTTTTAAGATGGTGAAATGGAATAGAAGCCAAATGCATCTCCTTCAATGACCATATCAAAAATAAAGGAGTCAAAAAAAAAAGAATCAGAAAAACCATCATGTACTACAACGACCCTCTTGACACTGTAGAGATACGGGGTGGTACACGCATGCGTGACGACCAACACGGCTAGACCAAGACAATAGTTTAAGACGCAGTACAATGAGGAAGGAAGAAAAGCAGGCTAGGGAAGAGATTGAAAGATAATATGCCCGACAAGTCATCACTATAATGCATAATCCCAGTTGGTTGAACACCACAATCATAATGTAAAAAGAGAAACCTGAAAGACCTCAACAACTAAAGGCCAATAATCTTATTCAGCTGCAACTATAAAATGTGATCACCAACCCTATTACCGAAACACTTGATTGAAACTGACCACAGAAACAAGCCAGCGTCAGAAAAAAAGCTACCCAACCATCAGCCATTTCCATTCAGTTAACAAACTAAAACAGGAAGCTGCAAAATTTAGAATAATACTAGCTGCAGCATTTTTTAACCTCAAGAACGCCTTTGACTCAGTGGAAATCCCAAAAGCCATTGATGCGATAATGCAAGTTGTAGACTCTGTTAATGTCACTTGACCGCAACATATCAATCGACATAGCAGTTTTATCAGTTTACACAAATACTATGAGCGATTTAGACTAGAAAGAAAAAGTAAGACAAGGTGATACAAGCTCACCCAAACTGTTCTCAGCCTGCTTTGAGATGATATTCCAAACCTGGATTGGAAAAACACAAGGATCAGAATAGTCAGTGTGTGCTTAATTAAGCTCTGATTGGTTGACAACATCGACCTCTTTGTTATGAATCTTCCCGATCGCCAAATAATGGTTAACAAACTACATGAAGCAAGTGAGGAAGGTGGCCTCCGCATGAACTTCAGCAAAACGAATACTATGTATAATAAACATGTTTGGGACAAAAACACAATGAACAAAATCAAAAATGCAGAGCCGGAGAAAGTAAACCACTGCATCTACCTAGGACAACGAGAAGAAGGGGAAAAAAAGCAAATACTCACATTAGGTTGCAAGCTATCCGTAGAGCAAGTTCTACCCTCAGGAACAAAATTCCCACTAGCCCTAAAAAGACGGATATACAACTGAAGTATACTACTGATATTCACCTATGGAGTAGAAACATGGAAGGTTACCATATAATTGACTCTCAAACTTAGAAGCATGTAATGTACACATGAGAGAATTATGCTCAACCTCAAATGGATTGATAATAAGACAGCACAGTTTATCAGAGAGAAGAAATGTTGGAAATATCATAGAAAAAGATAAATTAAATGGCAATGGGCTGGTCACGTTGCAAGAATGTCAGACAACAGACAACTCACAGCAAGGATCCTCGGATATCGTATGCAAAATTGTGACAGACCGGAAGTAGGATGGCGTGATAAGATAGATGAGTTAGATACTTTCTCTGCAATGCCCTTAATAGAGAGTTCTTGTGCATCTTGGGGAATGTCTAAGTCCAATGATGGACGCTCATAAGCTGCTGAAAATTTTAGTTTATTCAAAGTTTCATAGTTTTGGGTTTCACACTCGTGTCGAATCGTCTACAAACAATAAAATCAAGTGAGTAAAATAGTAATCATTTTCTCCCTGACATTAGGACGCCGTTTAATGTTCATTGAAAAAGTGCGTCGGCCAGTCTACACGATGCTGATGCTGATGATGATTATGATGATGCAGGTGATGATGATGTCGATGATAATTAATGTCTCCGGTCACAGAGAAAAGAAATGAAGCGATAAATAAAACATAGAGTATTTATACACTTCAATTCTTCGATACATTGTCTTATTGAAATCATGGTGACAATCATTAAAATTGTCTGATTAAATTAGGAATATTGAATCTTTTTGGGAGTATTTTTTGGCAGTGCACATCTAAAAAAAATGGAAGCTTGTAATCTGTGATGTTGGATTAATTCAATCAGAAACAGACAACAACATGTTAATTGGGAGAGATTAGTTGAATGAATGAATGAGTGTTTAATCTATCCTTGCAAGGGTGAGACATGTACCATATTGAAAGACAATAAAGATATGTGCAAATTGTGGATGCCTTAGTCTAACATCTGCCTCACAACGAATTGCATTTAGAAATTAATGGGGCATGGCCTTATGCTCATTCATCAAACTTCACAGTATCAACTTCAGATTAGCAATCAAAACTTCAAGTACGCTTTCACAAGCAGCTGTAACTTGCTAAAGTTACAATACTTATCATTCTTGTTTGGGTTATCAAGTATTAAGATAAAGATACTTTTAACATTCATGAATGCATGTGTTGAACTTGAAAATGAACAGCTTACTTACCTGATAGATCAAACTGGCAGAAAGGATCCATTTAAAATATTTTGGCTGAGTCATCGGCACATCTATACCACATACATCAATTCTTTTTTTTTCTGTTATAGATCAAGGAAAAATGGTGTTCCAAAAGGATTAAATTTGAAAACCAGACATTTAATTTAATCACTAACAACGATTTCCTAAGTGTCCTTGTGAACCTGTGCATCGACCAACCTATTGCTAGCTGTCTTGTTGAAAAAAATTCTGCATTTGGGTTATCTAATGGTTTATATAATATATCTGATCTCTGTTTATTTCCTATTTAACTATTTGTTGAATTCCATATTTAAGCTCTGCATATATGTGGCTTTCACGAAAATACAATGTAGATATTCCTCTTAAAAACTAATGGAATTTTTCTTTATTTTGATGGTTCAGCTTGCTCTACTGCAAACATGCAAACCTTTAGTGATTCTCCGCTTGATTTTTTCCATTATGTAATGACGATTTGTTGTTATATGTCGATTTTTTTAAGAATTGCATTTTTGATTTTGGTCGTTGTGTCTTGCCTCGACAGGTTTGTTGCACACGGTATTTGTTTTACTGAAATTCATGAAACTAACTTTTTATTTTCTCCATTCGTTTCGTCTAACATCATTAGGGATCATGAAATTTCCCTGCAAAAACGACTGTTTTGTCAACCAATGAGATGACTTACGTATCTAGCATCTCACATGATTTAATTATTTTCTCTAGTTTCGGACGATCATCTCAAGCATGGTTGTTGCAATGAAATATTTGGAAATGTAAATGATTACGATCTAGCGTATATATTCGTATATATTCATTGATTTGCCTTCAAAGATTTTGTTTACGTACGACAAAGCTCCCTATTTCTATCTATATGCGTCTCCGAATGTATATTCCAGATATAATTTTGTATGTAAACATTTTATACAGCAAACGCTATCAAAAACAACAAGCTATGTTTATTCAACTTCTATGTTATCTTTTCTTTTTTGTTCATCAGCTGATTAATGACAAATTATTCAGAATAAATCAGATGTTATAAAGTAAAGATATTCAATTTTCAACCATCCAAGTTCATTTCCGAAAACAAGTTAGTTTGGTTGTTTTTTGTTTCCAAGTTGACTATTTCCTTTCGTTCTGCTTAGACAAAAAGACTCATTGTGATCCTCTACTATAGTTTTTAATCTGAGTTGTATACCGTTCTGTTAAAATTTTCTTTGAATCTTAAACTGTATTTGATATAGCATAACGACGATGTGAAGTTTAACACGAGAGCGTTGAATGTACTTCAGAACATTGGCTTCTATTTCAAGAATATCTACATAGTTTGTTGTTTAGTTCTGATGAGAATTGCAACCTTCTGCAATTCGTATTGTAAAGAATTCTATCTTTCAGTAATTCGTGGCCCTTCCAGCTCAAAAACGTTCTAAGATATCATAAAACCAGCTCACGCAAACTTTTCACGGCTTAACTTGAAATTATCATCCGAAACCTGTACTCGACAAATAAAGGAAGCAGAAATGATGGCAGATATCCAAGTAATCTTAGATTAGCTGATGGCATCGTACACTTTGCCGAGAATCTTCATGAA
Organism: Thysanoteuthis rhombus; assembly: GCA_963457665.1. Lineage (NCBI taxonomy): Eukaryota > Metazoa > Mollusca > Cephalopoda > Oegopsida > Thysanoteuthidae > Thysanoteuthis > Thysanoteuthis major. The sequence goes on along the minus strand of OY735199.1, from coordinate 50,793,175 downwards.
CTGCAGATAAGGTTAGACGAACTAAATAGAGAATGCAAGGAAGTAGTTCTCCATATGAACTTCAGTAAAACCAATGTCGTACAACAGACAGGTTGAGGGCAAAATCTAAAACGCCAAACTGAAAGTAATACACTTCTGAAATGCCCCCTGACAACTAATCTCCATGGAATGCTTAAAAGAAGAACGAATCAACGAACAATCATCCCAGACTGGGAAGCTTTCGGTAGAGAAAACACAACAATAAATAGCAATAAGGTATTAGTCCTGCAAAAGAAGGTCTACACTTGATGCTTCTGCTCGATAGTCACCTATGGAGCTGAAGTGTACAGCCTAAACAAAAGATTAAATGTAAAACTGAGACTCATGCAATAAACACAAGAAAATAACCATGCTAGGCGTCAGATGGACGGATGAGAATACTGCACTGTATATTAGGGCTAAACCAAAGTCAGAAATAATAGAATACATTTGAAATTACAAATGGGCATTGGCAGGTCATGTTGCAAGACTGACTGACAACTGCCTAACCTCAGGACACAAAACATGGATCACAAGTGATCCAATGAGAAGTTGTAGTCGACAGAAAATGAGATTGTGTAACGATTTTGAGAAGTTTAGGAAATATTGGTGCTGCGTTAACTTGGAAAAAAAACGTTGAAAAGCTGAGGGTGATTCATTGGAATGTGCTGGTGGATTAAGTCAAAAAGGCGGCACGTTAACCAGCGTAAGAGGGCTGCAGTCGTGTACCCGGTTATTTAATTTTTTTATAGTCATCACTGTCAGGGACAAATCTCAAAATGGGATCGTGGATTTATATTCACATTGGTCTTACATGTGGTGCACAGGGAAGACATATTTGTTGAAACAAGTCTGGACATTTTAGAATCCTAGTAATGTATGTCATTATTGTTTGTTGTTGTCCATGTGTAGGTGATGTGAACCTTCGAATTCCATACTTACAAGCACATACACATGCCTACTATATATATATATATATACATATATATATATATATATATATATATATATATATATATATATATATATATATATATATGTGCTAAAAATATAAATATATACACGAATACATCGATTGTACAGGCACAACGTGTGGAAGATTGATTACCCACATGTCGCTGAATTAATTTCAATACACATATGTAAAACATATTTTGCTTTCACTCATACGTACACACATCTGCTTGCAGATAAAATATCCATAGCTTAATGATGGGAATGATATCAATTTCAAATAAGGAATGTTTACTTTTCAGCATACCGATGTAATCAACCCAGACCATCTCCACTGATCATAAATATCGAACTTGGCCATCAAGCTTCTATGACAGGATACGATCCTATTCATACAGCACTCCACCATACGCATATATATGCTTTTCCATACACACATATTCCAATGCATGCATCGATATACGTAGAAAAAGTGCATATCTATCTATCTATCTATCTATTTATCTCTCTCTCTCTCTCTCTCTCTCTATATATATATATATATATATATATATATATATATATATGTGTGTGTGTGTGTGTGTGTGTGTGTGTGTGTGTGTGTGTAAGGGCTTACTCTCCGAAAAAAAAATTAATCCAAGTTGTTATTTACAATTTGTGTCTATTCGTGCATACCAGAACAAGATTACGGCTTTTCATGATATTCTATATCTTGAAGCTCATTTGATCATGATTTCAATAGATGCTGAATTCCGTCTTCCAGCAAAAGATTATTGTTCATCTTTTTTCATATATTTCAGGCTCATTTTACTCAATAATCAATTGTTGGTCGACATTTTTGGTATATTCATATACTGATGTTAGCATTCTATTCAGTTCACACAAATACACCAACACAAGCACACACTCATACACACACACACACACACACACACACACACACATATATATATATATATATATATATATATATATATATATATATATATATATATATATATATATATATATATATTGAACAGGGGGTTATGGTTCAGTCTCGCATTATAATTACATTAGTTACATATGCAGTGAAATAAGTGTTTGCTCGTCGAGATGAATTTTGGCGGGATTCGGTTGCAGGGTCGGTTGGCAAATCATAGTTCCCTTTACGGAGAGTTTTGTCAAGCCCAGCCAACAAGGGAAACCCTAAAATTAGTTTTTTCTTCTCATTGGTTCACTTTCAAAACAAAGCTACCCTGTACAATAGCTGTTGGGGAATTCGACAGCTGGAGAAAGACACGTCTGTATCTCACACCTTTTTTTTATCTTTAAATCTTTATCCGGATTTTATCTCTACATTCTGGTTACATTTCTCGGGGGCTGTTCAAGTGACTTTAACGATCTGTTTAATTCACAATAACTTACCATCGGACCTGAACATGTGTCACAATGCAAATACGTTATCCACGCAGTTGAACATATTTTAAGTAAAAGCCCCTTCTAAAACACCTTGGTCAATTTCTGAAACCTGTACTTTAGAATCCTGACCTAGGACTATGCACATGACATTCCTGTCTAATTTGGTTGAGCTGTGTTGAATGTTTAACCACTGTTTGAGGGGTGGTAGAAACACTAACATAGCCAGATACCCTACATGAATAATGATAGAATGATTGCCATTTGTATACGTTTGAGCCATAAGTAATTACAAAATGACACTTATTACCCAGGAACAAATGAAAGCTTTTTTAATGTTGCACATTTAAATAGAATGTGTATATGCATGTTTAGTTGACAATTAGCTGAGTCCATTTTTCGGCTCTACTTACCGATTGGTACCGGCATTACCTATGGATTTAAGTGAATTATTCTTACTTAGTAAATTATTATGTAAGCAAATTCGTTAGTGAACACTCACTAAGTTTTGAGCGAATAATCGACATTTTATTTACTTTATATTTATGATCAATTAGAAAATATTTATTACTCAGGAATAGAGAACATTTAAAAAAAAAAAGAAAAGATTCACATTTCAATAGAAAAGCAACATTTATATATACATATTGAACGGAGTGAAAATGTTCAGTTTTGCAATGTAGTAATATGTAAGTAAACCTCCTGTGATATCCTCGAGATCTTTTTTTCTGATAAACCAATTAGTCAACATTATTCCCTTACGTCCAGCAATTTGGCATACCTGGTACACTTATATTGAACCAATAGGTGGGGATAGATATTTAAACATGATCCGTTGTTTTATATGAATATACACGGTGCAATGTTAGTAACGAATGTAATTTTCTAAATGCTTACGTGTGAGAAGTTTGATAAATGGTTATCATTCACTTTGGACTTTATTCTGCGACCTGAGCAATGATTTCATTTTTATTTTATGTGATTGCAAATGTAAAATGTTGTTTGTTGTCAAATTGAAAATTGAAAATAATCTGTGTACAACAAACAAAAGCAACATTTGAAGGGAATTATTGACATTTCAAAAGTATTTTGACAGAAAAAAACAAAATAATTAGAGAATAACTCTGATGACCAAGAGACAAAACAGTGAGAAAAAAGTATCAGCGTGTTATGAAATACATTTATAGTATCTATACATGTATATCGAACGGAAAATAAGGGTTCAGTGGGAGAGAGAATACTGATTCATGCCTTTCTCCAAAAATAGCTCCTATTACAGAAAAGGGAGAAATGAAGTTGTTACGTGGAATCTGATCATAAAATCTATGTCCGAGCAGTGAACAAAAAGCCAAGTTTCAGTTTGATATTAGAGGTACAAAGCCTCCAAAAACCTCCTCTGTTTCCCGAATTTTCTCCGAAATATTCCACCGTGCATTCCGAATCCGTGCCTTATTTTGTTAAGCTGCGAAAATGTTTCAGCGATTTGGGGCAAAGTGACAGACAGATCCGATTGTTTTATAAAAAAAAATGAGCTAAGGGCTTCTAATTGTGTATACTAAATTAGGTTGACTTGAATGATTGTTTAACCGATGTTTAAGGGAGTGCATGGGCAAATACACACATATATATACGTGTGTGTTTGTGTGTGTGTGTGTGTGTGTGTGTGTGAATAATACACATACTTAAGAATAAAACCAAATGCAAGTGTGTATAATCCTAGATATTCGGTCACCTTATATGTCCAAACATGTATGTCAATAGCGAATATTTGATTCACTACATGAACAAAGAGTTTGCAAGACCAACTTGGCATATCTTTCCCCCTTTTAGGATAATATGAGTATAGTATCCGTGGAAAGTTATATGAATATAGTTCACACTTGATTTTAGATATTATATTAATTCCATTCTTCCTCAAAAAATATTTCAAAGTTTTAAAATAATAAACTCTGCTGATAATATCATAGAGTACATATAAATGATATGTAAGTTACACAAGATGCGCGATCATATTGTTCCCATTAAGTTATATTTTATATTATCTGTAACACATTCCTTTATGAAACTTATATCAAAATTTCGTTAAAAACACGAAACTACAATTTTACTGAATATTTCTAAATCATAGTTTTCTGCATGTTTTATGGTATGAAAAAGTTTCCTGAAAAGTTCAATAAGATTCATCTTTAATTGAAGCAGTAAAAAGATTAGTATATTTTGACGGACTCAAGTTTTTGAAATATTAGATGGAGCGCAACCTTCTAGGAAGAGGTGTTCTTATATGTCTAAAAAGCGATCAGTGGAGGTTTGGAGATCCTCCGGTAGAATTCACACTATCATAAGAAACGAAGAAAAAAGTATTTGTGTTTTAATGCAAGATGGTGTTCCACTGATAATCCAGATCTTCCAGAACCTGATGTAAATCATACATGAACATCGGCCGCCTTGAACTGAAAACACACGTACGGAAATTTAATTTGTCTCTTAAATACATTACACTGAGGAATTATACGAAGAAACAGGTGTAATGAAAGAATTATTTCCGCTATAAGACCAATTGAGACATTCTGAGGAAGTGGATGAAAATAGAATCAGATTAAAATGATACAGCGTTCTGGTTTGAGGTAACATTAGGAAGAGGAATACTTGTATAATAAGCAATGTTCAAACGAAGTGTAAAGCGAAATATAAATGTTTTGATTTAAAGTAGGAACTTACAGTATCGCACGTAAATAAGTATATCCCACCACATTTTTATAAAAAGTTGATTTCTTCTAAATCAAACATACAATGATATTCCTAAGTTAACATTGCCCAATCAAAACTGATGTCAGTAGATGATTTTTTAAAACCATTATTATGATTTTCTAACCGAGGTTTTGAATAATTTTTACTGTGAATAGTGTATGCAATGATAAAAATAATGTTTTTGATTGTATTTATATAATTGTAATGATAAGTCACTGTTTTCTGTGTACGGACGTTTAATTCAGTAATGCCTCTGCATGGGAAGGAACTGTTTTCTAAATTGAGGCAACGCATTATCTATCCCCCCGCAAAAAAAACAGAATGCCAGGTACCAAAATGGTTTCATGACTGACATTTGGCTAATACAATCTTGCTGGAATTGTGCAAAACAATAACAGAAGTGGAAATGTTGCAGGTGTACAAAAGCAACGAAGTCGACCATGAAAGTCTTTTTGTTTTATGGCAGGATCGATTGGCGATCGCCTAAGCATCATGGATTGATGCTAATGAAGTTTCTACTACAGCAATTGAAAAGACCCTGAACAACACCAGCTTATACGGCCGACGATCGTGCCAGAAACTGTTACTGGTATTGAGCCATTAACTAGCTCCTTTAAAGTTTGCACAAGGGAATGATAGAACAAAGATCAACGTTTTTGGACTGCATGCTGAAGTTAGATGGAACAAAAATGAGCATATTCAGGTCTGACGGCCTGTATTGAAGAAGGGAGCATTTTGATGATGAGATGTTCAAGAACGAGTGTTTAGTGTCAACAGCTAAGCACGGGGTGGAAACGTCAGGGTATTGGGAAATTTGAGCTCTAATTGTAGAAGCAACATGTATTTTCTCAATGGAGTCAATAATCCTGTAGGTTGTATCAATATATTGGAGGACATTGTTTGCCTTTACTCAAACAAAGAGATGTGTACAAGCATCACAATGATTTATCTCTGAGGAAACAAAATTTAAAAAGGTTCAACTGGCATAATATGTCGTCCAATTTGAACCAATCTTAGCATAAGCAGAATGTAATGAAACGAGAAGTAGAAAGACGACAAAACGAATTTGAAAGGATGCATGTTGTTGGAGTGGAAATATATTCCAGTAACTGGTGGTGCAGATGTAGCGAATAAATTCCGCTAAGACTATAAGCAATACAGAAAATTGAATCGATGGCACTAAATATCGATTTCAGATAAACTTTTCGTCAGAGTGTATTCATTTCTAGATGACAACGTAATCATATTTTTGGAAACAGTGTTCCAATTCTGTACGATTTGATTCTAAAAATACCTGATATCTGTTTTGATTGTGTGATGTTCCAGTACAAATAATGACATACTGCATTGTTTGGTTGAGGAGGAAATTAACTTTACATGGAAGTGTTGTGGGTATTCTCATTTATGGGTGTCAATACATGTCAAATTCATATTAATTCCATTATGTATTCGAATGAATCGATACCAAAATCATACATAAAATAAACAAGAAAATGCGGAGCGTACTTCTTTTCTTTTAGAGAGAAATATAGATATGTCGATATATTTACGTTTGCATATGCGTCTTATTCGTACATTCGCACATTCTAAAAGTATAGACTGTTATATGGAAAGATCGACAGAAATATAGAGAGCAAAATAGATACATCTATAAAATACATATTTTTTCATCACAAAACATTTCATATATTTCCTATTTGTACTAAAATCCACACAAATAAATACGTGCATACATACACACATATGCACGCATATATAGAGGCTATCCACACACACACATATATATGTATATGTGTGTGTGCACGTATATCTATATGTATGCATGTGTATATATACATAGATATACGTATAAATATATATATATATATATATTTATATATATATATACATATATATATATATATATATATATATATATATATATATATATATATATATATATAATATATTACCTATACATGTATTTACAAATAACTTCTCTATACCCATCTCAAGGCTTATATCCGTTGATATATTCTGTAGCGAATGCATATTACTAATCGATGTAGAAACGAAAAACACGGGAAGCAAATAACGGAAAAAATATTGCTTATTTATTTCTCAGTAACAGCCACAAAAAGGCAGTGTGATAGAAAGTGATATGAAGGTAAGCGAGGAGAGCATTAAATATATGTTTCCTTTTGTAGTTGTAAATCGTCAGGAATTCATGATTTCGCGCAAAATTTGGCTCGCAGAAAATCGCACTGGAAAGCGAATTGAATATATAGTCTTGCAGGAAAATGCGTTGCATCTCTAAAACTATTTCGATTCATGTGGACCTTTTGATCTTTGAACAGTATTCACGATCTTGACTGAATTAAACAAGATCTCCAACATCAAAGCTCTCCAATGTATAAGGGGTGAAAAACACCAAAAATTGTATCAATAGAAGGAAATTGACTGTTTTCAGCGATTTCAGATTATCGATAAGTATATGTTTGCCTTTATTACAAGTGATGAATGTTCAGATGAATAAATTTTTATACCTGTAATTGATATTTCACAGCAAATGTCATGAGATTATGAATCGTTTTTTTGATTCGCACATATACATTTTATTATTCTGGGAAAAAATTGGCTCTGAATAACTGGAAGATTGTTTAATTTCAGCAGTGTCTGATTGGTCACTCAATAGAAGATTTCATCATTCTAATATCTTCTGGCAGCATTTTGTGTTTGGGGATATCAATCAAAAATACGGAAATGGATAATACGTAAATAAGTTATTTTCTTTTCTTCATGAGTTATCGCTGTCTGACACAAAGTGGAAGGCCAATTTATCATGAACTCACATTGTAAATTGCCAGCCTGGAGTATATTTGAAACACGATTAACAAGGAACGTTTGAATCAATCAAAGACAACATGTTGAAAAACAACTGCTGAAGAGCTTCGATAATAAGATCCAAAATCCACTTGACGTAAGTACAAGGACAAAAAATAATACTTACTTATACAAAGATAGATCTGAGAGAGATTGGAGACAATTTTGACCATAAAACTCCGGGAAGCTGTGGAAATATAGAGTACACTGGGAGATTTGTGGCCACTTGATATGATGCATTGGCCAACAGTAACATAAGTGCTTAAAAAGCACTGTTATGAATATAACTATTTATTTTATATGATTATTGACTGATAAGTTAATACATATATACTTCACAACCTTATGGCTTCTTCTCCAAAATCCTCTCTAATTTTTCCATCTTTCCAACTTTTAAATCTTCCTTTATTATTCGGCTTTCTTTTCCACTTTATTTAATGATTCTCTAGTCACATTTTCTTTGTTTTCAGATATTTTTTATCTATATTATTAATACTTCTCAACTTCTTCTTCTTCTTCTTCTTCTTCTTCTTCTTCTTCTTCTTCTTCTTCTTCTTCTTCTTCTTCTTCTTCTTCTCCTTCTTCTACCATCCTGCCCATTCTTATCAATATTCTTCTTCATCTCCTTTTTCCATCTTCATCTTCCTCTGCACCTCCTCCCTATTCTGTTGTAAACTCTTCACTCGTCAACCCCTTTTTTCTTATTCAACACCACCTTCTTCTGCATCCTATCCCTATTTTTCTATTATTAGTTCTTCTTTTTTCTATCCTAACGGCGTCTTTTCCTGTCTCCACCTCTTCGATTTCCTTCCCCATCTCCATCTTCTCTACTCCCTCAAACTTCTTCTCCGTCTCTTATTCATCTCTTTCTTCATTCTCAATTAATAGTCAACATGCTTGTGATGGTTACCATCACTACTCTAGTAACGTCAATCCTCACTTGGTACCCAACTACTGTGACTATTTGTCAAACTAATATAAATTAAGAAAATATCAAGTATATTCCACTTTAGTATTCACAGTGTATATTCAAATTTATTGGACTTAATACCACAGTTGTGGGGCAACCAGCGAAGATTGAATTTCTCTCATTTTTAAAAGAAGGCATCTCAGGCTTTTTAATCACTACTAAACTGATTATGAAACAACGGATTTCATGAGATTACATGAACGTTGAGGGATTTCACAAAATCCCTCGGAATTTCACGAAATTGCTAATTTCACACTTTTACTGCAGCCTGTATAAATCAACTATATTTATATGTTCGTACGAGGATTAGTATTATATGTTTAAATACCTTTATTGTGTTCTAGCAAAATATTCCGGTGTTGTCAGCAAAGAACGCCTGACTATGCAGAAAAATTCTCTTTATTGAATGTCCTTTTACACAACACGAACAGGTGGGCCAAGTGGCGACAATCGTAACCTTGTTTGGATGTATCCAGCATAGAATCAATAGAAAGCGGATGGATACATAGAGTCAGACAATAATGTGCATCAGCAAAAAAAAAAAAAAAAAAAAAAAACCCACACTGTTATGATGTAACAGCAACCATCAATTGACTGGAAGCTTTTTTGTATATACTGTTTCACATACGTATTGATAAAATTAAAGTATATATATATATATATATATATATATATATATATATATATATATATATATATATATATATATATTTATTACTAGAAACTTTGATTGGTTTACTTTCTACAACTGCTTGTCCACAGTAACAAAGTATGCCTCAAATTATATAGAGAGGAGATGGGTACTGATAATGATCAGTATGTTTCTCAGGATTGCAGGGATCATCCAAAATAGGTATCCTTATCATGTACACATAATGAACAATATAAATAGCCTTTTTTCGTACGTACCTGTATTCAGTTAATTTGGCGTAATGTCATAAATTCATACGTGATTGCTGGTCAAGATAGATAGGTAGCATTTGCTAAACATTTAAAGAAATTAGCTTTTGAAGTCGTGCCTTCCGTTTCCATATCGGTATGGGTCTCAGTAGTCTACGACAAAACCAAATATGTTGGATACAGCGTGCCTGAATCTCTGTATAAACAAGTTTTCTAAAAACTGTTTTTTCGGATTAGTGACCGAAACATAAGTTTTGAAATTCTGGCACTGTCATTCTTTTCTTTCATTTTTGCAGCACTTGCGTGTTTGTGTGTGTCCTCGTGCGCGATTATATGATAGAGTACATTGAAGGAACGCCATCTTATAATAATAAAAAAAAAACTGTTCAGTCAGCTATATTGAACATTAACTGAATCTTTTCTGCTGGGAGACAGCATAACCGAGTTATGTTTGAAATTTGACTGCAAAAGAACACTTTTTGCTAATACATGGAAAACTAAATAAGAATTAGAAGGCTTCAATTGTTTTGATAGACAAGTAATTAGATTACCGAAGCAGAAATGTCGATTCCAATACGGGAAGTATTATTTTAAATTTGGAAATTCCTGACCTGAACATTGGAAACATTTTAGATTTGTTCGTTTTATATTTATTCCTTTATTTTGTAAATGGATGGAGAAAATTCATTTCCTGATGACTGCGTAACTCTCTGAAGCGTAAATTACATTGCACTTGTAAGTATCTGTATCCACGTAGAGGGTCATTTTTCAGGGAACTTTTCCATCTTTATCTAGAAACACTGAGGTTTATATTCTGCGCATCAAAGAGTTAATGGATGGTGAGGAACACTGGTCATATAGTATTATATTTGATTCCCAATTGTAGGTTGGGTGGATCCATCTAAAATTCATTTTATTGTTGATTTACTATATTTCTACGTTAATGTGCACTTTTGTAACGCAATTATATGACTAACCTGTAACATTCTGTGTTCATGAATATAATTTATTACATTATGATAGTGCTTAACATTAGTTATGTGGCCAATATAAAAAGGCAAGTTTGCAGAAACGTTTTTAGAGGATATCGATTCCCAGAGAAATTTTTGATAACAAGAAAAAAGATGGTGCAAGGAGAAGACAATATGTGACGGACAACACACCTGCATTATCTAGTACCTTCCATACAAGGTGATCAAATAGTTTGTTGCATGAAGCACGAACCCTCGTATTGAATGTTATATATGGAATCCACATACAGTCCAATTCTTTTAATGCTGACAAAAATAATTTGGATTTCATAGCTGTTTTTTTTCTTTCTAGAAATTATATCTTAAGGTAAACAAATGTCGAGAAGATAAGCAAAATCGCCGTAGAGTCACCTGCTATCTTGGTATCAAAGAATAATTATATGCGGAGGTCTACTTGGACATGGAGACATCACTAAAGAAGGATACCTCTCAGTACAGCTCTTAATACTGTGGTTGGAGATGATTGTATGATGAGCAATAGTGTCCATTTTCTGAACAATCACTAGTTCTCAAGATTCCTTGGAATGAAAAAAAAAAAAATAACAGCTATGAACTCAGGCTTATTCATGCTATAATTCGAACAGAGAAACTGTGTGTGCTCTGTGTGACATTAGTCGGAACTGTTCATGTTATTCGATCTTGTGCAACGAACTTTTCAATCAGCCCAAGTACTTGCGAAATGAGAAACCCTACACTGGATTGTCATAGGAAACATTCTTTTAGAAGTACATCGTGAGATTTTTTTCTTATGAATGTATATTCAATGCTATGTTCGTTTTCTTTTCCGTTTTTTAAATGAGTGTCAATGCATTCCCGAATGGTTTGCTAGTGTTAACTTCTGGATACATCTTATTTTTCATCCATTCTTTGGATTTTTTTTTCACTTGAATTACTCATTTATCTTTTCTTCGCTTCACGCCATCACGTTTAACAAGATATGTTTTCACAGAAACGCTCTTCTTTTGGATAGCGGTAGAAACTTGTATATATATTTGAGACAATGACTAGAGCAAGAAAGAGAGAGAGAGAGAAAGAGAGAGAGAGAGAGAGAGGGGGGAGATAGACGGACGGACAGACAGACAGACGGACAGACAGAAAGTTACTAAAGCGATTACACTAATCTAGTTCTTTTTAATCACATTTGTTTGGATTCACAACTAATCTCTTCATAGCTCCAGACAATATCATCACATTAAACTAGCATTATACTTCATCACACCAGACCTGTATTTTATACGCTGTTCATACGAAGTGATAACTGCTACAGAAATTCGTAATCGTACACAAACAGAAAATGAACAGAGACAGGCACACACGCGCGAGCAGAGAGGTACACACGTGCACATACACACATACACACGTATACACATACAAACAGAGAAACGCACTCATGCAGGCATACACAGACAATCACAGGTATATCCCCACATATAGGGACATACAGACATACACTGATACTCAGGGGCACACACTCACGATTAAAAGCAAACAGAGATAAGCACATCGAAACGAAAAATAAAAAAATAAAAAGATGTTAAAACACAATCTACTTCTTCACACTTCTCCTTTCTTTGCTCTTTACTCAACAGTTTTTCATTCTATTCAACTAATCCACATCAATGCATTGCCCCTTCCGTCTTGCTTTTGTTAAGATTTACCCACTTCCCGTGAATCATAAAGCAGATCTCATGCGAACACGCCGCCCAAGAAAAGCAGCGGCAGAGTGAAAATCGCTGCTGGCCAAATTTCAATATTGATGACTATTGTTCACTGCACAACAATGTCTAGACGCTGTTGCGTACAGTGCGTCAGGGGCGATGCATCCAGCTAAAGAAACTGCAGCCACATTGTGTGATAAGGAGGAATTCTTTGGAAGGATAAGTTTATCGATTGATCACCGTGTTATATCCATCAGGCATTGCGAATAGGAAGGCGGAGCATTTACGAACGGAAAATTTACGCCTATATCGTCGTTCTGCTCATGCGTGTAACTATGTACTAATGTCTCCGTATATATATATATATATATATATATATATATATATATATATATATATATATATATATATATATATATATACGGGGGAAGAAAGTGTACATAAATTCTCAGGGAGGGATTCTGATATGTTTATCTTAAGTCAAGAAGAACGCATACTGCCTTGTACGTAAATGCATATATTATTGAAAGAAGGAAGAAGACATATACTTATAAATATTTGGATCACAAAGACACACACATACACATACACACACACACACACACACACACACACACACACACACACATATATATGCGTGTGTGTGTGTATGTATATATATATATGTGTGAGCAGAAAAGGATTGGTACATACAAGCATAATAATGTGTGTTTATTTGACGAGTACATATCCATCCATTCATCAGGTGGCGTATGTATCTGTATCTGTCTATCTCTCTCTTTTCTCACTCACTCTCTCTCTCTCTCTCTCTCTCTCTCTCTGTGTATATATATATATATATATATATATATATATATAGCCTCATTTTCGATTATATTCAGTTTTCCATTTTGTGGTGTTATCCATATCTAGCCATCCTGTAAAAGCTCAGAAATTGATGTTGGCTTTCCTCACTTATTTATAAGGTAAACTGAATTAACACCCATTTCACAATTCATGTGATTTTACAGTTAACATCTACACATTATGAACAAACGCATTTTTTAACATATTTCCGATTAAAAAAATTCCTATCAAAGCTATATTGCCAATATATATATATATATATATATATATATATATATATATATATATATACAAATGATAAGATTGATAATCTTATTTCTCGATAACTATAGGAAACTGATCCATTATATTGATCCCTGATTCAAGCACAAATAGTTTAAAAGTAGTTTAGAAACCGCTTTGAGTACGCTGAAATATCTGATGTATTATAATATGGTATATATCTACTCTAGAATGTATCATCGTAGCTAGAAATTAAATTTATGAAAATCACTTCTCGCCACCGTTTTAATTTTGGAAGAACGGTCACTTTGTAATGATTGTGAATAGACTTGGTTAAAGATGCATGGGTGGGGTTCATATTCAAGAACGCGAATATAATTTCTTTTCATACCATTTTATCGACATGTCACTTGAGGTTTTGTATACAAATAACGAAATAGTCTGTTGATCCGTTACGTAAAGAAATAGATATGGATGCATCAGTCATGGGGATCAGTTTACCAGCACTGATCTTTACATCTAAGTACATCGTTCTATAAGACGCATCACTTATAAAGGATTTGATCACTACTTTGTAAAAAGAAAAATAAGACCTCCACTCAACTGATTAGCAACTTCTAGTACAAAAAAAAAATAAAAAAAGAGTCTAAAATCATTGATACGTAAATATCATTTTTCTTGATATCATTTCATTCTTATTTCCCAGACTTTTTGGACAAATTATTAGAATTTCAACTGATCTATATACTTGGATATGAACATAAATTTTGCATGACCGATTCAACTTTATAAATTAACAAACCACGGTGTTCAGAGGTAATGATATTTATCATCATCAACATCAGTCATTATGAAAACTGCTGGAAAAAGGTCTTCCTCACCTCCTTCCATGACAACTACAACTGCACTACCCTTTGCAATGCTTTACCAGCATATCTCTCCACCCTGTCCCTCCATGTTACGTTTGGTCTTTTCTACTATGTTTACTGTTCCGTGGACAGCAATACGTTGATCTCTCGCACCAAATTTTGTCATTCCTCATCGCTAAGTGCCAGGTCTATCGTGTGTTTTCTCTCTCTTAGAGTTATCCCGAGCATTGTTCTTTGAACGGCTCTTTTTACGATTCTTTGCTAATTTTCAGGTCGTTTTCTTTATTCCCATGTTTCACACCTCTAAATCGTTAGCAAATAGAGTGCATTCATTGTATACTTGACGTTTTGAGCACACCGGCAAATTAATCCTCAATATACAATTCTTCATGATTTTCAGTAGATCTACTATGCCATTTTATTTCACTTTCATGGCCTGTCTCTAGCTTTATTATAACCTAGACAAATCTTCTGTAGCACTGACATATATATATATATATATATATATATATACACACACACACACACACACACAAATATATATATATATATATATATACATAGTGAGAGAGAGAGAGTGTGTGTGCGTGTGTGTGTGTGTCATTACATCGGACAGAATGTGATAATTTTAAGAGCATTTTATTACGAAACATAATTTGGCTATTTGATTTGCTATTCAGTTAAAACCGATGTCGAACAAATTATGTTTCCTCCAGATAAGATTACCACGCTCTGTTCAATCTAATAAAACACACACACACATCTCTCTTTCTCTCGTGCTGTCTCTCTCTCTCTTATATATATATATATATATATATATATATATATATATATATATATATATATGTGTGTGTGTGTGTGTGTCTGTGTGTCTCTGTGTGTCAGACAACTGCTGGGATGACGATGCACATCATGGATCCCCAGTGATCACTGTCTTCAGTAGAATAAAAGAAGGCCAGACGAACAAAGCAAGTTTCGTTAGTATTGCCTCCACATCGCCCATGAGTGAAATCCTGAAGAAAATCCGTCCAACGACGGACAGTAAACGGCTGCTGCTGATGATGATATATAGATTAAGTCCAAACTGATTTGCAGGATAATATCACTGTTCCTCGCCATTGTCATGGATTCGATCCGTATGCTTGCTGTCTAATTTATATTTGATGGGTAAGTCCGTGTAGTGATTGACCATTGCATTTACAATAACTGATTCATTCTTCATGGTTCATACAAGAACTTGGGGATCAACACCGCATCACTCTAGTGTGTATGCCACCTATTCCAAATTGGCTCCCTATAACTTCTGGCAACGAATAAAAGGAGAATTTATGAAACCCGAGATCGAAAGGAGGGGAAATGTTACCTGGACCTCTGAAAACTACTGATTCAAAGTGAAATGTGTTATTCTAAACAGAAAATGAATCTCACAAAACAGGCATCAATGAACTCTTGAACGCTTCGATATCTTAAAGGAATTTTAGATGTGTCAGGTCAATCTATTCTCCAATCTTGCAAAAGTTTTTGAATTTAAAATGCAACGTCCAGTAGAGATCTCGAAAAAAAAAATCAAATATTCTTCATTAAATATGAAATTCGGCTACTCCTTAAATAGTAAATCCGTGCATTATGCGGTTATGAATTCAGATGGGTATTTAGGAATGTACCTAAGCCGCTTTTCGTCATTTAATGTCATTTCTGGAAATAGTCGAGAAAAGTGACTCGTGCTATCTTTGTGAACAAAGAATGACTTCTCCTGAGTGCAACGGAGATTATTGGATGCTCAGTGGATAGAATTCCCCTTTAGATATCACTAATGTAGTCCAAAAAAAACAGTCCAATATTATTGGCATAAGCTTGGCAGCAGGAACCACGGGAAAAGAGTCAGTGTTGACAAATAATCACCCTAAGAGAACACCACCCATTGGCTTGGAATCAAAATTGCCTTTGTCCTGGACTGGTTACCAACCATCTCTGGAGGTCATAGTATTCTCTGCAATTGATCCATAGCTAGGATGAGGAGGGATCAATTCGTGCCTTTCCTGAGGGTATTGTGGTAAAGTGAACGAAAATGCCCAACTGGGAGTTTGAACTTGGTTCATGGATTCCATTCTCCAAGCAGCTATTCGTTTAGGTAAAGGAGTTTCCAGCATCTGATAGCTATGGCAAACAACCAATTTGAAAATATCATTTTCTAGGAATAACAGAGGCACAATCTGAAAGACTCACGTTATCCATTAGAGAGACACTTACGATCAACTACTTAATTTATCGGACGTCTCCAAATGACGTTCTCTCGCCTGAACTGACAATCACGTAGAGCTATTTGTCCAATCACTACTATGTTATTAAAATAATCACCCACGACCGGACAAAGGAACCGAATCTAATATCTGTGTAAGCTGTCATGGGATATTAATTGTACACTGTTGCTGGGAGGCCTGCCCAACTGATAAAAAGCGCCCGAGACACTTTTTCATTGAAAAGAGGCAGAGACTTTCCAGCGTTTAATTGTCAAGGGAGATAATTAAAAAGGGCTTATTCATTCGCTGACCAATTGAATCTCCTTATATTTTATATTTTCTTTCATCATATTGACATATGATTCTTGCTTGTTTTCGAAAGAAGTATGGAAACGATGATCAACCAGATAAAATCAATATAGACCATAACAATTGGAAATTTTTCTGAAAAATCAAATTGATTCGATTTGAGTATGCGTGGCGATATGCGGGCAGTTTATTTTTTCCTCAGTTGCAAGTAGGTTAAATTAGGATATGTACATCACGACTGCACCCAAAAATATCATGAACCT
This sequence comes from Thysanoteuthis rhombus, assembly GCA_963457665.1. Taxonomy (NCBI): domain Eukaryota; kingdom Metazoa; phylum Mollusca; class Cephalopoda; order Oegopsida; family Thysanoteuthidae; genus Thysanoteuthis; species Thysanoteuthis major. The sequence continues at coordinate 50,775,887 of OY735199.1, read as the reverse complement.
GGAGAGATTTGCACTCAAAATTATAGCATTTTACCTGGGCTCGAACGTACAATTTGGAGATATCCTACTTTCCATGTGCACTAGTTCTCAAAGGCATAGATCCCATTGAGAAATTTGGAACATAAATTCTTGACTATGTGTGCTATATTGTCATATAATTTCGAAACGATCTTACTCGCCATTAGCTTGTAACTGTAAGTTTGTGGCCTTTGATTGAATCTAAGATACCTGAAAAAACTGGAAGAAGGGATTTCAAACCATGTCAACACTCCCTCTGGTCCACCCGTAGAGCTTAATACCAATGTATAGAACTACCTAGCGTCCAACTCATTGGTCTTTGAGAAAGTAACGCAGAGTAATAGTTTTCAGGCCACCCCGAGGAATCAATCAGCCAAAAAAGTCAATGAAAAACTCGACGCTACCCCGTCCATCAAGCAAACATAACATTCCTATATATGAAACTATCTTCTAAGCCTAGTTAAGTTTTATGCAAGGCTGCTCTAAAATCAGGTATCATTATGTATCCTTTTATTCCCTTGTTAAATACATGAAAGCAAATATTCAGAGTTTTACTGGGGAAGGACCTTTTTTTAAAAATAAATTAACGATGGTGTATTTAATATATATCTGTTTACGTCCATATATGAAATAAAACAAGAGTTATTTTCATCGACACTCTATTAAATCAACAGAAAAGGCTAACGGGCTTTTTTCTACTCTGTGTTTTTGATGTTTCAACTAGCTAAATACAAATCAAGACAATGGTAAAGTAATGATTTAAAGACAGAAATATTACGAGGAATTTATTTATTGAACTATTGTCTTTTTGTTTTGTAATGTTGGTTGGCGAACGAACTATTTCTTTGAACTTCGTAAGAATTTGTCATAAAAAAGACTCAAAGAAATAATAGAAAATTAGATGCCAAAACTACAAATGATTTCTCAGGTATATCTTTATTTATATCCGCAAACAATGTTTTATCATAGTGTTTCTCACCAACATAATTAGAGGGAAATGTCTTCTATTATTATTTTAACATGTGATCATGAATCAAAGAAACCAGAAAATAAATGAATACGATGGGACAAAAACTAAAAAAAGTATATATACACACACGAAAGCGCACGCACGTGCACGCACGCACGCACATACACACACACACACACACACACACACACATATATATATATATATATATATATATATATATATATATATATATATATATATATATATATATATGTGTGTGTGTATATGTGCGTGTGTGTGTATAAATTTGAATTTCAATTATTGTGTGTACCAATAATGTTCAGGAACGATAACCAGTGCAAATCCTCACCTGATCTAAATGTTTACACCTTACGTATCGTAAGTGGTTTCCCCTTTCATACGAGGAACATTCTCTATGTTTGTAATGAAGTTGGATTTTCAAATTGATTGCAAGTTGTAAGTGTTTCAAGGATTTCGACTATAAGACTGTCAGACTAGTATTGAATCCTATTGTTGCGAGTAAATATGTTTTCATTATACCATTCCAAAACAAAGAAAAATCATTGCAACATCCATGACAGCTTTAAACAACTCAGCATCGACATAATCTTTTTGAATAATTTCAGATACGCTTTTTTTTACTCATCTTAACTTTACTTGATTTTCATAGCGACGACCGTCATTCTAACTCTGCAGAATAATGGTCTGAGTAACAGTGATTCAAAGTAACTAAAATTGATACAAAAGAAATACTAAACAAAACATGAATCATTGATGATGATGATGATGATGATGATGCAATGTAATATCGTTAAATGTAGTTTTCTGAGAAAAATCGTCCTTTGTTTATGGTGGAATTCGAGGGGAATCATCTATTACAAGCTGCTCGAACATAGAAAAAACTTACTGCTCAACGCAACAAGTAAAAAAAGGTTTGTTTGAATTGTTTACTGGAAAAGAAAAAATCACGAGATGATAACGATTTTGAACAGTAGTCATGCAGCAAAACCATGCCTGTTTCATGTCGGAATTGTTGCGTGGGTAAAAACCATAGAGCTAAAATGGGATGTAATTGTACATGGGTCATAATCTCTAGACCTGTATTTTTCATACAATAAATTGTTTCTTTCTCACTGTAGCACTTTTTTTTATCAGGCCCGAGGCCCTGGAATACGACGAATCTAAGAATTCATCGATTATAACACAGAATACGTACGGAATAAAGGAGTATGGTATTTCCTTGAACATTATCAAAAATGTCATGAGAAGATGTTCAAAAAGTTTCAGAAATGTCATTGAATGCCAAGAATAATACTTTGATCACTGAAAAATGAGATTTAAGGTTTTTATAAAAAGAGGTTTCGTTAAAAACGGCTGAACATTTTGTATCAATTTGGTCCAATGAAATCGTTTAACAGCAATTTTATTTATGCCTATATACATGTACATACAAGTGAATCCATT
>OY735199.1:50673432-50770932 GCA_963457665.1 Thysanoteuthis rhombus | reverse complement strand
GCATCGAAATATCTTGCACCAAACTCCCGACCTAAAAAAAGCACGAATAAATAAGCATCAACACAACTCCACGAAATGCATATGCACTGAATGCATGAATCAGGAGCTCACAGACAAATAAAAGCATGAAAAATAAAAGAAAGAAAGAAAATAATCGGAGAAAGGACAATATATCCGAACAATACAGGAATTGCAGGGTAACCACGAAAAATAAGTCATATTGCTAACTACCTAAAAAACATTACTTGATGTCAATTTTGATATTTTACATATATATATATATATATATATATATATATATATATATATATATATATATATATATATATACCAAAAAGTATTAACGAAAATGTGAATGTACATACACACAGATGTAATATAATACTAAAAATAGCAAGGAGACGGTGCCTATTATTCCATGACCAAACAGTGGCTCAATTATCACAAGATACAAGGTTAAAAAAAGGTAAGATAAGAAAAAACAATATTTTCGAATTTGTAAATTGATGTTACATCATTTTATGATGACTGGAGGTTGTAATCTTATATTTAAAATATTCTCCTCAGTATTAGTGCAGACCACAGCGGCGCTGAGGTCTGCTTTATCTCAATCCTTCTTCTTATCTCCAGATCCTTCGATCTCGTTTCCAGTGTTTTTGGCAAATTCTGAATGCTATGACTGGCATTGGTAAACATGAACATTTATGTTCCACATCTTCTTCAGTTCCGTCGTCAAGTCTGGGTATTTTCCTAGCTCTTTGCTCTCTTTAATTTTCAATGTGATCTGCTGACACAGCAATTTTATTCTATTTCATTTTATTTATTTATCTATTCATTTTAATAAAGACCTCTAGTTCGGGGTTTTTTAGCTTGAATATGGTGGTTAGTTTGGATGTCAAAGTAACGGAGTAATTTGTGACTTCTATCCACCTGGACTGTCTCCGGTTTGTCTGTATGGTTGAATCCCAGTCGTTCACCAAGGTCTCAGCATAACTTTGGCAACCCTGTTGTGTCTATTCTTGTATTCCTTCCTGGCTAATATACGTTGGTTTTGTTGTTTACAGTCTCATCCTTATCTCAACGCCTTCATTTAATCTTTCCTAATGCATTTGTTTTTGGCTGCCACGACGAGTGATTCCGTTTCTCCTGTCAGGTTTCCTTTGTGTAGCCAGGTATATTTCTCCAGGATTCCCTGTGAAGTTTCTCCTTTTCCCATTTTTCGTTTCCTTTCTTGTTTGCGTTGCTACTACTTCATATGTTATTTTTGTTGTTTGTTTAAGCCTTCAGATGCTCTCAATAATGTCTTCAGAGCTTGCTTGCACATACCTTTATAATTCCGTTTTGGCCTTTTTGACACTGTCTCCTCAGGTGATGTGTCCTCCGCCAATTCATTTCCTCTTCACATACAGTTTGTCATTTCCTCGTTCAATTGTTGATAGGGGCCCCTCTTTTGTTTATCCAAGAAATGGACCTGGGTATCTTACTACCGGTACTGCCCATTTGTTCATTCCTTCTATCAGATTTTTCTCTATTTAGGCAGGTGTAATATTGTTCTTATCCCCCAAGGATATTCTTCGATTTTTTTCTTTCATTTTTTTACCCTTTTATTGTTTCACATAAGTACTTATGTCAGTCTTATGTGGTTGATTTCTTGTTCTCCTGTAATTTGAATCATTCTGCAACTGTGAGTATTCGTCTGTGCATTACCATTTGCACATATTTTTCTATTCCACATTGACCCCAGGTGTAATCACTGAATTCTTTCATTTTTCTGTAGATGGAAGATTAGTTTTACTAATCTCATTGCAAGAGGCGCTCTTTTGTTCATGTTGTTCAGGATTTCACCTCTTGTCGTGACGCAGTTTACGATCATTAATGTGCAGTGAGATTCCTTCTGATATGACGGAAATATGTATGAAAAACGCACAAACGGTTGTAAAATCGCCCCAAATAGGTAGATGCTACCAAGCAGATTTCGTATACGATATATACGCGTTGTTGTATTTACTCCGAAATGTTTATTATCAAAATAACCCTTTTCTTTTGTCCTTCATGGCAAAACAATTCAGGTTAGTAATTAACTATATATATATATATATATATATATATATATATATATATATATATATATATATATATATATATATATATATATATATATATTTGCAATTTTCTTCAGTGGCTTTTATGTTATGTTACACGGACTTTGATATCGTTGTACTTTTATTGTCGGTCACCAGTTGTTTACCATGTATTTGTTTCGAGGATTTAAGAACAAAACAGTTATTTGATTTTTACATGATATCAAAAATAACAAAAATCGCTGCCTTGTCTACAAGATGTATTTATAGTACAGAACATGTTTTAAAATCTAAAATGACTAAATTTCGGTACATACATTTTTTCGGATGGCTCTTTCAAAGGATCCTGATGAGGAAAGCCTATAACTTACCATAAACATATACATTAATACTCTGCCAGCGTAAAGTCAGGCATTTCCATGATCAATGTACATAAACCATAATGAAAAGTCAACCGAAGGGGAAAAAAAAGAGAAAGAAAAATTTTGAATAGAAAGTAAGGGAAGAATAAAAGGAAAATACTTTGGGGGTGGGTATCACAATGCTTTTATCACCACATTGTATTTCTTCCGTGAGTGATTTGATATCTCAAAAGAATACCCTTCGTATTTTCTTTCACACACACACACACACACACACACACACACACATATATATACATATATATATATATATATATATATATATATATATATATATATATATATATATATATATATATATATATATATAGTTCCTTTTCTTTTTTTGTTGTCGAGGATTATTTATTCTGCACCATATCAATAGAATTGGAGATTGGTCAAAGAAATATTTAACAGTGTAACAATATGGTAGCAACTGCGAAAACAATATTCATAATATCCAAGATGGCACTTTGAGAATGAAAATATGGAATGTTATTTGATCGTGATTTCATAGAAAAATAAGTTCATATGTAGTTGCAATGCAAGGGGAATAACTGTTTGATTTTCCTGTACGTTGGACGATTGTTTCAATAGATGAAATAATATTTCCTAATCGGAGAAGAATTCCTAGATCTGCAAAAAAATACATCCACTGTTTTTATAGTCCATAATCCACACTTCAACAAAATGTTTTGGACATCTGCAGAGATATTGGGCAGACAAACAGGAAGATGAATGGAGTAAGTCGGCAAAGGCAAAAGATATTGAAGATATGAGTCTAAACGCAGTGTGATTGGTCAGCGTGTAACGTTGGTTTACAGTTGGGTTTCTCCTAATATGATTATAAGAAGCAGCCTTTTGATACTAATTCCCATCAATTTTCTTAAGGGACACAGTGCCGCATATTATCCTGAGGGATCCGTGCTGTCGCGATTACAGGCAGATATCTGATGTTCTTCTTAGATAGTTTATTCATTACCTCTTAAGTTTTTCAATGGAATGTATGATAAATCTGACCCCTGTTTCCTCCCTAATAATGTGCTGTCTTGTGATCTTCCCATGTTAAGAATAATACTTTTTTGTGCATGTCACATGGTTCTGAGAGTCCATGTTCCAGCTTTGAAGATAAATATTGGAAGGCCACATTGGGTCAAGACCTTCCTTCATAATATCAATAATTAAAATGGGTTTGCTCCATCGAAAGCTTGTCAATATATAGTGATTCTTCGTTTTGATTCCTTCTGTTTTTTAAAGATTCACAGAAATCAGTTCTCAGGAATGGATTCGATGGGCTCATCCTTTAGCTCTGTTCCCTTGATTCTGGTTGCCGCTTCTTCATCTCTGGTTTTACGGGGGTTTGTTTGAAAACCAACGTTCTTGCTTTCTTCATTTAGTTTGTTCTGCATTTTCTGGATGATGTAGTCCGCCCATCTGCAGTCACGTAGGTATTCAGCATTAATTCTGAATCCTTTATTTGTCTATTCTTTGGGAAGATCATCTAGCGGAAAACGTTTAGGTGATTTAAAGTTGCCTTGTTTCCCCCTTTCTTCGAGCTGGAAGAGCTCAGGGTTTGTATGTAGTAATATGAGTCCTTAGGTATTTTGTAAAACTCGGGCATAAACGGGACCTACACTGCGTTATTATATGGAATCGATGGCAAGATAAATTCCCATTGGAGTTGCTCTGGGGTCAAAAACAAATTTATGGCAAGTGATGCTTTGCATGCTGCGATGTTAATGGTCAAGTAGCTCTTTCTGGAGTTGGCCCTGATCCTGCTGTTGGTCCTTTTCTAGTGTCTTGTTAATATGGATTGTGATCAATTTTTTGAAAGTTTTGTGCAATTTGATTGGCATGGAGTGGTCTACATCTGTTGGGCTCCGTTTTTTTTTTTCAGATTCATGTTAATTAGAGTGTTCCAATCATCTAGGAATTTACTTTGAGGCATTCTTTGAAATGTTGGGTTAGTTTCCTAGTGATTACTTTACCTGGTTGATGGCCTGCTCCACTCCCAACGGCGTAACCTCCGGGGAATCTATAGATTGTTTGTTCTTCATACTCTTTGTTCTTTGGCCCATGCTAGTGGGATATAGGTTATTATAGTATTTCATCTTCAAGCCGGCTAGTAATGCTTCTTCTCCCTGCGCCTTTTTCCTGTTGTTGTGTTGATTTTTTTTTTAAAAAGATTATTGCTGATTGCCGTTATGCTCTTGCTACATCGTCTTTGTTTGAAACTTTTCCCTTTTCTCGATGAGATTCCCACTTTCTTCTGAGAGTTTGTCGTTTGTTTGTTTAGAGCTTCAATATATTGACGACTCCAACATATTGACGACTTGTGGTTATTTTGAAGTAGAACTTGTATATGTGTTTTTCATTGATATTTGTTCTGAGCTAGATGGATGAAATGAGCTTTCTGTATAGGTTAAGACGCTGTTGTTCTTTCTCAGTGTTTTTTGACAATTTGCAATGCTGTGGCCATTTCCAACATTGTAGTGTCAATTTTGTGTGGCAAAAAGTAGTCTATTTAGACGTCAGTTTCGTGAGTGAGGCTCTAATAACTGTACATTCAATATGATTTCTTCTCAGAGGAGATGCCCATGATTTTGAACCCATAAGCTGTTGCAAAGTTTACCCGATTATCATAATTTTAGTTATTTTCAGTATTTTTTTTTCCCGAACTTGATGTGGTAATTTTTATTTGTTAACAGAAATCTCCAATGATGATGCTGAAATATTTGTTAGCGTCTTGGAATGTAGAGATCAAGTCATTATAGAACTTGTATACCTCATGTCTGATATGGGACTATAAACTTGAATTATATCGATTTTGTACCGCTTTGAGAGTTGTATTTTGGCAATGGTTACAACTGACGGAGCTTTGAATCCTATAAAGCTGTCCTTAAATGTATTTGTTATAAGAAAGCCAACTCAACTCATAAGTTGTGAAGATGAATATCGCTCTTTAATTCCAGCACTTCTCTTCTGGGTCTTCTCATTCCGCTTATTCGGATAATATCCTATTTGATGCTTTTCCATTGGTTAATTGATTATTAGATGCATACTTAGTTTTACGACAACTTTCTATTGTTAATTAAAAAAAAAAAAATTTAATGTCCACAGACCTCTTCTTTTATAGTCTCCATTATAATTTGTAGCCACTTACTTCATGTTAAGAATACAAGGTTTCCCATATGGGCCCTCAGGTCAAACTGCTTCCCTACTCCAGAATAACGTCTTCGGGAAATCCAGCCAGAATTATCTTACCAACATCACGATCTTCAACAGCTTTTTGCGTCGGTTGTTGGAGAGAATTCTCTATTATGAGCTTCACGGAACTAATACTTTTCAAACTTAACTCGATCGTTATGCCATTTCACCACTTCAACTCAGCAATAAAATTGACCAAAAAATGTTCGAAAGAATACACCAAGATAAGTAAAAGCAAATATGCTAAAGCTGAGAATAGAATACAACTTAACTCTGGATTTCCCTGCTTAGTCATCATATCAAATATTCATGGTAATCTTTGATTTTCTCGTTTCTGTCACTTTTATTTCTTGATAAGTATCAACTATTTACTTCATGTCTGCTTATGTAAGTTTTGATAGGTTTCGCTCAGACTACCACTGAGTCACAAAACTGGAACATATAGAAACGACAGAATCTGTTCAGCAATGTATGGCTTATCATAAGAGTCAGTTACATATTCTGCTGTGATCAGCCACCGGATTCTATGAATATAATCTTCCATATATGAAATAATTCCCATTAATATTATATTACCACATCAGCCCACCCTATCCAAGAAACAGTGTAAAGAAAAATCGGTATCAAATTAATCTTGAAAATAAATTGAATTAAAAGCTATCTGGTTTCCATTTATCTATCTTTCTTTTTGGGGGTGGAAGGGTATTTAGTTTAGCGATAACAATCAATACAAAATGGATCTTATATTTTATGAATGACATTTCGACATCTGCTCAAAATGAGATTACTGAAATATAATTTTTTCGTTGATATAATGTTTATTATAGAGTAAAAGTTACCCTACTTTCCATTAAATTTTATGATTCTCAGTACTTTTGGGACTTTATGATTTTTAAATGTAAGAGGACTTTCAATTAATTTCACAAAACTTCCATGTAAAGTTATACCAGAGTTGTAACTACGATGAATATGAATATATCAAATTCATTACCTCTGTATACAACACATGGTGTTGGAGGGGACGTAGGACATGCGCATAAACTTTTTCAAATATATATTACACATGTGTACACACACACAAACTCATTCACACACGCACAGACACAGACACAGACACATATATATATATATATATATATATATATATATATATATATATATATATATATATATATATATATATATATAATGTGTACTGTAGAGAGAGAGAGAGAGAGAGACAGACTCGGGAGTGAGGTGTTTAGGGGTAAGGTTTATTATTCCTTATAGGTAAATTGTCCATACATGTTTCGGGATTCTTCCCATCATCAGTGGTGTGTGCTGTGTGAGTGTGTATTAAGATGTGCCATGTGGAACCAGAGTCCACTGCCAGGAGCTATGCATTGTGGGTAAGTTCTGTTGTCAGGGCTGCTGGAGGCCTCCTGCTGAGTGGAAGAATGTCCAGTAGGTATCAAGTCTTTGGTAAAGCAGCAGCAGTTGGTCTTGGGGAGGGCAGAGTGTGTCAAGGTAGGGGGGGAGTGATGTGGAGTTAGATTTTTTGGTATGTTTAGGGTAGTGTAGATGGAGGGGTGGTGAGGTCAAGGAGCTACATAGGTATCAACCTTAAAAGTTATTGAAAATGTTTTGGCTATGATTTGGACAGGGGTTATAACAGGCTAAGGTGAAGTTTTTCCTATGGGTCTGGGTGACATTGAAGCTTCCATTATTGAATGTGTCTTAGATGTGGGTGTGAGGATATTAATGGTAGGAGTTTTGTGTATTAGGGTTCTGTGTGATGAGGGTTGTTCAGTTTAGTGTTTAATCCATTAGGATATAGGGTTTTAAGTTTGTTGATCCACATGTTACGTGTTTCTCTAGAACTTTAGTTACGTCAATTGGACTAGTTTTTTTCTATTTTTCTTTGATGGTAAAGCTAGCGTCAGTGGCAAAATTATTGTCAGGTGTGCAAAAGTGTAGTTCTAGGGGAAGTGGGCAACGATTGTTTTTTGACTTGATCCAATGTCTATAATTGTTGAGTCTAATATTAAATTGCCACTCGGACTTGCCTATGTACTGTAACTGACATCTACACACATTGCTTGTTTTGTCGTAGTTGCCAAAAATTCTCCAAATTATCATGAAATCCGCATCTTGTTGGATATCAATAACCATTATTATACATTCTGTAATACGTCTTATTTTCCCCCTTATGATGGTAGGTTTTTTTTTGTTTTTTTTTTTCAAAATCATAATACCTTTCTCAACATTTTGACCTTTTGATTGGGTTGTTTGTTGTTTCAGAAAGAGGTATTGTGCATTTCTTAAACGAATGAAATGTTCTGGGGGTAATTATAGGAAACATCCATTCGTTACAAACAAATATGTAGCCTAACTAAACAAAATGCTAAATACTTGTTGACATTTTCAAAGCAGTAATATGACAGAATGTCGAGCCCATAGTTGTATTTTAAACGGGAAATGAAATATATTTTTAACATGTAAGAATAGAATTCCTTTTATTTTGATCAGTATTAATAAACAGTAAACTTCATGAATTTTGGAGATATAGGCTTATATAACTTCAGCAAGTACGTAAAATTTTTGATTTTCTCGTAAATCGAAATGATATCCGACGGATTATTGTGAAAATAGCTTCCAACGGATGTATGCCTCGAATATATAGACAGTATGTTTTGCATACCTACTTAAACATTTAATGCAGGAATAGAATGTAACTTTTAATCTGCCAGAGTAACTTTTCTTTTTATGCTCTTTACATACTTTTACTTATACGCTATGACAACGACCAAAACAACAGATTGTCGTCCATAAACAGGTATAATGTATCCTCGACATAGCTACACACACACACAGACAGAAAGACAGACAGACAGACAGACAGACACACACACACACACACACACAGAGGCACACACACAAACACACACACACACACACACATATATATATATATGCGTGTGTGTGTGTGTGTGTGTGCGTATGTGTGTGTGTATATATATTGACAGAATTGAAGCCAAGCATTCACCATATAGATATTTCTATGTTTCATGTTGTGGGAATATTCTCCAGGTTTTTCGTATTTTTTATTCATGAGTCCCAAAATCTGTTAATATTATATATATATATATATATATATATATATATATACATATATATATATATATATATATATATATATATATATATATATATATATATTCAATGAATTTCAAATTCTGAGGACAGGTATGGCGTGTTGTAAGAAAATAATGATTAATTTTTTGGCCTGGTCCAGTAATTTTTCATTGGGAGATTTTGTTGCGTTTTTTATTCATAAATTTCTGTATTTACTCTAGACTGCTCAATGGAATTTATCATTATTTTGTGTATTGGTGAGGTACCTATGCTCGGCAGAAGTCTTTAAAATCTGGGGGATTCAGGTAATCGTTTTTGAAGATATTTTCCCGTTTCTCGCTAGATCCTTCTTGCAAATGATCCTGTCTCTCTATACGATTTATAAATGAATATCAATGAATTTCTGTAAAAAGGGTGGACCATTCTTTTTTATATTTCTGTATCCAGTGCAAACAGTTTACACGATATCTCCAAAATATCGGAACGAATTTCAATCAAATTTTCTGGGGGTATGAGCAACGCAGTCAAAAAGAAGTGAAAGTTTGGCGCAGATCCATCATGCTTTTTTTTGCGATGTATTTTTTTCAATATTTTTCATATTTTTTTTTCTTCATACATTTCTATACTCTGTTATGTCCATAAAGACAATATCTCAGGAAGTTTTGTTTCCTTTTATAGATTTCAATTAAATATTGTGGAAAGTTGAACTGCGAAGTAAGAAAGAATTTATCCGATTTGGCGTTAGATTCAAGAACAGTCCATATGGTATGTACGGCTGCATGCAGAACATCTATGAGTAAAAAAAGGGTGATCAAGTTTCTGTTCTTGTCTTTTTTTAAGCAGTGATTAATGTAAATCATTTTTTTCAAAAATAAAGTGTGAATACCGTTGGACACAGAGTCATTTAGCATGAACTTTATCATGAATCGTGTTGCGTAATTGGTGCATGCAAGGCACAAGTTATTAAGTTTTTCGTGGAGTCAGAGCATTGTTTTAATGATTTTGTCAACTGATATGGTGAAAGCATCCTGCTTTTGTGAAACTGCTGCAGAACAGAATTTGATGTCTTTTTCCTGCGGGATTTTATATCACTCTCGAAGGGGCCACTATGTTAACATTGATTTTCAAGTTCAAATTTTGTTTTGCTTTGTGTTAAATGTACTTAATTGCGTCATTTTCGCATTGCATACGTGTATTGTACAGGTTCTTTGCGATCAGAACGTAAGAAAGAGAAAGGGCAAACGGTTTTTTTCCCTTTTCTATTCTCTCACCTTGAGCAGCAAATTTATTTCTTGAAAAACAGAATTTGCCTGTGGCTGATAAATCACCCTTATTGATTATTTTTATATAAGCAATGATTCATAAATAACAATATGGTCTACAGATATTGCCAAAATCTCTTACTATATGGTGTATGTGTGGAATTTTTCCTAAATACCTTAGTTTTGAACTTAGTTTGGTGAACGTCTCTATACATCTTGTTTATGAACGTTTTCTTCGCCACTAATACTATATGGACGATAACATGAATGAGATTATACAAGCATTCTAATGCTGTAAGGTTTTCGCTTTGAATTATATGTGTAAATTGTACGTAGTTTTAAACATACAGATAACACTAAGGACCGTGAGTGTAATATTCCGGTATAAAGGAAACGGTATTGCCAGTGATTTCTTCCAGTTGTTGACAAAAAGTGTAATTCGAAATTAATCTTATTCAAGTTTACAACTTATCCATGTCACGTATAGAATAATGAATTTTTAAATCTCTGCGATGAAGAGGTACTTAATCGTGTATTGTTTTAAGGATTTTGATAAAAAAAATCATATGCTTTTTTTTCTCTACATATACGTACTAAACGAATGTGTCAGTAATTTGAGATTTTCCTGTTCATCAAAAACGTGTGAGTCCTAGGTGGTGGGTACCCATTCGAAAATATGAGTAAGAGTGTGTTTTCCGTTTTTTTTTCCCCACAGAGCTAAGAAGAGAAAAGGGAGGTCGAAAGAGGTAGACCTCCGATAAGTTAATCCCAGATCAGTGGTAGATATATACTTTAATTAGTTATGACAGGTATGATAAGGATCCAATTTACTTACACGTTCGTGCGTGTCATATTTGACTCGCAAGTACATCTATGAACTAAGAAATATGTTTGAGCACGAGTATGTATGCGTGTCTTGGACGATAGTCCACGAATTTAGATGGAAACAAAAATTGCCATGCATTTAGAGGTATGGACGCATATTTTAGATATATGAAGAGACAGAGTAGCCAATATGATTTCAATTGAATTAAAAGTCAGTTGTTGCTAACCTCTCTTGGGGTCTGGTAGGAATGTTTGCATCACTTAGGAATGAAGTTAAGTAAGAATTGAATTTCACGTATCATTTCAGTGAAATGCAAAATGAAACCTGTTGCCTTTCAGCTGCAGGATTCTCCAGCTCTATTTGATCTAGTGGGAAGAGTTGCACCATGAATAGAGAGACCTAACAAAATGAAATGGTATTCTTTTTTATAAACGTACTTCGTATTTTTTTTTCTATTCCAGACGGTTGCATCTTTCTATAGCTTGGCACCATCAAGTGTGTTTTCCTTTGCGGATTCACTGCCATGTTTCCCGGCAACCTGATCCAGAATTATAACGAGATTTTCATTGCATAGACGATGTCGGTGCAGGTATAAGATATGCACACATCAGAAACCACGCAGCTGACATGAGACAGAGGCGGGCAGCCTCTTCAAAAAATGAAAAGAGCAGGTAATCCCTGCCATTGTCTAACATAGTCGAAAAATTGTGCTATCATCCAACTAGGATAAAAAATCAGAGGGAAGAGTCAAAAAAGAAGTTTTCCCTGGACACGATAAGGAGTACTCATTTTCTGCATTATAGTTCCATTGATACAACCTGTATGTGTAGAAAATAGCCAATCTGCCAATCAGAAAAAATACGACTGAAAAACTGAAAAAGCTTATATTGATAGTTTTAGTGGCATTTGTGGTTGATTCTTTTTAACATATGCATCATGTAATTGGATCCGCCTTAATCCGCTATCATGGGCCTCGGTTCACATGTGATATCTGGGGATCCATGCTGTGAGTCATGATGTCCATCGGTTGTCTACCATTTTCGCAACATGTCCTGCCCATTGCCATTTTGGTAGATTTTATGATGTCGGACTTCCATTCCCTTCCTAATATCCTGTGTTGTCTTGTGATCTCTCCATGTGAGGTTGAGCATGATTCTCTCATACGCACGTTTCATGCTTCTCAGTTTGTGGGTATGTCTTTTGGTAAGGTTTCATGTTTCAGCCCGATAATTTACAATGGGGAGAATGCTTCGGTTGTTTACTCTCCTTTTTAAGATTGTTTGGATCGTCTGATTTTTGAAAGTTTAGCTTGCTCTGCCCAAGGCTCGCCATCCTAGTGTGATTTTTCGCTTGGTTTCCTCTTCAAATTTCATGCAGATTCGTTGTCCCAGGTAGATGTAGCAGTTTATTTTCCCATGTTTTACATCTTCGATTTTGACAGATATATCATTAGTAGCTCCTTATGAAACCATTTCAGAACTAAGAGTAACTGATATCATTTTCCCTGGGAAAATCGAACGTTTCCATCCGCAAATGATGATGCTATAATATTAGGCTGTATGTTTGGAGGTTTGGGTGTAAGTGCTGACCCACATCAGCAGTGGACAATCCACCAGACCCCCTTTCAACACGTCATGGACCAGCATGGCAGGGTATGGTCCATCACTGTCCATGGTTTTCACACCAAAAATTATATCTGCTGGGACCTCGATACCAACAGGTCCAGCCACACCAGTAGCTTTGGTCGGGGGTGATGTGCTCCAAAGGAGACCACCAAAACATTACATCAACAGAAAGTCCGTTCCTGCTGGGTCATCGGTCCCAAATGACTCAGCTACATCACTTCCTTTGGGTGGGGGTGATGTGGTCCGAAAACGACTACCCAAATCCTTCACCAAGGGAACACCTGTTCCTATCGAGTCACCGATCCAACAGCAACCATTTAAACACAGCCCTAAGAGTGTCAACAAAAGGACAGCTTCATACATAGGCTCCTTAAAAAGTCAGAACACTGTCAACTGATATTCACCTAACAGATCTAGAAAATGAATTCGAAAATGTCAAATAGGACATGAAAAATATTAGCGAGGTAAGAAGACCCGAAGAAGAACTCATCGAAGTGAGAAGCAGACATCTTCTTTACAGCTACGGAAAAGAGAAAGTAAAACCAAGTGGGGTTGGCTTTCTCATTAATAAGGACCTCAAAGACAATGTAACTGGCTTCGAAGCCGTCTCTGACCGAGTAGCTAGCATCACAATACAACTCTCAAAGCGATACAAACTCAATATAATCTACGCTCCTACCTTGCAATCAACCCAACTGGAAATAGACAACTTCTATGATGACTTGAATTCCCTTCTCCAAGACACCAGAAAAACCAACAAAGAAAGTAGGAAAATGTTCCACACAAAACTGCAGCCTCTAAACATACCTAAAGAGCACGTTCAATCTTTCAAGCTCGAATTGAAAAACTGATTCAGAATTCTTACTGAACAAGACGACACCAACATCAATGAACTAAGCAACAAAATGACAGTGTCAATAAATTCAAGCCACTGACAACACCAAGAGAGAAAATTGAAGAGACTGAACTAAATAAATTGATCAAAAAAAATGAAGGGAAGATAGAAGGAGATACACGACGGCAGTCATTGAATCGACTCTTGAAAAAGGTCAGGGCTTCAAAGCTATAAACAAAGGCATCAACTCAGAACAAAGGCAAATAACTAGCATACTCAAAGAAAATGGAAACTCAACAACTAACAGAGACAGGATTGTCGAACGTGCCAAAGAATTTTACCAAAAACTTTATTCGTCCAAACAAGGACTACAAAACAATGAGCGAGATACGCAAGACGTGAGCAATCAACTCGAGGACTTCCCAAAATTTTCACGAAAATTATCACCAGACAAATCTCGGAAACACTCGATGAAAACCAGCCATGTGAACAAGCTGGCTTCAGAAGAAACTACTCGACCATGGACCCCCTCCATTCGATAAATCAGCTGAAAGAAAAAGCGGCTGAAAGAAAAAGCAGCTGAATATGAACTACCACTCGCCGTAACATTTATCGACTTCAAAAAGGCGTTCAACCCAGTAAAAATCCCTGTCATCGAGGCCATCATTCGACAAGGTGTAGATCCAGTATATGTTGAAGTGCTGTAACATATTTAAAATCACAGCGACACCCATGATAGAAAAGTGTGGTAAATCCTGGGGAAGGTCTATGTCCAACGACGGATGTTAAAATACTTATGATGATGATGATGATGATGATACAAGTGATACAACTGATGATAGCCCAATATAAAATAAATGCAAAACGCTTCTTTAACTTTTCACCTCCTTTCGAGGAAGTAAACATGTTGGCATAAAGTGAACTTTAAAATAAACAGGGGATACCTATATCCCTCCATCTCTCACGCCATATATATTAATGTCAGTGTTTGAGCCTCCGTGTGAATTATTCAGATTACTATCAACAGATTTTTATCTGTCCGTCTAAAACTTGAATAAGGAACACACGGCCCCTGAAAGGATTTTGCATTTCCCCGTATTCCAAGTTTTCGAATACTTTTTAAGTTTTTAAAATATTTCGTGTCTTACCATACACTAAATAGATGGCTTGATTCAAATGAACTGTTTCTTTGGTCATTGATTGGCACTCCTCGTTGGGCAAAAAGATTCTCTAGCATGTGCATTCATTGATTTGAGACAAAATATAACTAGATCTACGATGAACAATTCCCATATTTTAATTTTTGTATGGCATTCATTTTGCTCGCCATTCATTCATTGATACATGATCTGATTTGCAAAAGTGATAAAGATTGCTCACTTTTGGTCATCAACTGGGGGAGGGCAAAGATCAACGATCGAAATTATGAAGTAGATCATTATCAAGGAGATTAAATGATCAATCATCTTACAACTGATTTATCCCAGTGTTTGTTTAGACGCAGAGTAGGATTGACCAATTTTCATATTTTTTCTTATCATTTGTCTGATACTATGAATTGTTCACAATCTGGATTCTTAAACTGCATGTATAGAATGAACCATACGAATTATCTGACAATTTTTGGAAGCCCTGTGTTTTATGCTGATATTAATTATTCTTCAGAAGATTGATATCCAGTTTTAGTTCATCCAGATTTAGTTCATTGGGAAATCACAAATACAAAAAAAAAATTATCATTAATTCTCTATGCCAACTGTGTTGTTTCTTCGAATTCATAACCAGAATTGTTATATTTATTTGATGAATAGAAATGTTGGTTTTCAATTACGCACTATAGAATGCTTGTCCCAGCTGATGGACCGAAATTCGAAATCCTTTCCATACATCTAACAAGATATATATATATATATATATATATATATATATATATATATATATATATATGTGTGTGTGTGTGTGTGTGTGTGTGTGTGTGTGTGTGTGTGTGTGTGTGTGTGTGTGTGTATATACGTAAAGAGAGAGATAGAGAGAGGGGGGATGATATACTCAGAAAATGGCACTACTAAAGACAGTTATGTTTGACTCGGTGCCATTAAAAATATAGGTCGAGGAATATCGTGACGAATTAAGTAAACATTGTGGATTTAGCCTAAGACACCATGTACAAGAGTAACAAAAAAAATTGTTTCATCTTTCATTTCATTGGACTGACGATTCAGAAAGCTCTAGTTGTTTACAAAAATGAGATTTATGCACTCGATTCAAGATGTTCCGTTATTTCAAATTATCTTCCGCAGAAAAAAAAAAATGAGTGGAGTCCTAATATGCTGGGCCAGATGGTTTAATATCCTGAATGTAAGAGGACGTTATGGACATTCTGATTAAACCCAAATATTTGTGTTCCAAATAATGTACAGTGGTGATTCTGACTTAGAGAAAGTACGTGTTCGCCAGAAGTATTGTACGTATGTAATGTATAGTTAATTTACAGCGATAAATCATATTTTCAACGGTTTGGGTGTATGCATCAGTATGTATAAAGGAGTCTTCGTCAATCTTCACGACAACTTGTTTTGTGTTTGAAAATGGGATAAAAAAAGGGTGATGTTTTGAGCAAATTTTATATCATTCAGTGTCAAGTTTCATGTGTGTAGATGAGTAGAATTCAAGAGTCTGGTGCGGCTGTGTGTGCGTGTGTTAGTGCTTGTGTAAAGTGGCTAACAGGGGTTTAGAATCTGAAAAATGTGATAGATATATTTTATCAAATTTGGTGTCAAGTTTCAGGTGTGCGTGTTTGATGTTTTTTACGAGTGCTGATGGATGGATATGTGATTGCTGGTTGGTGTTTGTGTAGCAAGCTAACTAAGCTTTAATCCTTCTAGCTGTTTGGAAATCAATAAAGTGTTCATATTGTGGGCAATCAACTTCATTGGGTGATTATAGGCTTCTTTAAACGCATCGACATATAGAAAATGAAAACTACTAAATAATCGATAATATCACATTCCTGTTGGCACAATGTATTTACTTTTTCTTTATCCTATTCTTTTCTAATAATATGGGTATATTGTGAGTTGAAGTTGTATCCATGTTTATCCCAGTATATTGTTCGAGTGTTAGAATGGTTGGTCGTGTAATTGCGATGTTCATTTGTGCTTTTAAACTTTTTTCAGGGTGTGGAATTCCTTAGTGGATATTTGGGGATGATCCAAACAGGAAGTTGCATAAACATCTGTATCGGAGTTGTTTCCATTGCTTTAATAGTTATCCATGTCTAATAGTCGTTGGGGTTCTGGTGAAACATATATATATATATATATATACACACACGCGCACACATATATATATATATATATATATATATATATATATATATATATATATATATATATATGTATGTATGTATGTATATATGTATATGTGTATGTATATATATATATATATATATATATATATATACATTTACAATATCATCTTTGATGCATTTCATCAAAATACACACATGCACTCACATACACACACACACATATATATAATTTGATATCGTAGGCGTTGAAATATGAATGAAAAGATCATTGAAACTATGTTCCTGACGTTGTCTCGAGACCTTTTCAAAGTACAAATGATGTGACAGAATGAGCACACAACTATTTATAGGTGGAATTCAGCTCTGGGTCATTAAAATTGTTCATCTTTAGGGGTTGGCATGCGCCACTTTGACCTGTATCAGGTGTTAATTTGAATGGATGTGGGAATATTGAATATAATTAGCCTGAACGTACTTGGTTCACACAAATGCTCACCCCCTCTTGAAATAAACAAAAGAAAGATGTGCAATTAGTCTGATAAAGCGTGAACGGGGGATTACTTATCCTCATATATAAATCAACATTGATACGTATATATATATATATATATATATATATATATATATATATATATACGAATGGGTTATATCGTTTCATGAATATTCAGTCGGATTTTATATCAACCTCTCCAAAGTATGTGTACCTGCTAGTCTAAAAACAGTTTATTTCTCTGTGTGTGCATATTATTGATCTAAATATCTATACATAAATATACTGTGTACGTCTGTATGCACATATATGTGCACACGTACGTATCTCTCTCTGTGTTTGTGTTTTCAAGGGTTTATGTGATGTGATGATTCAATCATATATATCCATGCACATATAGGACACAGTCGTGTAAATGAACAAATTTGTCTCTTGATGTGCATTTGTACATATATGCGTTTCAAGTAATATGTTAATCGCCAATAACATCGAAGACCCTCACACACACACACACACACACATACACGCACACACACGCACACACACACTTCACTAGTAATAATCTGAAGTTGATCGAATATCTTATCAGAAAACCACAAAAAAGAATTTGAAACATGCATGTATGCAATCCCCAGTGCACCAAGATGCATTTTGGAGAATCTTCAATACCAATGAACAAAAGAGCATGTCTACCCCTTGAACAGACGTCCACTTCGATACTTTCACTCCACATAGGAATGGATCAGACCACGAACGACCTACGGCACACCAGGTTGAGAAAACATGAAAATCAACAACAAAGAAAAACACTTTTATCCAGGTCATTTTAACAACGGTCCATATCTAGTAAGAATCATCATCAAAGCACATAAACTCCTAATGCATAGCAATGATTCCCTATCAAACCCCAACGAATTGCTGAGACATTTATTCTTCACTCTCCTTCAATATACATGAACGCTCATAAAGCATATCTTTTTGCGCACTTTGATGAAAAAAAAAACGAAAAAAAAAACAGATCCCTTAAATCAAAATGATGGCGAGTTTTTCCTTTGCTCATGTCAAGACGAATTTCTAATTCTTGTGAACCAAGTATATATCAATTATATTGAATAGTTCCTCATACCTCGAAATCAACATCTGATGCAATTTAAAGGGACACACACCGTTTAGAAAGAAAATATAGTTTCACCCACCAACAATTCAAATTCCCTTCATAAAGAATCGTTTGCTTATTCCCTCACATGATATTCCTTTTGAAAATGTCCCGAATATGGTTGGAACCTCAGGAATGAAATTTCAAAAGTTTAAACTGAATTTACAGTATTGTAATCTCTCTCTCTGTCTCTCTCTCTCTCTCTCTCTCTCTCTCTCTCTCTCTCTATATATATATATATATATATATATATATATATATATATATATGTATATATACATATATATATAGATATATATATACATATATATATATATATATATATATATGTATATTTCCAGATCTACTTTAAATCAATTTAACTTCTTGAATAAAAAGTTGTATGTATCGAGCACTCTACGAAATAAATCCATTACATTTCAGAAGTGGCTTTATATCATTAAAATACTATTATATTATGTTGCACTGCTTGTCTGATTTGCACCACATATACTATGTGTGTATACACACACACACACACACACACACACACACACACACACATATATATATATATATATATATATATATATATATATACATATATATATATACATATATATATTGGGTGAGAGGGTACATGTGTGTGAGAGTATTAATTCATGATTATGAGAATACACTGTTAGCAACTTACTACGTGGTTGGGAGAAGCTAAATGTACTTTTTGGTGTATTTGTTTGTAAGCAGCCAGGTGCTCTCCTTTTGAATTATCATTTTCGTATTTCATTCCTTGAGTCGCATATTTACAAAGACTCAGATAAGAAAAACCTTCTATCCCATATCCTACCGTTCGAGATCGATGATGTCAAATGAGAAATGGGAAAGGTATTTAATCGATGAACTTCAATCATTGTTTTTGCTGAGATGTATTTGATTGATAACATGGCTTTCTTGAGAACATGCATTGCTTCAAGCTGACGAGCAACTGGAAGTATTCTTCCCCATAAAAGGAGACTTGGTCTAATTGGATACCAGGGTAAGTCGGATAACATGCTTTTATTTCAAGCCAAAGCGGTTTTCATTTGTTTTGGACACGTCACATCGCTACCTGCTCTCTTGCACAGGGATTGGAAAAAATGACTCCTGTGTGATTTGGTCAGCTATGGGCAGAACTGTGAGTTATATTACAGTATTTCGTCAATAGCTATCACAACGTTAAACAAGTTATTGACCCTCAGTACAAATTGTGGATATTTTTCTACGCTGATATGTGTGCAAAGAGGGGCCAAATAAACATGGTCTCCCCCGTAGTATTTGAATAGAATATATGGCTATCCTTACATGGGGTTCTTTAGTGTATGTTAGAACCATACAAAGGGTCATGATTCAATACATCAATATATTTTAGTATTTACGTAATTTCAACTAGATATTGCTTGCCCAGCCAAATTGCAAGGTTTCTTTGCAATCATGCTTTTTTGTTGTTGTAATAATGGTCCTGGTGAAAACTCTCAAGATTACAAAATAGCTCAATCCACCAGCTTATTATCTGAGAAAGGTCTAAACGCCAAAGATAAGTATAGCATAAAAGATTTTGAGGACATATGTTCCTTAGCAGACAAAATTCCGTAAATGGTGAACATTAGCAAAAGAAAAAAAAATAACAAAAGACAATGTCACCATTCAAGAGAGTGGATATTTGATGATGGATATGTGTTCTAAGTTTACAAAATAGGATGTTTTCATTTTTGCTTCATAAAGCATCCTTATGTTCAATAACGGGGCTGGTATGTCATGATTTCATCCTAAATGTTACATTTAGTGAATTATTTTCTTCAGGATAAATGTAAGGTAAGTAAACAGTCTAAACTCCCATCCGTCACACATATCATCATCATCATCATCATGTCTTTTAACATCCGTCGTTGGACATAGACCTTCCCCAGGATTTGCCAAGTACTTCCTGAACTTGTCTAGTTCGTCTCTGCATCTAATATTCCGCCGGCCTTGGTTGCGCATGTGATCTTGGGGGATCCATGTCGTGACTCGCGATGTCCATCGGTTGTCTGCTATTCTTGCAACATGGCCAGCCCCTCGTCATTTGAGATTTTTAATGGAATCTATGATGTCCCTGACTCTTGTCTTTTCTTGGATGTACTCTGCTGTCTTGTGGTCTCTCCATGTGAGGCCCAGCATTATTCTTTTATGTGCACGTTGCATGGTTTTCAATTTACGGAGACAGACCCTCACACATATAGTCCTTGTGAAAGTGTTCGACAAAGTATTTTTTTTTTTTATTGTTGATATGTGATTACGTATTTACCAACATATGTTCAACATGTAGAATATGGGCCAATCCCGTGTCATTTCAGTGCCTAATTATTACGCTTTTCAGCAAGCTTCATTACTATGGGAAGCATAGCGATGCCAAAAAGCTGCAGTGAAAATAATGTCCAGACACCATGATTTATTATGATTTTGCTGAACCGTACCGCAGTCAATGTCCATTTTTGGGTGGTGGGTATTTTCTGTAACAGGTTTGATATTTGGAGGACATGATTTTGAAACTGGCTTAAAACATCTGCATCCGTGTATTGAATGGATCTTGGCAAAAATGAAGATAAGCGGGAATTGCCGCGGCAAACAGCAGAACGTCTTGGCTGGGTAGCAAAAGCTCGACCGAGGAAAACTGCAAAACATATGATAGATATAACTAACTTGTCAAACTTGTCATTATACACTGCAGAACGTACACACAAACATACATACAAACGTACATATGCATACACATCTTTTTTTAAGATTACACGTGTTTTTAGATAAAAAAAAATACTGTTTTTTTTTCTCAAATAAAGTCCTTGATCTCATGCAATTCTACAGTCCCATGGACATTTTATAAGTAAAATGTTAAGTCAAATATCAGATAATTGAGCTATAAGTCTCTAACTCATTGGATACAGAGTTTGTCATTGTCCTTAAAATTTAAATATTCTGACTTATGATGTCAGACTGATCAGCTTTGACAAACACTAACCGTCGCAACCAAACATGCACCTATGTCTGAGCCTCGCTCATCGACGATGGTTTTCTGGGTTTTTTTTTTTCAGAATATGTTTTCTAAGAACACTGCCGATATACTACTGAAGATACCCTAGCGCACATTAACACTCATCAATTGATAGGATTGTTTACAGAAGTGTGTTTAGTTTAATTATTGATTTATTGGTTGGCCCCGGAAACATCTCATCAGGATGCCATGATTACTGTTTTATGTCATCTCTAAGTCAAGGAGGTTATTTCGTGCAAGCTACCCCAAAATGACTTGATACATCTACTACTGGTCAGCGGGGTTGCTGTATCTTGAGGAAATACATGATTTGACAGTTTTCCACACAGTCAACTATACGAATGGCTCTACCTTTGTCAGATGAGACAGATGGATTCAGACTTAAAGAATTGTGAATGTACGCAGCCAAAGGTGTAATTTAAAATTTGATCGGTGATAGAAAAAAGTAGCTCTCAGTAAATTTCCATCATTCTGTTTTAATCGCATAACACTTTTCCCTTAATGATTACATCTCTTAAATTGGAGGATGTACTTTTCTAAAAGAAATGTAATATCAGCATGGTTTAAGCGAGGTTCACCTAAAAGAAATAGCATCGGACTTTTGATACGTATACTTTGTTCGTCTGATCTTAGTGTATGTTAAGAAAGATCAAATATGACGGTGAATGGCGTTCGATGGAAATGAGAGATGTTTCTATTTGGTTTGATTTGATCTCCTGCACTCGTAGCTCAAACATTAGGGCAGCTATCGCACATTGACAGGATCTCAAAAGAGAAAAAGCTAACAGCGCGACATTTGTCGTAAGCTTTGAAGAAAAATGTATTTCTGATCCATGCTGTTTACTAATGGCTATAGAATGACGACGGGTGGATGCAATGAAAGCAAATGAAATTAGGATGAGAAAAATACTGGTCAAAAATTGATAATGATGATATTTCATCTGATAAGAATTAGAGAGAATATTACTAAATATCCTTATCATTTTCTCTTAATCGATATCTACACTTGGCTTCATTCACCTGATCCATGATACGCTCATGATGTTTATAAAATAACTAGTGTACCTGTGTCGTCAATATCTTTTTTCTTCCGTATTCAGCCTTTCTAGTCATTACCGACTTGATGTATTATCCCTTGTCCTAAATGCGTACAATCTGACATATTTGATACTTAAAAATTCAACTTTCTGTCATTGATGTACCACTTGCCTATCGGCAAGTAATCTGTAATTGAGTAATACAGACATTTACGATCCAAAATGATGTGATAATTCGGAAAAGTTCAGAATGTTTCAGCACCAGCGTTCCCCGTAACCAGCTGCACACGACAGAAAAAGGATGCCATGCAGTACAATTTTAATGGCGCATTCGAATTTTCAAGGTTTCAGATAGAGAAAAATTCACTAATAAAACTACGTAACAGAAAAAAGCAATCATCATATCACTTGTGCTTGAAGTGGCATTTTTGATTGCAGATTAATCCCAATATTATAATGTGTATAAAGAAAGCGTTAAATAACAATCTAACCATATAATGAGCCTATATGCGAATTCTTCTATGAATTTATTTGTTTGTTCGTTAGCGCCAAAATGGAATAATCTCATTGGTTGATTTATCTTCCTATTATGGCATAACGATAACAATTACGTCTCAAGAACTCTTAAGACTTAATATCTGACCACACATTGAAACTGCTTGAGTCCATATCGCTCAATTCCATACTAACTTCCATACATGAAAGTTGAAACCAAGAGCCGTTATCCCACCACTCTTTCCCCCTCTCTCTCTCTCCCTCCCCCTCTCTCTCTCTCTCTCTCTCTCTCTCTCTCTCTCTCTCTCTCTCAACATACTATCTGACTAATTGTGATAATGAAGTCAACCCTCTAGGAGTTTGACAATATGATATATTACATGACTTTCTTCACTCAAAAAAAAAAAAATCTTGCGACAACAATGTATACTTCAGAGCTGCCTTATCGATAAGATTTTGTCGTTGCAATGTTCGGTTTTGTGTGTTCAACTTAACGTGAAAATCTATATGAGGAACGATATGATTTGAAAAAGCCTATGATGTGCTTTTATCTCCAGATCAGTGGATACGAATGGAAAATGTTATGAAGCATTTAAATAATTTATGATGCCTGATATTTATTTTTTGATAAACCTTATCAACCAAACATGTACTGTCAATAATTTCACACATTTTAAACGACGAAATTCGTTTTGCGTTGATAATAGGCGCAGCAAAATCATACAATCAAGCGTATTTAATCCTCAATATATATATATATATATATATATATATATATATATATATATATATATATATACATATATACATATATATTTATACATGCATACACACATGTGTGTGCGTGTATGCATTTATTTCTCTCTCTCTCTCTCTCTCTATATATATATATATATATGTGTGTGTGTGTGTGTATGTGTGTATGTGTGTGTGAGGTTCATGTAATGAGTATTTGAACAAACGGACACTTCCAATCGTTTGTGAGGGATAACCCCTTACATTTCACTCGAACAATTTTCACAATCAACATAACAAAGCATGATTGAGTTGTGTTTCCGTGATAGTGAATGCTAAATTTCTGCAAAATATTTTCCTTGGAATTGAATTGTTACATAAAAAAACAAAACATTTTTTTCTATCCTTCTAAACTTATGTAGACCTTTGCGATCTTAAGTAATCAAACACATTTTGTGTTTATTATATTACAAATAAACACGACTTCATATTGAAGGTAATGCTATGAAGTGACTGTCTAATTTTTTCCACCCGTTAATCATGGCTGATGTATCATTTCAAAAACTGCTCTTTTAGAAATCACATAGGCGTGAAAAAAATCTTTGGCATCGTTATCCATCAATATATCCATCTCCATCTTCCCTCCCTCCCTCTCTCTCTCTCTCTCTCTATATATATATATATATATATATATATATACGAATGAGTTAAATTATTTGAGACTCTATCGTAAATGAAATCCCGTTGTTACACAGAGAATCAGTTACCCAACCTAGACAGCGTAAATAGAATAAACAATTCAAGAAAAAAAAGAGCTGCTGCAGGGATCGAACCTGCCACCGTCCGTCTCAAACATTGAGCTAGACATCCAGTTGGATATGTGATAGGGCAATTTGCTTAGACTGGATTATTTACCGTAGTGAGCGAAAAAAAACTCTTTGGTTTTGTGTCCAACCGCTTTCTCTTTGAAGATTCAATCTTTTTTATCGACCATTCCCCAAAAGTCGAGAGAAGTAATATATTCATTGATCATCCCTTTTCCAGTTTTTTATTCGATCAACACGTCATGACATTAGTCAGATGACAGTCTCTTTATCAAGTGACTGAATAGATATGTTTATCCATCTATCTATCTTTCTATCTTTCTATTTACATGGTGAAAAATGATTTTGTCATGCCAGATTTTCAAGTTATAGAAACAGATCTAATTTCTCACAGATTTTGGCATTCATACAATGACAACTGAAGCTAATAGAAACACACAATAGCTCCGACATCCAAACAGGGTTATCAATCCATCTATCTATCTATCTACCGATCTATCACATCTGTATGCCTACAGCAGAATCTACTATATCATTCAAATTTGAAAACAATTCGTCACGTCTGCCCTCTGATTTTTTAATGTTCTATTTGGGACACTTCCCTTCTGTCGTATTTGCCGTATACTTGAAGTGAGAATGCAACCATATTTGCCACAACTTGATTGATTGAACGTGTGTCATGGACTTGATAAAGTGCAATGTCAGAAAAGTCTGATACAACTCGTCAGATTGTTACACTTAGTGTACTGTTGGCACACATCGACGTTTTCTTTTGCCTTGGAACGCTCAAAAACTTTCCTATATAAATTTATGGTAATTCTTTCTCTGCATCATGTCATTATGACTCACAAAAAATTGATTGGGGACGCTCTACTTTCGGCAAGGGATGCTAACCTGGATTTTGTTATTAACAATCTTCAGAAACCAACAATTACACTTGACATTATCTTGAAGTTCGCTGTTTTCAAATGATCCGAATTTTCATAATATACATGCAGGCATTCAGACGTGGATTTGTTTTGAATTTAAGAGAAATCATGCATTATCCCAACTCACTAGCAGAAATACATTTTGATTGTCCCAACATATTCTGCATTTACCAAATATCAAGATATGTTTCTGATTCAGAAAGTTTCATGACATGTCTTTCATACTTGACATCTGCATGCATACCACGCACTTATTCGTACACATAGACATACGAATAATTCAGATAGAGAACACGTGGAATACTCAGGATCGGAAATAAGTCCCATGGAAACAAGACCCACCGATATCTTCAAAGATTAATGATGACTTATTAACTCAGTAAATATTGACTACGATGAAGGAAATAAATTCATGGAAATATGAAACAAATACGTTTTGTAATTTCCCAAGATAGATCGATTTTTTACTCTTAAACATGAATCGATATTTTTGATTATGTTCCCCAAATTGTTTGTTTTCTTATTGTTTGATGTTGTTTTCTCATTAGCCTTCGATGAAACAGAAATCTGGTCTGATTAAGGTTCCTGGGAAGATCAATAGAGATTTGGAATTGAAGAGGTGATCGATGCGATTGATATTCTTATATTGGGAAACGGGGAATTGTAAGTGACACAGCAAAAGAGTAAAGGTGAAGGGGGCATGGAAGAACGCCGAGTTATGAAGAGGTTGGCCTATCAAGGAGAGGAGACTAGATAAAAGAATTATAGAACTAATGGACGAGGAGGACATGATAGAATGAGATATGCAGAAATAAGTGACAGTGAATTCGAAAAGGACGAAGAAAGGAGAAAAAAGAAGTGTATCAGAGAACAGAAAACGAAGCAAACTTAGAAATCAATACAGAAAGAAAGATTAGAAAAAAAAAAAAAGGAAATGTGTAAACCGATAAAGAGAGTCATGTAAGCACAAGGGTGAGTATAAATTGGAAAGGAAAGAACAAAGGAAAAAAAAATAAAGAGGATAAAGGAGAACATTTCTATAGGGTAAAAAGAAATGATTAACAACAGAATACAAAGAAGTAAGGCCAGATAGGGATAATGGCAAAAGAAGGAAACTAATTTGAGAGATAGGAAATAAGAGAATAAATCATGAAGTCACTGGAAAATATCGAAAGAAAGGAAGGAAAGTCTTGACGACCGAAAAGGAAGAAAAGTGTAACAGGAATATAAACTAAAAGGAAGATTACAGTGAACAGAAGATTAACTTTTATAGATCGTAAAAGCAAACATTCAGGAAAGAAGAGAGGATGAAAACTATGAAGCAAAGGAGAGATGGAAAAAATACAATTACTGAGTACGAAAAATGCAACGTACACATGAGAGAATCACGCTCAACATCACAGGGAGGGATAAAAAAAACTGCTCAGTATATTAGAAAACAAACAGGGAGTAGTGATATCATTAACAAAAAGCTCGAATTGTAAAGGGCTGGTCATGTTGCACGAATATCAGACAAGTGTATTCCTCAGATAACGTCGTGGGTTCCCCGATACTGTATGCAAAACTGTGGCTGACCGAAATAAGATTGCATTACGAAGAGGACAAGGTGAGAAATCATTGGTTACACAACGCCCATGTTGGAGAGGTTGTGTGGATTCATGGGAAAGTGTACGCTAAATGATGGACATCAAAAGGATGATGATGATGATGATGATGATGATGATGACGACGACGATGACGACGACGACGAAGACAATGATGATGATGATGATGATGATGGAATCGGAAAGGAAAAAATAATTGAAAAGTAGCGACAAAGGAAGAAAGTGAATGTGTAAAGAGGGAGTGTCAAATATGAATTGTTAAAAATTAAGAAAGAAAAAAGAAAAAAATGAAAGAATGAAATATTTAAACATGAACGGACATGAACGGAAATGTTAAAAGTAAATAAAAAACTATTTACAGACAAGGGTTTAAAAAAGAAAGGGAAAACAAAGTTTGTATCAAAGCAAAGAAAGTCAAAATTTGGCTGTGAATAACAGAAGAGACAGCAAAATTAAGAGACATTTTTGGAAAGTCAGAGAAAACAACGGAAGAACGTTGAAATATTCAATGGACAAAATCATCCAAAATTAGAACAGTGTTCGGCAAAATATGAATAAGTAATAGATTATTTTCTTATCTATTAATGTACGTAAAGGCAGGTTGATCGGAGTATTGCAAGTTTGATAACAAGAGCCTTCCAATTGCAGTGGTAAAAAAAATGAAGAAAAAATCTATCAAAATGGAAATCGTAAAAAAACGCAACAATAAAGGAATTTTTACATACAAAAGAGGACATTTTGCAACTATGTCAATTTCGCACCATTAAATTAGATGATAAAGATAAAGTAAACTTAAGGAAAAATAGGGATCCCTGAAAAGAAGAGGGCAGGCAAAAAGAACATGCAAGCCCTGAGATGACCAAGTCAGACATATGTAAAGAAAAATATATACATTTAGAAACAATTTAAAACAAATTGCATCATCGGAGAGTGGAATTATAATGAACTTAGCTACATGAATTGCTTATTAGTTACATAGTGTTTCCATGGGAATGTTACAACATCTCTAAAGTCACTTTGGTTCGCACAATTTCTCTTCCTCCAACTAGAAAAGAAATTGAAGCTAAAAAAAAAAAATAAGAAATACTTATTTAGATCCATCCTCCACGGAAAAAATGCTGTAATTAAACAGTGACTCAAAACGAAAAACTCGTAATAAAAATTAATGTGTTTAACGTATTTTGCATAAGTTGTGACCTGTAAGGTATTTTACAGTTTGGAAAAGCTTGGCAAATCTAAAGAGTAAATTCAGTATAGAATTGCGTGCAATTATAAGTATATATACAAATTAAATCATTTGAGAAAGGAATGGTCGATGAAGTTACTTCTTTCACATTTCATTGGGCAGTCATCACCAAAGCATTTGAATTTTCAAAAATGAACAGATACAAGCAGAGGCAAAAGTTACACTTCAAATCGACCACCACTAACATAAAAATATGTATATTTAAAGAGAGAATTTTCACAGAACAATTAATAGTAATAATAAGGAGTAAACGTTTTATTTTCAGCCTTCTAGCAAAATTGGCGCAGTCCGTACGCCTGATAGATATATACATAGTCCACCAGACGAAGTAAGAAGAACTGAGAGCAACCTTTCTTCACGGCTTTGTTGACTGTTTCTAATTTCAAAATTTCAGGAAAAAAATCATAGAAAAAGGTTATTAAAAGGGGGGAGATAGAAGTATGAAAAAATTCAGAGAAAGAAAGACATACATTTGGTAGCCTATTTTCCGATTCTGCATGACTTGGTAAATTGTTGGGATTCTACGGTGAGCACTCTCCCACCGTGGCATTTCTCAGGCCAACATGAATTACGTGCTGATCTCGTTCAGAAATAATATGCTACAGGTTTTACCATGTTATATGGTACCGGCTGCAAGGAACAATCTCGCCCCTTGACTATTTGGAGAAGTGGAACCAGCCTGCTGTAAGGGCTCCAATCCTTCTTTTGAGTTGTCAGAATCGTAGACTGGTTACAAGCAAAGGGTAGTGAGCCAAGTTAATATAAATATTTACTCGTGCATGGGGGATACCAAGACTACAGAGACCTGTTCCTCCTGCTATTTGCCAATAGATGAGAGAAGGGTTAATTCATATCTCTCTCGTTGCTCTTAGTACAAAGTGAACTACAGCTGTCTTAGCAGCAATCTGAACTCGGTTCACTGCTTCCCTTCCCAGTGCTGTCAGCCGTTACTCCACCGACACTACTAAATTATTACAGAGAATTGCAAACCGAATTACCAATAAACAAATGAAAGACTATACAACCAATATACTCAAATATAAAAGTGGTGCAACTCAAAAAATCACGTAACAAGCGTAATTGAAGATCTATTTTCTTCGTGAAAATCCTATTAAAAGGCAAAACAGAAGAGTGTGAGAGGTTAGTGATAGAAAAGTATAATCTCATTTCCGTGACTAGTAATTACATTGTGAACACAGCAAATGAGAGATACGTGCTCTTATCGCAGTTTAAGTTGTATGCCGAGCGAAATTTGCTAATAAGAAAGCAAATGCGAGCTATTAAATATTTCTGATTCAGAGAAAGACGGAAAAGTAATGCCTCCCGTAGTTAAAGAACGGAAACGTAATGGAAAGACTCGAGAGCTCGGGAAACTTATAATTATTCTGAATAATAGATGAATTAAAATGTGTTTCGTCGTTAGTTGTGCAATACAATGGCGTTGGGGGAAGTCAACACTGATATTGATATTCATTTATCATTGGAAAGATATTTTGAAAAATTTAGTTGCTGAAAATGTGTTAAAAAAAGAAATCAGAAATAAAAAATCGGTGAAGAAGCGGAAACGCAAGAGTCTTGAGAACGCGTTGTGCAACCTTTACATGGAGCAGCGACCATTCTAAGGAACCTTGCTACGTATGCGCGAACATACACTCTTTCGTAGGGTCAATTAGTCGGTATTGGAATGCCTTTGAGTAAGTTTTGGCATAGTGTAGCCATTGCATTTACTATGATCGACCGAATCATTCTTTACGTCTCGTGCAGGGTTCATGAGCAAAACATCTTACAATATTTGTCTGTTGCCACCAACCTCATTAGTAATTTGCCTCTTGCAACTAATGCTTCTTCCAAAATAGATTTCAGGGTGTGGACGAGATCAAAAAAAATACAATGACGTAGCTTTTGGCAACCCAGAGAGAAGTCTTTTAACAGGCTGAAGGGACGTAGAGATAAGTATGATTGGTGTTTGTTGTGTGGTGTGAGTTTAAATAATTGAATCCATTTAAAATCGCCGTCTGCAACTGAAAAAAATAAGTGTAAAATAAAAGTATCATTCATCCTTTTTCAAAGGACTTATTTATTCAATTCCCCCTTAGGAAACCAAAAGCTGTACTCGTCGAATATTTTAGATAATGCAAGTTCATTAGAATGGTTAAAATTCTTATGAACAAACGGCTATTTCTTTTTTTTTTTTTTTTTTTTTTTTATTCACTGAGACTCTAACTGTGAAAGTCTTTGGGAAATATACCACGGATGCAATTTTACATGAACGGACATAGAATCTCATGGATCGTCAAATAAATAAACTCATTTGAATCTATAGGGAAAGTGTTTTGACTGCTTGCCTGCAGAATGTTAAAAAATTCGACTAGTGTTTTGAAATTGGAATATGTATATATGTGTGTGTGTGTGTGTGTGTGTGCGTGTGTGTGTGTGTGTGTGTGTGTGTGTGTGTTTTGATATTACACCGTGTTTAGGCGCCATTTCTCTTCAGTGAAAGAAACGCGAAATACATAGCTCTTTCAATAAATGCTTTAAAGAATGAAGGCATAAGACTCCATTTACCCTCTTCACAATTTCTCTAAATGATGAAATGTATTATTAGATAAATTGTTGAGTCTGATTTTAAGCACGTAATAATCATCACCCGTGATATCTACAGAGTGACTCGAACACGCATGGCATACACTCTTTACATACTTTGTTAGAGCTTTAACCTCTACCAAAAAAGGCTCCACATGAATCCTGCCAGTGTAAAGATTAGTTTCCAAGAATAAATTTACAGTAAAAATGTGTCAAAATATCGTGTTTGAGCACTGAAGTAGCTGGAACTTGTTATACAAATAAACATCGAAATAGATTGAAGATTACAGAATGCAAAAGACTTGTTAATGAATAGAAAGAAAAATAAAATACAGAAAAGTGATAAATGAAAACAGAAAGGAAAACGTGGATGCAACAAATCCAAATGACCACAGCTGATTTGAACAAACGAAAAAATAAAATAAATAAAAGATGAAACCTTGTAATTAAAGTCTCAAACAAAGAAGCATTGACTTTAAAGTAATCACTCCCCTATGCCTTTTAGTTCTCGGTTGGAATCAATTTTTTTTCCTCCTTAGTAATCAAATTTTAATGCTTTTTAGTTGACATTTTGAATTCTTTTCTTTAAACCATGGAAAACAAACAGAGATATAATATAAAGCACGTAATCGGAAACGAACAGTTGAGAGCTGCCAATCTCTTTGAAATCTCTGCTCATTACCAGTGAAGTCAAAGCAGAATTATGTCAGATAGCGTGCCGATCCTGGCACAACAACACAATTAGTACGGACTTAACTTGGAATGTCAATTGCAAGTCCCGGGCAAGCGAGACCACTCTGCTTATTTTCGATTCGTTGAGTACCGACTCCATGCAAACAATGGCTTCTCTCTAGATGCATGTAACTGATCAAGAAGAATCCAATCAGGATGGGATCGCTATCATGTGCTATTTCAGAGATCGTATTGCTGCAGTAAACTGTATCTTGTTTCCGAGACAAAATATCGGGTTTCAATCACTCGATGTCTATTTCAAACATATGTTAAACAAGATGCCTCTGCAACCCCAGGGGGAAATAAAATACGCGATTTTTAAACCATAATTTTCATTCATTTTTTTTTTGTAATGTATGAAAAAATATTACTGTAATGACTCATCGCAACAATGTTAAGCTTCAAAGAATGATTGTAATATGAAGCCAGATACATATTATTCATTGAGAAAGAATAACATGAAGGTAAAAGCAGCACTGTCACCAATCATTTACATTTTTGTCATGTTTTTAGGATAAGATAGTTTTTTAATTCCATATAATCGAACTTTTTGCAAAAACTTGGTATAATCGTTACATCTATGTAATAACAATGACCTAAATCTGTTTTGCGCATTTAGCAGTGCTTAAAGAAAAATTACAATCGATTATATGAATTGCAAGTACTAATATACTATTAACGATAGATTCTATTTCCCTTCTATGATTGACTATGTTGACACAAACAATGAACAATTGAGAACAATATAACCGGAACTAGGAATTATGACATGCCTTAACTCTTAAAAAATGATCTAAATACACAAAAAGTAAAACAAACGAAAAATTCAATATTTATATCCTTACATCTTACAGAAAATCATATGTGATTTTGTGGTTGTTTTTCGTTGATAAAAATATCAGTTTTTGGTATTCTTTGTTTGTATATGTCTCAGCTTATATTCTCATCCACGGAGCCTTGAAGGTAGTCACAGAGAAGATTTCTAGTGAAACACTCTTCCAGCTTGCCTAGGCTGTTGAGGCTTCGTTCAGCTTGAAGCAACTGGTATTCAACCTATGGTCACCCATATAGGTACTGACTAAACTCGACGCCGTTTGACTAAGATGATCTTAAGAGAACTGTTTTATTCAAATTGATTTAGCTGTGACAACGTCAGGGAGTGTGATAGATAAATACAAAGAGAGAGAGGGTGAGTGGGAGAATGAGGGAGAGAGATTTTAAAATCTTAGTCCTTGTTCTGGGTACCCAGAGGAGATGCATTGAGTACCATTTTGAGAGTTTTTGGTATGACTCAGCTGTGGATTCAATGAAGACCCATGGTACTAATGTGAAGAAGACGAATGACTATCAGTTTCCTCGGGAAATCTTTCCTTTGCTAAGTGTTTTCAATATGTTTAGTATTTCAAAAGAGGGGAATATTAAATGATAAATAACTGACGAATTGTACACATTGCTCGAAGCACAGAAATTATCAAAGGCTGACTCAATAGATACTAATATAATTTGCAACACGCTTAAACCTTTAATGTGTGCTTTTATGGGATTTGATTTAATAGAATGGACAGATTTTATTTGTTTAGTTCTAAATTCATTGCCGTCGTTTTTCTGTGGAAAAGTTAGTTTCTTTCCCGAAAGGAAATTATCGGGAAGTTTTTTTCCAGTCTTTGATGCTAAGTAATGCAGATTATATCGATTAGAGCCTTGGAAAAGTACCCTTGATGTTTGCACGTCTTTAAAACATCACTTACACACCCACTTATGGCTGAAACAAATATTAATTCAGAATAGCATTTGGCCTTACAATAGTCATTCAAAACGAGCACATGAAGCCGAGAATTCAGATTTTATTAATACAAGCCAGTAGTCAAGCCATTGTCATTGATGGCAGTTACTTATGAATCAGATAGTAAAATGCCCATTAAAGCAGCATTTCATCCTTGTATGAATGCTGATTCAAATGACTATATACATACATACATACATACATATATATATATATATATATATATATATATATATATATATATATATATATATATGTATATGTATATATATATACACACACACACATATATACATATATATATATATATATTATACATACATATACATATATATATGTGTGTGTGTGTGTGTGTGTGAAAAAACAGCCATCAATCACTGTGGCATAGTGGTGGAGCATTCGCCTCCGGTCCTCCTGTCATACCTCAAAATATTCAAAGGTGCTCAATGCCACTCTGCTAAACACTCTCAAAGCAGGAACCTCCGCCAAAGGTTAAAAGTTATGGCTAAATGACGTCGGATATACTGGTTCTCTTAGAAAAACAAATGAAGCTTGGATAGGCCTGGCAATCGAGAAGTGAATCCTTTTAACAATTGCCCATGTGAACCTAAACTCGTCACACCTATGATGAATCTCGATGTTGTTATAAGTCGAAAGAGATGGTACATATATACATACAAGCCAACAGGCTCCCAATAACAAGCATTATCCTATAAACATTTCCACTCGAACTTCATTATAACATTCTTTCATCAAATTTGAAGAAAACAAAAACACATTTCATATAAAATGATTTGATATTTGTTTCATTTGATTTAAGAGCTATGAATGTTAAATTATTACCAATGTTTTTGTTTTAAAATTTGTAGCAGGGACACACAAGATATTAAAAAAATTATGTCATCTTGAGAATCCACCTCAGAACAAGATATTAACTTTTCAAGATTTTAACTTTATGTAAAGTAGATTTTATTCATGCACTTAATGGTATCTGTCAGCAAAGGAGCAGGCCAGGGAATAGTATTAATTATGGTATTGAAGATTGTGTTGGGAACAAGGAGAACTTGCTTCCTTACTATGACCATTGAGTCAACAGCACCATTTAAATCAGTTTGAACACTGAAGAGAGACACAGATTATTGGAGAACATTGTAAGGATACAGAAAAAATGCTGGAGATTTGCGATGATTGTTGATATTTAATCTTCGGCGATAACCACTGCATATACGGCTTGAACATGCAAGTGCATGAAACATAAGCATACAAAAAGAGCAGGAACATATGCCTCAATTTTTTCAACAAGAAAAAATATTTCTATATGTGCATCTGATAATATTTCGACATTAGTGATTAGTTATACATCATGAAAAAAGAAATTCAATGTAAAATGAGAAAGGAAATGATGAAATATTATTCGGGAGAAATGAAAGACCTCCTGTCGGGTATTTTACACAGGTCGCAATTGGCAACATCAGAACTAATTAAATAAGACCACCCTTGAATCGGCCACACTTTCATGTTGAAAAAGCACAGAGATTCCCTACCGAGCTGTTAGATATGGAAATGCAACGTGGCACAAAAGATGCTTAATTAACTTTATGAAATGATCTACATTTGTGATCTTAGTGACACTGTTTACAAGAGTGGGAAATTTCATTGCACGGATAGGAGGAAGGATGAATTGATAAACTTTTGCACGCACAAGCGTGTACAATTATAGATACATTTATTTAGGTGCATTCAACACGCACACAGACATACACACGGACACAGACACACAGACACACACACGTATATATATATATATATATATATATATATATATATATATATATATATATATATATATATATATATATATATATATAATTCAATTTTGTATTAAATCTATCCAATTTTCAATTGTATATATAATATGAACAAACAATCAGCTCAGCCATAAGTGTACGATTTCGATTTCGGGGTTTCCCGTAACATTTTAACCGGAATACGGCGAAATCGGTGTATGATTTAAAATCTAAAAAAAAAATCCAAATTAAAACCAAAAGCATTCGCATGTACAAGTGTATATAGTTATACAATATAAACAAACACTCAGATCAGGTATAAGTAAATGTTTATGATTTCGGGGTTTTCCCCAAATTTTTAACCAATATAACCAAAATCGATGCAAAATTCAAAATTTATCTAAATGGAAATCAGAATCATGGTTCTCAGAACAAAAAATAAATTTTGGTGGTTATAAGCCGTAAACAAACACTTGAATCATCCATAACTCACCGTGCCAGTCTTCACACGTCCCCAAACCTCGAACATTATTTCCTTGAAAATGTAAATAATCAAACAGATCTAATACATTTAACCATTCGATTCCATAGACTACCCAAACATTCCCACCAAATTCAGTGAGCAGTTACTCAATCAGCTGTCAGTTAGATGATGTAGTTTTTTTTTGTTTTTTTTTGGCTTAAGGGGCTGACGATCATAAAAAAAATGTGGATTTGCAAAAATATTGCCAGACGTATGATATTAGGATCTAAAAATGTTTGTTCGGTACCAGGGCAACATCCACCAGAATCGTGGTTACAATGATCGTGTTTATATCAATATTTGAAGCTTTATATCAAAGAAATGGTTGCAGATAGATATTTGGTGCTTCCGATGAAAACTGAAAGGTTCGTGACACATTCTTCTTCCTATTTTGTGGCAAATTCGAATTCATTCTGAACATAATTGTTTTTCCAGAGTTGTTACGCTTCCAAGTGATGATCAAATATAATCTTGGGAAGTTTAGTTTAGGAAGAAAATAAACTATATATATATATGTATATATATATATATATATATATATATATATATATATATATATATATATGTATGTGTGTGTGCGTGTGAGTTTCTACGTGCGTGTGTGTGCGTGTGAGTTTCTACGTGTGTGTGTGTGTGGTTGTCTACGTGTATGCGTGTGTAAAGTGATCGAAAACCGAATAAGTATTTACATATTCCTATTTCCTTGTCATATACATCATCATCCATTACAATGATGATATTTTTTTTTTTTTTTGATAAATGAATCTGAAGAGATGTTCATATACAGTTACTTGTGGCTGCCTGTCGACACAATCTCAATGACTTTCAATAAATCTTCTGAAATGTTGGACCATGGATGAAGGAAAAAAGTTCACTTTTGGGGCGAATCAAAGTTTTTTTTTCACGCATTTGGTAATATTTTTCATTAAAAAAAATGTATACACTCATGACTATTCATTTAATATCTCTTCAAGTGTTCCATGAATTTCAATGATATTTAGTCTGAGAATTGGCCAGGGGCTAATTGAGAAATTCTGAAGGTTGGGATCAGTCAAAACGTTTTGTTTTGTGTTTTTTTTTTCAATTAGATATATTTTTCCAATAAAACAATAGCCTGGACATTGAAAAATCACAATTCAGTTATCTCCCCTGATTTTCATCCAGTTTTAGTTTACGTATTATTATTTTAATTGTCATTTACTGAGATTCATGAAGATGGAAATAAAAAGGAATGAAAAAGAAACTTATTTACCATCAACGTTTCCATATGTGCCTACTCTATAGAACATTATTCTCATTATTAACATATCCACTCAGCAGCATCCTTCTACCACAATATCATTACCACATCTACTGAGTTGAAATAGTTATTTATTGTAAGATAAATGCTCTTCGTTAGTACTTAGATGGGTGAATAACTGGAAAATCAAGAAGATGTAAGCAGCTCATGGTCATGGAGAGATCTTGTTAACCATGTCTAAGGTAGGGATAGATCTCTATACTACGCTGAAGACGCAAGTCACAGGCCCTGCCTCACTACTGGTATTTATCACAATTATTATTGTTGTCATCCTCCTAATACTTGCTCCACATAGGCATCAACATGACAAGGCCATATCCTAGCCCTGAATCTCATCAATAATGAGAATATCAAGATTTTTTTCTTACAAAAAGAAGTTGTAAACTAAAGGAAGGAAAAAAACGAAAGAGTGGTGAACGAACATAAAGAAGAACAAAGAAGAGCTAAAAGTTGAACAGGAGGAGAATAATGACGAAAAAAAGAGGAATAATGATGAGAAAGTATAACATGAATGTAAAAATTACGAGAGCAAGAAATAGTTAGGATCATTAAGAAGAAGCCAAAGAAAAGGGTCGCTCATGTGTTAACCACAGATATCATCATTACCATCATCATTCTAATAACCGCTCCTTGTAGACCACCATCATAGCCCTGATTCTCACAAACATTACAAAACAAGTATTTTCCTTTCCTTTTTTTTTTCTCTTCCATTCCCCATAAAATTCCGAAAACGACGTTCGATATCTAATTTCCTGTTTGTCTTGAAGACATGCTTGCATTGATTTCGGGCAGAGGGTTCACGTCAGCAAACTCC
The DNA here is from genome assembly GCA_963457665.1 of Thysanoteuthis rhombus. Classification (NCBI taxonomy): domain Eukaryota; kingdom Metazoa; phylum Mollusca; class Cephalopoda; order Oegopsida; family Thysanoteuthidae; genus Thysanoteuthis; species Thysanoteuthis major. Next base: position 50,733,187 of record OY735199.1, on the reverse strand, counting down.
AGAGTGATTTTCTCCAGAGATTGTTAGGATAGAAAGATTCGGAGTGGATGTTTAGGTTGCTAATCGCAGGGACAGGATTGAAGCAAGATTTCATGTGTGTGTGTGCGTGTTTGTATGTGTGCTTGTGTGCGTGTGTGTGTGCGAGAGAGAGAGGGAGAGGGTAAGAGGAAAAGGGGCATGGGAAAAAAGTGATTTGAAATTAGCGAAATATCAACATCAATAGAAGCCAATCGATTTATATTAGTGCAGAAACTGACCGACTTGAAGATGCTTGTCATTTGGGGATAGGGAAGGAAAATGATGTTGGTTGAAAGAAGAAGGGGAAAGATAGAGATCAAGAAAAAAAGGTTAAACAGATTGAGCAATAAAAGAGTTTCGTAAACAACTTGGCAGAAGGGAAATAGCGGAAGACAAGAAAGACATGAATATTGACAAGAAAATGAAATGAAAAAGAAAAGCTGTAAAATTGAATGAAGAAGAACAAGAACAAGAACAAGAAGAAAAAGAAGTGCAGGAATTTATTAAAGATGCAAAATAAGTTGCAGAAGAGGAATAAGGGGGTGACGTATAAGACTTGAAAGGAAAGAAATAGGGAGGAATGAGTCATGAGAACTACTACGAATGAAAATTAGTAAGAAAGAGAAGGTCCTTTGAGAATGTAAAGAAGTAACAAAAAGTGTTGATGGGGGGGGTGAAAGAATAAGAAATAAAAAGAGTAATCATAAGAGAAAAGTGAAGGATGATGATGATGATGGTGATGATGATGATGATTATGATGATGATGATGGTGGTGGTAGTGGTGGTGGTGGTGGTAAAACTCAGGAGTTCAGAAGAGCGCAAGAATAAACGGAAGAGAGGGATGAAAAAGAGGAAAACAGAATAGAAGAGACAAATATTGATGCAAACAATCAAGCAAGTGTAAAAAGCTTGAAAATTGAATGAAAAAACATGAGTAGAGAAAAAAAAAGGAAACGAGAAGGATGAGAACAGACCTGGGAATCAATGAGAAAGATAAATTAAAAAAGCAGCGAAGGAAAGGGATTGATGATAAGAAGAAAGAATGAGAAGAAGCAGAAGTATAAAAAGATCAAAAACAGCGTTATTTTTAAGTATCAACGTTAAGAAGTTGCGTTAAAAAATGAACGAGAGAAAGAAGGAGGTGACTATAGAAAGACAGTCGAAATCATCAATGGAAGACTGGAATCGATGAAATTCAGTGTTTGCTTTTAGTTTACACCGAAAATAATGGGAAAAACGAATGCATGTTTCCCCCGGTATTTCAAAGAAGAGGTTTCCGATTTAAAGACAAAAGCCAAAATGAGAGCTCACGTGGCGTACAACGGTGAGGAATCAACTTTCATTTAGATCTGAAGATTTTCGACTATTCCCATACCCTGAACTGGTTATGAATTGTTGGACTTTGGGGTGGTAGGAGGTGCGGGGTATTTGGGTTAAATGGAGAAAGATGAAGAGGGTGTACATAACAGTTTGCTGCAAAGCAAACATTGAACATAATATTCGCTTTTTGCCCCCCCCCTTTTTTTTTGGTAAAAAAATGCTGAGTTAAGCATTCTTCCAAAAGACAGGGAATGCCTCTGTATAAGAAAGGACAGGAATGTGATGAGAAGAGAAAAATAAAGGAAAAAACAATACCTATTTCAGGATTGATCAATCACTCAATAATCCCTAATAGCACAACAATTAAGAGAAGGAAAAACAGCGGGGTAAAGATGATGATGATAATGATTTAGATGATGAAACAAAGGATAATGATAAAGGAAGAAAAACAATAGTATATAAGAAAGAAGACCAGAATACACAAGAAAAATCACACCGTCAGCGCGAAGGATTTTTTTTTTTTTTTGCTGACATGTGTGTTCATCAAGAATAGAATAATATGGATTCACCAGAGGCTAAATTGCATCATCAGAAAGCAGGTATTATTCATGAAAGAGATAAAATAGAGATAACAAGAGAATTCAAATAAAAAATGATGGGCGTTACGTAATTAACGCCTCTCGGCATTCAACAAGAGGCGAAAACGTTAATAAACGTCTTTTGGCACCGGGAAAATTTCATTTTATCATTGATTTGTACTGCAAGATACTTTGGTGGAAGAGGAGACGACCGTCAAGGGCTTGGTAGTAACCTCTATCTCGGACATGTCATGGGACTTAGGTGTTTTAACGGCAAACCGTCGATTGAGTTCCTGGGAGGTTTGCTTTTTTGCTATTCTAGGCCATCCTGCTATCCTTTGTTTTATTTGAGTGGTTCTCTATATTCATCTCCGGCTCGCAAGGCCCATCGAGGTTTCACTACCTGGTTTATCCTAAGTTAGTTACATCTTTCCAAATCGATTGTTTTTTTTTTCATACATAATCGTTCTTCATTTGAACCCTACTTGTATGCGCTTCCAACTTTTCCAATGTCAAACACTGCCTAATCTCATAGTTTCTAAGAGTTCAAATATCATTTTTTAAACGTTAAAGATGAATACAAAATATCAGAAATTATATATATATTCCGACTTCAACCTACACTACCTACAATAACAAATATTTGCATCAGTAAATAAGGAGAAAAAATAAAGGGAAGCCAAACATGGGATTCAAGAGGCAAATACAAATTATACCAGACAAGTAAGAAGAAAATAGAACCCCCTCCCGTTTCAGCCCCAAATGAATGCATCAAAACAAATTACATCACATCAAAAACTGGCAAAACTAAAAAACAAGAGTAGATACCGCCTTCATTGATGAAAAAAAAGACGGTAAAAATATCTTACGTGAACGCAACGATATGACTCAAATATAATGTAAAATAATCGGGACAAAATAAAGATAATCATGCAATAGGAAAGGTATTAACAACCCAGCTATTTAGGATAGCAGCAACAAATAGAGCCTGTCCTGGAAAACACAATAGGATAAAACGTATTTCAGTACTTTAGCATCTAGACCGACAAACCGATCTAGGCGAGAAGAGTGCATTCGGTAATGATAAACAAAGAAAAGAAGGCCTGCCAAATGGTAAATTCCAACGGACAATCGATTGAACATTTTTTTAAAAAATGCTGAATAGGTGAAAACATGATCATTTTCTACAATCTCAAAAAGGGTTAGGATCGTGCAAATGATGGATAGTGCACTCGGAATAGTGTTACGCACACTGGACGCAAAATTAATAGAATTTGCTGAAAGGTCAGCAACGATACCTACAAAGGTGGAATAAGTTTAAGGAGATTTGCTGTAACAACCGGATGTCTGAATTAAACAAGCACATTCATGAAATACGTTAATTATCTCACTGGAGAGCTTGATAAGAGGTTTGAAGTATAAGATATCTGAACAAGGGTGGGAACTCTACAGACCCCACTGAAATTAGCAAGAATAATGAGTATAGTGCCGTAGTATCAAGATTTGATCTTTGATTGAAGCTTCTTTTCAGTATTAGAATGAATACTCGAAGAGTACGATATATCGAGTATATTAAAGCCAAAGTTAAAAGCTCCAAAAAGAAGTCCTTTGGAAGATAGATTGTTAAATCGAAAATCGTAGCCGAATCCAGTCATGAAAAACTGATCTAGTTATCATTCACGCATATAAATATGAGCAATTAGTATTTGTCTCCAGTCACGCTGAATGTCGTTTTGTTTACATCATCAAGAATAATACAAAAGAATCATCCATACAGATGTATGTCGTTACAGATCTGGGTCAAGTAAAGGTATAATTCGTTATTATTGAGCTCCTAATAACAGAAAATGCTACCCAAGTTGCTGATGACATCATAAAGCATTGGTAGTGAATATCTCTGCTGTGCAAACGGCTCGGTGTTGTTTCAATAGGTTTTGCTCGGAAGGTATGGAAACCATTAATGAAAATTGCCAGTGGAACAAATCTGTTGTTATTATTAAGGAATCGTCAACAGCAGTGGCCAGATCCCACGGGCTACTGATTTAACGTTTTCTGGAGATAAACAGAACTCAAAGTGCGTATTCTAGGTCACATCAATGCAATTAGGAAGGTCAGATTTGCAAGGTCCTCCATAGACAACTGACATTTCTCTTTTAAATCATTTTCTGTTCAAACAATTTGAACTTCATTTTAAGTTTTGGATAAAAGGAGAGCATTTATAATTTATAAATTTTATCCGTGGGATCATCACTTGTTTACCATGTAACTGTTTCGTGGACTTTCAAAAACGAAACGCTTACATCAACATTGCTCCAAAATGATGTTGATCAAACACAACCTCCCTTTTCAGCGATGTTTTGATTTATAGCTTTTGTCATACATGTAGTTTGTCATTTCACACAGAATATTATGTATATTCTACAAAGTTATGGTTAGTAATCATAACAACGGGTGTTATTCAATGTTCGTGTCATTTCTCTTGAGTGTTCATTAATGTGAATACTAAATCTGTTTCGGCTGTTTTAATCTCAGACTGCTTGCAAATCAACTAATGATGTCATCTTTAACAATATTAATTACACAGAAAAACTTGATTTCAATCAACATATTGGCTATACATAGGCAGTGGTCCTCCGTTCATACACACCTGGTTATATACGAAGGGCAAGGAACATTATCTTATTTTATCTTGTTTCTGCTCGAGAAAATTATGTTCGGATTCACGAAGTAAAATAAGTGTCCAATAAATGATCATTGAAAAAAGGAATTTAGCACTGAATGAAATCACTTTGGGCTAAACTCAGAGAGGTTTGAGTGTAGCTCGCAATCGAAAACTGTCCCGATTAGAGATTCACATTTCAGCCCAAACTAATCAGTTCATCAAACATGTAATATTTAAGATTAATGTGGAATTGCTGAAAGCCTTGAAAATAGCCAATAGCTTGATACTAGGTATCATAACTCATTTTAGTAATTGTTGTCGTTCATGAATCTAAACATACGTTTTCTTGTGGGGAAGCAATAAAAGAGTAATTCAATGAAATATTCCTTGTCTTTCATCTTTCACTATATATATATATATATATATATATATATACATATATATATATGTATATGTATATATATATATATATATATATATATATATATATATATATATATATATATGTATATGTATATATATATATAATTCACAAGTATGTCAATAGATCGCTAGATAGCCCAATACATATATTAAGACATACCATGAAAGGTACGCCATTATATTTCCTTACTTCATACGCTTGATTGCCAGTAGAGAACTTCTAATTAATCATATTTGTCCTCCGCAGCAATCTGATTGAAATATTGCCTATATCTACTCGGCCTATGTGACTATGTTGTCCAATGCCAAATATTCGAGCTTTCGTCTACCTTGGGAATGGGGCCAACTGAATCCAGACACCTCGACTACCAACCCTTCCACCATCAACTTTTATTTTAAACATTTATTGAGGTATTGGTCCTCAAGTGTATTAAGTAGATAGTTTTAAAATAAGACGCAATGAATTGAAAAGCCTTATATTGGAATCGTGTTAATTGGTGGTAGATAATCGATATTTGTGTTCACCATATTAACTGTGGAAATAGAAACGCTTTAGATGGGTTGTTGAAGGATAAATGTTCTATTGTGACGTGAGTGTCTTCATTTGTATCATTTATTCTTCATATAAGGGTGATTGAACACAAAGTTTTCAGATAAAATATTATGTAAAAATAAATTTAAAAAAAAGAAGAGTGCAAGAAGTTTAAAAAAAATAATGACATTAAATTAATTCCGGGGAAAAAAAATATGAAAGCGAAATATATCTTCTTTTTATTTTATTTTTTCATCTGAAAAGAACATTAACAAAAGATGACACGATTACTTATGTATTGATTAAATATACAAATGAATAGTTTAGTAAAAACGTATTTATCCAAAGAAAAAAAAGGGTTGTATTTTCTTTCACTCGAAAAGAGATATTTTAAGTTGAAGGCTAGAAAAATCTCGGTGAAATCGTCGATAAGACTCTCCAAACATCAGTCGTGGATGCGGACTGTGTACAAAAGTCTGCATTGAGAGATGAAAAGAAGGGGTAGGAGAGATAATGGGTTGAAAGGTAGACGTCCTTTCCTAGCTGTTACGCTCCCGAAACTGATGCACGAATAAACAAATTCAGGGTCCTGTAATATATTTTGAAAACCCAGTGTCTGAGGGATCCGTCTCCATCCAATCACTTGTAATGGTAACAGACGATCTGCTATGATCGCCACCTTTTTATTAATTTGCAAACATTAATCCGAAAAAATTAAACGGTCTTATATGTTTAGACCATCACTTGAGAGCCTGGAACCTTTTCATTCAGTAGTTCTTTTTTTTAAAATTCATATATCTTCATTTCAAGCCGTTTTCATGCTTAGTCTGACGTAAAGTATTAGGATTTTTTAAAAAAGCAAACTTTTTTGTTATGTCTGGATAGGAAGGTTAAGCAAGTGTTGAAAAGCCTGAGCTATCATTTATTTCTATGATCAGATGAAATTTAAAAATGTAATAGAAACTTCCGTTGGCTAAGATAATCCCTGTGGCCGAATTGTTATGGCAATCTGGAATATAATATAATCACAATAAACTGGAGGCTTACTATTTACTTCTTTTTATTTCTAGCTGTAGAAGAACTGCCAGAGTCGAACTTGAGATAGGGAACATCTAAAATGGAGGCAAAGCTTTGCAACATTTTTTTCATGAAAATTCAGTTGTTCAACAGTGCAATAGTTTGATGAGAAAATGCTTATCGTATCACATAAATACACCCTGATTCACAAACAAGCTTTAAACGTGTACTCTGTCTATAACAAAGTTATCAGTTTATTGGTTTACCTCTGTCAACGAAGTTGAAAAGAGACATTTGTTTTCGGTCTCGTCTATTCCTTCGCCTGTCAACCCGATATCTCCGAAAGCACTGAATGAATTTCACTGGAATGTGAGAGGTTTGACAATGCGGTAGGAAAGAGGTTATAAAGTTTCAGGGCAGATCCAGGAATTAGGGACGGGTTATGATTTTTTTTTTCTTAATTATATTTCTATATACGCTCATAACTCCTTGGACGATATCAACAAAACTTCTCAATGATTCTCTCTAACATTCTGTGTAGACTGATAGATAATGTGCTATGAAAGGATGGGTCAAATGTTGGAATTATCCCACCAACGTTGTAGCTATATATCAAAACAACGTATTATTGCTACACTTTTCCTATCAGTAAAATATCTCCGAACGTTATAAATAACTTTCAATCGGATCTTGTGAAAGGTGGAACGCAGAAGAACTGATTGGAATTAGGAATGGATCCATATACAGAATATTTAAGTAATCTCAAATTAGCTGACAACATTGTCTTTCCGTTGAGAAATTTCATGATCTACAAATGAGGCTGGAAAACGGAATGAAGAAGGCGAGGAAATAGGGCTTCACATAAACTTAAGAAAAATAAATATCATGTATAAAAGCACTTAGAAGAAATATACATAATGATCAAAGAATAATATAATGTGGGGAGCTGGAGAAAGTACACCGCTACATCTACCAAGGAGAGCAAAATACTCAGGGGAAGAAGAAATCGAGCGTAGGATCACTCAAGTAAAAACAATTCCAAGCTTTAAGAACTAAAGAAATCAATTAATCCTAAAAAAAGGTTATACAACCAATACATCCTCCTGATAGTACCCTTTGGAATTGGAACACAGAACTTTGCCAAAAGATTGACCCTTGAGCTGTGAATCATGTAAAGTGCACCGGAGAGGATCATCCTCAACATCACATGGAGAGATTGTAAGAAAACAAAGTATATTGCAGAAAAAGAGGTGTCAAAGTTTTCATAGAAACCATTACGTAACTCTTAAGATAATCGGATTGCCATGTTGCAGAAATGACAGCCTTTGGAGATTCCAACTCAAAACGTAGATCTCTAAAGATAGAAAAAATAGTTATTAGCGAGTCAGGAATTTTATAAAATGTTTCTGAGTTATTTCGAAGTATTTTCTGCATGGTTGTGCATTTTTATCTTTATTCTTTATTTTAGGAGGATAGGCTCTTCACGTGACATCCAGTAATTATAAAAGCAGTACAAACCTCAACAATGTTTATTAACTGAAACATTATTCAGCAAATATTTAATACCTAATGGCTACACTTTTTGCTATCACAACCTTAACGGTACGATCCTCTATGGAGTTTATCCATCTGAAGAGCGTGGATAGTGGGTTTCACTCTGATGCATCCATATCAACCTGTTTTAACTCCTCAAGAGTGGACTAGTTGGTGTTACCAACGTACACATCTCTTGGCATCATTCCACTTCCATTCTGCACCTGATTGTTCAGATTGTCTTGTCTTGTCTCGAGACAAGACAAGCCACTTCATTACAGATGGAAAGCAATCAGTGACGTATGAAATAGTTGTTTTTGCACAACAACACACACACACACAGATGCATATATATATATATATATATATATATATAGAGAGAGAGAGAGAGAGAGAGATAGATATTCCGTCTTCAGTTATGCTTCTAATGTGTACTAATCTATGATTAATTGCCATCTGCGTCCCCTTCTGAAATTGAAGGTTATGTTTTGATACAAGCAACTATACAATGCATTTGATACATTTCTGTAATTCAAACGCTTGAGAGTGTCTTCGAAGATTCTATAAAATTCCGAAAGGTAACTTCCTTGTACCAGAAGAAAAATATTCTCACTTACAGGGAAGCTTGGGAATTATTTTCAGGATATTGCAAAGTCTACTTCTGTACAATTCAGGAAAATCTCGATCTATCACTGTAGTCTGCATGTTTTTATGAATCCTGAAGCATACGGGAAAGCACGGAAATGAGCTGACAAGAGAATGAATATTTCTTTGCGGAGTTGACGTTAATTGTAAGAGAAATAAAAATACAATATATGCATGGAAACTTGCAGAAACAATAAGCCAGATACAGTAAGTGTCGTAAAGTTCTGTTTACATCGTCTCAGCCAGTAACTTTCATGTAATTACAGAGCCTAAACTGTTTGGTATGAACGGCACAAGAGGGCCAGATGCCAGTGAACAGATATAATCCTTTATGTGAGCCCTGGTCTGCAAAATGTGACTTGAGCGGGAGGAAAGCGATTCAATTGTGGAGGGTCTGACTACGATAGCTTTTTTGGTCGGATCAACGACAAGGAAAATCGAAAAGGCCAATGGCAGGTTTGGATATGTAGGAATAATGATTTATGGTGATGGTACTTGTTATGGGCTACGCTGATTAGTAATTATTAACGGAAGTTTACTGCACTCAAGTACCAAGAGATGCTTGAACAGAGTTTGATGTTAAGAATAGAGAGGAAAGGTTACAATTTCAGCAAGTCAATTCAAATCGGCATTTCTGCAAAGACAACTATTTGATATGTTACTGATCATTTTTCTTCCAGAATGGTGTGGTCTGTCTCGTCTCCAGATCGTAATCTGATAGAAAATGTAAGGAGCAATAAGACAGATGAGTACACTGGTTACCCAATATTCGACTTGTTTAAATGAAACAGACTATCATGCATGCATTGGATGGAATCTCTGATTCTATACTCTTTCCACATTCCTTACTTAAATAATGGCCGAATATACATTCATATTTCAGCAGGGTCAATAGTTACTGTGTTGTTCCTGTCGAACGTATTTCATAATGTGCCGTCATTCAATACAGTTTGAGAAACATAGGTGTATTTGTTGCTAAAATAATGCTAGAATACAGCGTGGTATCTTAAAATAAAATGACTCTAAACAAATTGTAACTTTGACAAAAAAAGCAGAAGACATTTAAAACTTTTACCATTCCCCATGAGCAATGGCGTCACACTGCTTACAAATGGAACACGGAAGATTGAAAGACTATGTATTCGCGCCTGTGCAGTCTAGTCCCCTTTCCATCGATTTGTTAGTTATATCAAGGCTGCACAACTGGTTCTTGATATAATCCGGACAGACCTCGTAAGTAGTGTAGACGATGAGGCTGGCAACTGAATTCAATCCTACTATTCTGATATTTTGTCCACTCATAAATGTCACTTACGCCGACAAATATTGGTAAATGTTTCCTTTTATTGCAGTCACGGACGATTGGAATGAAATATTGAATGTGACGTTAAACAAACAAATAATAACAAAATTTAATTGGCTAGTAAAGTTACATTCATAGCAAACACACACGTAAATATATGTACACATTATGTATGTGCATGGGTGAATCTATAAGTTTGTGCATCTGTTAGTACACTGTTTGGTGAAGTAAAAAATTGAAGAATTTTATCTTTTTCGCTCATTGTATATTAGCATTCGTTTGTGTATATATATATATATATATATATATATATATATATATATATATATATATATATATATATATTGGTTCGTGAATGTTTTAAATACATCGACATAATTATGGAAATCAACATATGTGCACTCACATACCCCTAGACGAACAAAGGCACACACTCACAAATGCACATAAACACACATGTATGCATTGTCTATATTCATTCGAAGAATGTTCTGATGGACGAATGAATACGCACCTGCCAACGGTTGGAACTATGATTGTATTCAAAATCCATAATACAATGCTCAAGTTGAAATATGTATAATTTCAAAAGTTTGTAATACACGCCTCCTTTAGAGAGTAGTAGTAGTATATTTATATACATATATATATATATATATATATATATATATATATATATATATATATATATATATATATATGTGTGTGTGCGTGTGTGTGTGTGTGTGTGTGTGTGTCATATGTTCATGCTGGGGTAAAGATAACTAATGCACAAATCTGCAGCTCGTATGGTGCACTCTCTCGGTTATAATCCAAAAAGACACAACTTACCCTGCCCAAAATTGAAATGACGAAGTCAGCAGAAGTCAGAATTGAATATCCTACGTTCATTCTTACGTCATTTTACCTTTATACACATATTTGCAGTCCATAGTGTGCAAATATTCAATTCGATCTGAACTTGAATTAAGCATACATGATCTTTTGTTTTAAGAAAAAAATGTATCCAGCGACGTTGTTTTTTTTTTTTTTTTTTCAATACCTTTGGTAGATTTCTTGTGTGTCTAAAACGCATGTGGTTTTTTCTTCAAGATCGCCATTCTTTTGTATTGAGATTTTGCTTGAGTGACCGTATACTCATCGCTGCACCTTTAGATCATAAACTGTCTGTTAGACTAGCAGATATAAACGATTTATAGCATGTGAAGGAAAATAATGCTTGAATTGCCCGAAATCATTCTCTGACTGACTCTGACTCTGACTCCTACTCTCTCTCTCTCTCTCTCTCTCTCTTCATCTCTTTCTGTCTATATATGAAGAAACCAAGACAAGACAAAAGGATATACATGACAGCGATCATGGCAACAATTCTTCAAAGCTATTGACCAAACTCTTAATACTGGAAGGGAACGAAAGACCAGGACACTCGAAGAAAATGGAAAACTAACAACGGACAAGGATTTGATCGTCGAACGTGCCCAAGAATTCTACCAGAAATTCTACTCCTCCTAACAAGGGACACATAACAACGAGCAGGTTGTGCAAAACATGTTCAATCAATTCAAAGACTTCCCAGAAGTTATGCCATGGGAAGTGAAACAATCCCTCAAACAAACAGGGAAAGAAAAGGTCCATGGACCATCTATCATCACCATCGATTTCTTCAAAAAGCTGGTGAAGTCATCAATAGGAAACCAACAATTTTATCCAAATTTTGCCTAAAATGAAAAAAGGTCTCAAAAGATTGGGACGTTGCAATCATGATGGTGTTACACAAAAAATATACCCGAATGGCCTCAAAAATTACGGACTAGTAAGTCAACTCGATTGAATCCACAAAAATTCCACCAAACCAACCGAAAAAAACCCCCAAAAAACATAGAAACAAACTGACCTCAAATTGAGCTACTCAACCATTTCCATTCGATGAATCAACTAAAAGACAACGCAACAGAATAGAGAATACCACTTGCTGTACCATTTATAGACTTGAAGAAGAATTCATTGATGCTATCATCATACAAGTAGTACGCCCTATATATGTCAGAGTATTGCAACATACTAAACGTCACAGTGACTCTTATCAGATTTCGTATAGACTCAGAGTCCTTTCAGCTTAAAAAATGTCATCGATGATATCATCCTACAAGGTGTAAACCCTGTATATGTCAGAGTATTCAGCATATTTACCGTCACAGAGACACTTTTATCATGCTATGTATAGACTCAGAACCCTTTCAGTTCAAAAAAGGGGTAAGACAAGGTGATACCAGTTCACCCAAACTCTTTATAGCCTGGCTCAAGATGATCTTGACAAACTTAGTCCAGGAAAATGAAGGAATCAGAATAGACACATAATTCTAATCAGAGTTGTACGGATAATTTTAATTATCATAACAAAACATAACAGAAAAGTAATTAGGAATAATGCCTATGGAGGAAGCATAGATAAGCCGTATTGTAATCGTACAAACAAAAGCAGATGCTCTTTCTCGAATCAAGATCACAGAGCTGATACCCTCTGATATTTTCTACCGCATCTCTTCTTTTGGTTTTTCTGTCGGCTTTGGTTGTCCATGTAATTTGTTTGGATCAATGTTGTCAGTCATGATGTCAATCGGTTGTCAGACATTCTTTCAATATGACTAGTCGATTGCTATTTATGTTTTCCTAATGTTTTCAGTCACGTCTCTTACTCCTATTTTTCCTCAAATATCCGAATATGTTATGCTATCTTAGGGTGTTTCCATATGGTTTTAAGCATGATTCTTTCACGTCTACATTATATCAACGAATCTCCATGAAGCCCTAAAAAAAGAGAAATCAAGCAGAGAATCACCTTGGCAAGCTCCACCTTCATTAATAAGAAAATCCAATTTGTCCTAAGAAGATCTATTCTCCCGATGCATCTTTTAGGTAGTCATCTATGGAGCAGGAACAAGGAACATAACCAAGAGACTGTCCCTCAAACTGAGAACCATACAACGTGCACATAAAGAAATTACTTTAAAGCTATGATATTGAGGTTAGCTGTGCCTCCCTCCAAACCAAAGCTATCAGATGATGGATTTAATCTAGTGCTAATGACAACTTCAGCTCTTCCGGTTGCTTTTCATGGAATAGTCAATCGTAGATGAAACACACAAAGTTGTACGTACAGAAAATCAAAGTAATCATGCATTGCTTTTGGTCACTTCAAGCGGATAAGTGGGAGATTTTGAACTATCAGTTGCAATTTGCAACTGATTCACATGCAGGGACGTTAATACCTAATTTATTTACTTGGTAAACCAATCAGTGATTTAAAAAAAAATTCTGCCGAAAAATTTCAACGATTCTGTTTTGACTCAAAGTCTATCAAATTTAGAATTTGATCGTTTCTCTGCCCTTCTGGAAATTTGTCTTATCAAATTACGCTAATATTAAAAATAAGTTTCATGTAATCCGTTTTCCGAGTCTTTCGTCAAATGAGGAAGTTAAAAACTACATTAAGCTTTTGAACAGTGGTCATTTTATTTATGCAAAGTAAGCTCTTATACGACCAAATTTCGCTTGGGATTTGCCATAAACAGCATGATCGATATAACCTAAAATCTCGTGATCCAAACTTATACCAAAAAATCACATTTGCATCTTTTTTTTTCTGATAATTGGAAATAATTTATTTGCTGAAAAGTTGTATTGTCACCGGATTCACAGAATCGAGTCATCCCTCTGAGAAAAAATACTCTGATATTTGATGAGAGGCCCCATATACATTTTCAGCTATATTTCTGTGATGGCATTTTGAAATCATCTTTTGCTAAGGCACCACAGATTTGACAAGTACACGAGGAGTCATGTTCAAACATGAATGAATATCTCATAAATGGCCCAGTGATCTGAACAGGGTAATTAAGTTTCTCATGAACTATTCCCAGAAAAGTATGTCACGTATTGTACCATTTTCAACAGTCTACTGACCACAAATAAGAACCTTTTTTTTTCTTTCTCGGATCGCTATAGCGAATACATAATATATACTGTATTTTTAACAAATAAATGAATGGTTTTCTCCCAGTCATCATCATAATCATCATCAGCACTTCTTTAGCGTCCTTGATTGAATATAAACGCTCCGCAACCAGACCATTCTATCATGGGCGTCGTGGAGCCAATGCATTCTGAACTTAACTAGTTTGAACTGTCATCCCATTTTTGCCGGTCGCAGTTTTGCATATGACCCCTTATGATCACTGTTTTGAGTCATGCTGTCCAGTGGTTATCAGATTTTATAATTACCAGCTTAGTATCATATGAGTTCTCCAATAAATTCTATGTTATCTCTGACAATGATATATTGTGCTGTCTTGTGACCTCCATGTGGTATTGAGTATGATTCTCTTCTATGCTCTTTACATAGTCTTCAGTTTGAGGTGTAATCTTTTGGTCAAGTACTATGTTTTAGTTTCATAGGTGACTATCGAGATGATGCATCAGTTACACACACTTATTTTTTAGCACTAACTTATTTTTGACGGTTGCAAAACACAGAAAACAATGCAAAATGCATCAAATATTTTCTGTGCATTCAGGGGAAAAACGAAATTGCCAACCATATATCATTTAATACTTGGAAAACATTTCGATAGGCTATATATTATTAATATCTCGAGCATATCAACGATGTTTATTTGTGCAATGTTGGTTAATAGCATGTTTTGGGATGAGGGAACTCTCAAAGATTATTCCTATATCAATCAATAGTAATTGTTTCTTCGCTTTACTCGATTTCGGCTTGATCGCAAGATTTCTAACGGAAGATTTACGATTGTTTCGTAACTGGTCTTCATAGAATTTATTTCACGATTTCAGTTATAACTCACGTGAGAGGAATAGTTTCAATATCTACATTAGATATTAATAATTTCTCTCCTCATATTTAGACACTTGTGGAGTTTGATTCGGCTGCTTGGTTATAAGCTTGTTTTATTGACTGAGAGAGAAGAAGACGAAAATGTAGGAAATAAAGGGAAGACCAATGTTGCATGAATTAAATTGTGTAAAAGGGTGTGTGAGTGAATTTCAAGCCAGTACATCACGATAAATTAAGCGTAAAGATGGGTGCGACTGGAGCGGAAAGCAAGAACATTCCAGCATGTTTTATTATATTATCGGGAGAGAGTGGTGATTGGTCAGAAACTGAGGAATGGAAGAGGTGTGACTGGCATCGAACTGGCCAATCCATTGGTCATTAATGGCATATCTTCTAAAGAAACCATGACAACATTCTGGACATCTCGATGATAGTAATGTAATAATGGATTTATTTATAAACAGAGGCGAGGCACAGGGGAAGTATACGGATATGATTCTGGTTATACGAACAGATAAAATCTAATTCGTCCATCAAGATAAGAGCTGGACAGTACAACGCAAAAGATATATGTTAATCGCTCTTGTGTACATTAATGCTTCTTTAGTGCAGAATTAAGTGACATTTTTTTGTATGTCTAAGAGCTAAAAAGAGACCCTTAACTGAACTAGAGTTTTACCTGCTGGAGGATTTTCCGATTATTTGATTAACTATTGGTTATCTTACTGAAATACAACCACTTTTTTTTCAAAATTAACCACGTGATGAGCTAGTAGTGTTATTTTCTTGAGATGTCAATTATACTATCGACATGAAAATACAGGTACTTTATGCTCAAATATTCGATATTTATTTTCATAGATAAACAAAGATTGAAGAACTTTTTTGTTATTTCAGTACATGACTGGTTCAAGGAGTGCAGCGTTTTATAGAGATGCGTACACTAAGAACCACGTTAAAATAGCCTGGTCTTGAAGGATTTTCACGTCCAATGCAGGCCGTGGATCCCCAGAGATCATATGCAAAACTATGAAAGTACTGGCCTTGCGACGTCCACGATAGAGGGATTAGGAAAGAACAAAGGGCGGACTCTAAAAGGCTGATGACCATGACGATGATGATTCCCGCTGGGAAATACTTGGTTGAATGAAAACCTGTCCTGTTTAAGTGATTAGATTTTATGGTTGAGTGTGATAGGTGCGTTGCTGACGACCACAATTTAATCCAAAGGTTTATATGATATTGCCCAGCAGAATGAGATGATGTTATAAACACCCCTTGAGTTGTAAGTTTCCCATTGGACTTCTTTCCTAGTGAGCAGATAGCCGAGTGGTCCGAATCGGGACTGCCAATACTGGATTTTCGTCCCATATCTTTGCATTTTGCCGATTATCTGTGTTTTGCAGCTTGCATTTTGAAAATAATTCATAATCTGGATTATTTCATACCCACCAAAAAGAAATTCTTGAAAATCACTCATATATTTATATTTACAATAAACTCTTTAAAATCAGGTCCTGTTACTTGCAAAGTAATCTAATACTCTATAAAATGCCATCGCTGTCACAGTAAATGGGTACCCCATAAGGAGTGGTGTAGATTACAAATAGCAAAGCTGTTTATGTGAACGATATTGAGTATCGAAGAATTATTTTCAGTTTATGCATGTACAGTACACCCCACTTCGTTTTGAATACAGACACCTAAAAAAGTTTAGTGCTATCAAATACCTCAGCAATTGAATTTTTTTTCTCTTAAAGGATGTAAAATTTCAGCAAAGACTCTTTTGTAATTATTTTATGCATAATGGTAGATGCATTTGGTAGTATTATTGACGAGTATGCAGAGATAGTCACACATATTAAGCAAAAAGTATGTATGTATGTATATATGTATATTTGTAAGTATGTATGTATGTATGTGTGTGTATGTGTGTGTATATATATATATATATATATATATATATATATATATATATCAAATACATTATATCACTCTACGGTCTAATTATATAAAAGTGAGATTTGGAAAGTAATGGGGATTCAGATGGGCATTTTTATTTTTGATATCAAATACTAATAAGAACCAATTACTCGTGACAAAAGGATTATTTTTAGTACCACTATTGACATTTACCTTCAATTACATTCTTTGAATTTGTCTTCAACTTATTTAGTCAATTTCATTTTTTTTTCAATTTAATTCTTTTTCAATTTTGTGTTGATTTTGTCTGCATAATTACAAACATATACTATTAAACAAGATTGACGAGTTAACCTACAGAATGAGTTCACGCTTCTTAATCAATACAGGAAGCCATGAAGAAAACAAATCTACAGAAAAACATATCACAATTTTCAAAATGACTAAGAAAGTACCGAAAATAACTCTCCAATGGAGCTGAACATGACCTACTAGACGTGATGAAATATTAAGATTTAAGAAAAGAAGCAAAACATTCCAAAACGATATCCTAATATATCACATTCAGATAACATAGACCGAACTTCAACACCTACAAACTTGAATGCCGTCTAATTACCACCCCCCACTCCAAAAAAAAAAAAGAAATACTTCATGTTAGTAAAGCAATCTCGGACATTATAAAAGCTAAAAGTGAAAACAAATTAAAACTTAAACACTGGTTAAACATAACGAACGTAGTAGATAGGTTTGATAACATCCAAAAAAAAAGCAAATGCAAATTGATACGATTCGACTTAATAAATTATCATCCTCGATAAGGGGAAACAGCAAATTAAGCAATTTATTAGACTAATTCAAATATCAACATTGACAAGGAGAAAATGAAAATGAAACACCCAGTAGGGAAAAAAAATCCCAGCACAACGAGACCAAACATGGACTTAAAAAATGTAAACCAATGGGAAATACCTATTTTATTATGAAAGTATTTCAAAAGCAACAACAACATGCAAGTAATCAATTACACAAAATACAATTCACAAAAGAAAATTAACTTCTATCAGAAGAAAAAACTAACTGGTAGAAAATTGTAGACTCAAAACTAAATTTTTACTTGAAAACTCCAACAGAAACAACAATGTAAATTACTAAAGTTTGAAAAAAAAAAACCCGAAAAAGCGAAAAAAAAAAAAAAAGAAGTAAAACCTAATTATCATATGAAAATCAAATTAGAAAATTTAATAAAGCCCGTGAATCAATTGAAAACACCATGGTACCTTTGATAACAAAAAAATACACTTGAAAAGAAACGCATACAATACGTAACACGAAATATCAAACATACCATTTGGAACATAATATATATAAAAGAGTACATATCACAAAAAGATCTACTCAAAAATAAAGTTGCAAGAATCAAACGAACACAATCAAAACGAAAAAAAATACATTTAATTAAAGACTGGAAAGAGCAGGTGTAGGAGAAGAAGCAAAGATCTCAACGACGATATTGAAACTAAAAAAAACTGAGAGATATTTTCGTCACAATACCACTTGGAAATCGAAATCGTGCAACAAATAGTTGAGGAAAGTAATAGTATAACAATTATGTGCGTAAATGCACAAGTGAAAAAATATATGGTTATATGGGTATCTACACACGGAGATACATGCACAGATAAATATATGTCGCACACAGATAAGTACATATCATTATAAACAAATCTCGAAGCTCTTCCATAGTAATAGAGCACTCTAATGGATGAAGAAACTCTGAGTAAATAGATATATCGCTTAAATTCAGTTGTCCAGTTCCTTAGTCCAGAGGTAGGATATCAGTGAAGGTTTCAATTCTACCTCGCGGTACTAGATGGGATAACGGAAAGTCTATAGCCACACTGAAGAGATGCAATACATCAAAACAGCTATCTGTGGATGACACAATAATTAATGTTCCTCTATTCAGGGTTGACTACTCTTTAAGTAAGCTTATTCAATGCTCTTCCATAAGATTACAGCCCTCTAGTGGATGCAGAATTTCTGTGCAAATAGATATATCGCTTAAATTCAGCCTTACTGACCGTCCAGTTCCGTAGTCCAGAGGTGGAATAACAGAAAGTATATGGCCACACTGAAGAGATGTAATACATTGCAACAGCTGTCTGTGGATGACACAATATATATATATATATATATATATATATATATATATATATATATATATATATATATATATATATATATATATATATATATATATATGTATGTATATATATATATATATATATATATATATATATATCAAATTACAAATCTGTAATACAATATCTGATGTGTGATGGGTTTATTCCATGAAGTGATCGATACATTCACCATTAAACACTAAGATAAATAACTTGAGTGGGGGGATGTATTAAGTAATGGATACATATGATCCGACATAATTGCTCTAGATTGCTTCATATCATACAGAAACTTTCATTTGAAATGATGTCCTGTCATTATACGTTTAATATATAACTCAATATAGACAACTTAAGCAAATAAACCTAAAAATAAATGGATCAGAAGCAGATATTCACGCCTTTGTATTATCAGCGGCTGTTTGACTAAATGGTAAGAGCTCCGCTACGCTGAGGTAGCTACCCTATCTTTGGCAGATTAGTTTCCAGCTACAGCTGCGTTTATCTACTCTATTCACTTTGTTTAAATTGAGAGTTATATTAGCCGTGTAATGACGGGAGATCATTTCAAATAAGTTCCTATATGACATAAAGAGAATTATAATTCATTCAAATAATTATTTGGCTCAAACATTCATCACTTTGCGTAGAAAGCGTAAATAGAATAAACAAGTGAAGAAAATGGAGCTATTGCAGTAATTGAACCAGCAACTGATAGATTAGACTCTTCAATGTAGCTATAATCATTCAACTAAACAGCCTCTGGCAATGTATGATACATTAACTGTGTTATAACAGAAGATCATTCGAAATAAAAAAATATATATAATATAATGCAATTTACGATGATTCTGTCGGATCATATGCATTTCTAAATACATAACTGTCGCGTTGAAAGGAACGAAAAGACCCAGATTAAACAAAATGAGAATTTGGAGTGAAATGATTTGCACTACGAATGGCTGTTTAGTGTTACGTTGAAGCAACTACCCTATCGATGGCTGGTTCGATTCCTGTAACAGCCCCATTTGTTTAATTATTTTTTCTATTTAGTTTGGCCAGACCAAGCGACGAATCAACTGTGTGAAGACGGGAAATCATTTCAAATAAACATTTCTGTAATATATAACGCAATTCATAATCACACACACACACACATACATATATGTATATATATATATATATATACACATATATATATATATATATATATATATATATACACACATATATATATATATATATATATATATATATATATATATATATATTAAGTTTAAAATTCTTCACGCGATTTTGCAAATACTCCCAAATACTCAATGATTGCATACATCATTTTTGTTTCGTCTGCAAATCACTCTGATAGAATTTAAATCATCTTTATATTTGATGAAGTTTCTCCGAACACCCTCCTGAAATTGCAGGTTGTAAACGGCAATTAGGACAAGGAAAAAAAAATCAAATATTTTAAATACTCTCTTTTTTCCCCCCATCGATCATATTGAAGAACTGACACGCTCTCAGTTGAAAAATATTCGGGAACAAATTGATATAACTTATACGGAGGATATTTGCCAAAAAAAGTGTGTGTTTTCACTTTGGAAAATTTCCATATGTTTATGTAGACGTGAAAACAATCAACAGTTCTGATTGAGTGTAAAATGACATTTGCGGCTAGGGAATTTTTTTTATACATAAACCAATTCATAGGTAGAGAGTTAATCGACGACAAAGTCTTGCATTATATATATATTGTCAGATCACTTCATATACATAAGACAAACACACACATACACACACAGATATTCATATATATATATATATATATATATATATATATATATATATATATATAATCAGAAAAAGATATATAATCGAACTGAAATAATTATAAATGCGTCATATCACTTTAAAACTCAACGTGAGACAATTTCACCTGAATATATTGTGAATATATCATTTGGCCCAGACGGTGGATAAGTGGTCTTTGGTAGAGGTCTCTGGTAAATGCTAGACGCACTGAATGAAGAAGGCAAGGACATTGGTCTCCACGTAAACTTCTGTTAAACAAAAATATTGTATAACAGATAGGTCAGGGACAAAGATGGAATTATACATGATAACTGAGACAAATACATCTACATGTAAGAAGTATATACCTGTTTTCAATCCATGCGTGAATGATTGAGTGAGCTCTTTTGGTACGTTTGAAACATTTTCCTGTGTTTTCTTTTGGTATTAATTTGAATTTGACAGCTCACCGTTCGGTGGTCGCTTCCTACATTGACTTGATTTAGGGTCAGGGTTTCTTTGACGGAGTCACTTTTGCCAGCTAGGATGTCCATGGGTTTCATGGTTAGGGCCCTTCCGAGTCCATTTTTCTTTGGTTTCTCCAAGCGATGTTTTCAAGATGTTCATCTCTCTTATTCCGTGTCCTTTATCCATACTTGCAAACGCAATGCTCATTTCCTTTCCTACCTGAGCCTTGAAGTCTGACGTAATGACGTTAAAGTATTTCCGGTATCTTGGTGGAGAGAGTCATCGAAAAATTTGACTATTTCCTCTTTGACTGTCCGCAAAGTGGGAATGTAGTCTTGGATGATGTTCAGTTGTCTTCGAGTTCCATATTGATGAGAAAGCTTACTTTACTTTGTTTTACTTTCCCATTGTTGTACAAAATATATTTGATCGTTAGTTCGATTGTTCTCGTCCAGTTTTTCTCCATTTTGCTGACATCAGTTATGTCCCATTTGATGTTTTTGATTTAATTTTCAAGATCGGTTTGGAGCACGTCAGTTGAGAGTGTCCTGACTTTTTAAATTCCGGTGCATAAGGTTGTTTGTTTAGTGATGGTTTTGGGGTTTTCTTTTGGTAGTCACCATTTTAGTGGGAAAGCTATGATTTCCACTCCTGTCAAATCGGGTGTATTAGAGTATTGAAACATGAGGTAAGTTGGACAATTCTACGGTAGTATATTTAAAATTACATTGAGATCTTATAGAGTGCGAAGAGGTAGCATTCTATGAAAAACTGGAACTTTTCTTTTTACTCCAATTGGGTTAAAAGGATTGTTTCAACATTGACAGTTTTGAAAGAATAAAACTATGTCCCTTTTTGTCAGAAAGTATAGGCTGGTCCATTCAACTTCTCTTTGAACTGGTCGTTGAATGATTCCCTTCTGAAATGGTTTATAATGGAAATTTCAACTGAATTCACCTACAGTACGACCTGGCCCTTATTTGTGCTGACATTTGATGCGGGAAGAAAAGGGGAAGCCTTGTTGAGTAAGGGTGGAGAGAGGAACTCGAGAGTAATCCTGGATTGGTCTTGAAGTTCTTTTTTGTTATTTTTGAATTCTATATGTATGGAGTTAGTGACCAATTGAAATAAATACTATTTCAGTCCTTTTTTTTTTTTCGTTTTTTGAGAGAGAGAAATGAATAGAGTACACTTCTCAGAGAATGCATTGGAATTAAAATAAAAGTATGTTCCACTTATCTGAACTGGATCGTTACCTTTCATTTGTTTTAACAAGATATTTGTTTTAACATTAATAGTTTTCAGAGGATATATAGTGTTTATTTTTTTTTTCTAATTGTTGATTTCAAAACTCTGTTTTTATTAAAATTCGTAATGTTCTTCAATTCGTTAGAAATTTCATTTTTTGTGTTATATTTTTAGTACAAACTCCATCGAGTGTCTACCATTTATAGTATTCCCGTTATGGAAGTCTTTTCTTTTGTAACTTATGTTATGAGTAGTTTCTTTTCTAGTCATGTTGGATATTGTTGGATATTGTTTCTGCATATTGCTGATTTATAAAATCCCATTTATCAGCGATGTTTCAATTTGGATTCCAAGATTTCATATGTATCTGGATGTGGCTAAGTACACTGATTATTCAACTTCTCTATTTTTCATTTTTTTCGTAATTTTCATAAATATAAAAGAGTTTATCAACGAAGGTAACTCTTAATCTTTGTGCATATATATATATATATATATATATATATATATATATATATATATATATATATATATATATATATATATATATATGTACTTCTTATCACATTTGGACATATTTATGTCTCTTCTTCTTTCTCTGTAATTTAGTCCAGCAGATCAATCTACACATGAGTGTACACAAATATAAGGAGCAGCCTGTTTCTATTAATGCCTTGACTTATATGTACGTGTGTGTGTGTGTGTGAGAGAGAGAGAGAGAGAGAGAGAGAGAGAGACTTTACATATGCTGTATTCCCGGCATCGAGCACTTTTCAAGCACCAATAACTCAACACTCAACGAGAAATAACAATGCATACATACATACATACATACATACATACATACATACATACATACATACATACATATATATATATATATATGTATATATATATATATATATATATATATATATATATATATATATATGTATATATATATAACATCTTATACTACGGATGTATATGGATATATGTGTGCATGTGTGTGCATTTATGTGTATCTATGTTTGCATGAATTCACAAACGTGTTTCTTTGCATGTGTTCTAGTGGATTGTATGCCGCCAGACATGGTAGTCAATTCTCTTCCACTCTCTTATATCAATGGCATTAATAACAAAGCAAATGCTGGTAACGATCCTGGAGGTGGCGTTTGCCGATTGCAGCTCCCCTGGGGCGATGAGAGAGCAAAAAAATAAAAAAAAAAGGCAAGATACACTTTGTTAGCAAAGTGAAAACAGCAAATCGAAGTGACAGGCCAAATAACTTGATTGTTAGGCTCTTTTGATAGTAAGTCGTGGTTTACATCCCGGGGCTTTGAAATCAACTGAAAAGATGAATGATGGGCGAGAAACGAATGAATGAATGAATGATTTGTTCGATTCTAGGAAGGAAAAAGTTTTGAGAATATCTTAAAGAGCACAGAAGAAAATTAGAAAGACCTCCGAGAGTGCACACTAACTAAAACCGGGATGAAAAGCAGTTAATACATAGTGATGGTGTAAGGGAAGCAATTGTAATTTAAGTTTATTTTCCAACAAACATAGTTTGCTGACTGACAAACCGACAAGGAGACTTATATATATTTATATGTACGTATATATACTATCGTGTCATCCACAGATAGCTGTTTCGATGTATTACATCTCTCCAGTGTGGCTATAGACGTCATTCCATCCAGTACTGCGATGCAGAATTGAAACCCTCACATCGGACCCGGAGTCCGATATCCTACCTCTGGACTATGGAACAGGATGGTCAGTAAGGCTGAATTTAATCGATGTATTCATATAAACATATATGTCAAAATAGGAGAAATAATGATAGACACATGGAGCAGGCAGCGATCGAATAAATGCTTCGGAGGGAAACAAGGCCAAAGTAGGAAAAAATTATACATCAAGTGGTATCTATTTTCGAAAAAAACATATGCTTATGTAGGTATGTATATAAGTAAATCATTTTCCGCATACACACTCATCATCAATGTTGCAGAATCTGGTATATAAGGGCAATTCTCAGTGAAAGACCCTCCTGGTTTACAAGACCATTTGGAACTTCGTTCTTTTACCGGCATTTGGTATTCCCTAGATATTCCCTCTCACTGAATACTTAATGGGGAGGCAATGAGTACTATTTTGAAAGTTATTGGCATATCGCAATGGTTCATTGAACCAAGATTTACCAAACCGTATGCGAACTTTTCAAGATTATGTCACTATGGTCAGTACACATGATAATAAGATTCCATTATTTAGTACACAGAACGATCAAGGTTGAAAAAAGAAAAAAAAAAGACGAAATGGAACAAAACGAAAACTGGAAACTGAAGTGAAATGAAAAACATCATATTCGGAAAAAACGTAAAAAGTTTTAAAAAGTCAGAAGCTAACAAGGAATATATGGATAAATATATGATGAAAGGATATGCCATATATTAAATATTTTGCGGTACTATTTTCAAAACCTGGATCAGGATGCAAACGTTTGAGAGATTGAAACTGTAGAGAAAACGCATTGAAACTGTAATCATAAAGACCTTGAATAAAATATCAAAAGAAAGAGATGTAATGAATATAGTGAAACTCTAGTAGGACTATCTATTTCATCATCATCATCATCATCATCATCATCAGTATTTTAATATCCGTCGTTGGACATAGAACTTCCCCAGGATTCGCCACAATTCTCTATCATGGGCGTTGCGGAGCCAGTATTTCCTGAATCTGTCCAGTTCATCTCTTCATCTTGTGTTCTGTCGGCTTCGGTTTCTCATGTGATCTCTGGGGATCCATATTGTGACACGTGATGTCCATCGGTTGTCTTTTATTCTGGTAACATGGCAAACCCATTGCCATTTGAGTTTTTTAATAGTTTCTATGAGTTAAGAGACACATTTTCTTCCTTATATACTGTGCTGACTTGTGATCTCTCCATGTAAGGTTGAGCATGATTCTCTCATGTGCACGTTGCATACTTCTCAGTTTGTAGGTCTGTCTCTTGGTAAAGTTCAATTTTTCAGCTCCAGAAGTGACTATCAGGAGAATGCATTGGTTGTATACTCTTCTTTTTAGGATTATTGGGATCATCTGGTCCTTGAAAGATGAGCTTGATCTGCCGGAGGCTTGCCATCTAAAAGTGATTTTTCGCTTGATACCCTCTTCTTTTGAGGGTCTCATGGAGATTTGTTGTCCTTGGTTGATGTAGTGGTTCACCTTACCAAGTTTTGCATTTTCTATCTTGACAGTTATGTTTTTATTCTCAACATGATTATTGCACATGATTTTCGTTTTACTGACGTTCATATGTAGGCCGACGTTTTTGCTGTCTTTGTTTACATCAACTAGCATTAGTTTGAGGTCACGTAGGCTCTCTGCGAAAAGAACAATGTTGTCTACGAATCTAAGGTTGCTTAAGTATTTGCCAACTATTTTGATTCCTCTATTCTCCCAGCACATGTTCCGGAAGATCATCTCAAGGCAGGCTGTAAAGAGTTTGGGTGAGCTGATATCGCCTTATCTTACTCCTTTTTGGAGCTGAAAAGATTCAGAGTCCTTATGTAGCCTAATGAATGATTTGCTATGGTCGTATATATGTTGCAATACTTTAATGTATTCAAGGTCTACACCACGTAGGCCTTCATGACCATGGGAATTTCTTCAGAGTCGAATGCATTCTTGAAGTCTTTAAATGCTACCGCGAGTGTCATTTTGTATTCTCCTGCCTTCTCTTCCAGCTAATTTATTGAATGAAGATGGTCCATGGTCGAGTAATTCCTAAATCCAGCCTGTTCTCATAGTTGATTCTCGTTTTATGCTTTAGTAATTCGGTTACTGATGATTTTTGTGAAAAGTTTTAGGGGGCTCTAAAGTGGTTGATATTGACTCTTATAATTTGATGTGATTCAATGAATTTATGTCTCAAAAAGTAATTTACAGATGCTTGGGATCGGGTGTCGATTGAAATTATGAACTTATAGGCTAGAATTCCTGTAAGAGATAAAAATATATAAGTTACGCCAAATTTGAGAAATACCTTAATTGGTGAAATTCACTCTTTTTGTGGAAGAAAAGTTTCATTATTCTTAGATTTCTTTTGATTGTAAAGAACTGTTATGTTCATAATTTTCATTTACTGAACTTTTGATCTAATCTATTTTTTTTATGAAGGAAGTTAAGACTGTGCATTTACTTATATTTTGTAAAGTTTGGTTTTTATAAAGTTTTGATGGTAAAAATGATAATCATTCCATGTACTTGTTTTGATAACATTACTTTTTGATCAAGTTAAAACAGTTGAAATGGCGTAATTATTTATTCGTTGTGAAAAACGTGGACTTTTGCATATTAGGCAATTTCACCGATTCGAAATAAATCATATTTCACAACTTGCAGATATTTCAGTTTAATAAATAGAAGATTATATTGTATATATATTTATATTGTGTCTACTGAATAAATGATATTGTTGTCATTAGAAATTGTTTCATTCCGTTTTGCACATAGATTTTCGTATATAAACTTCCCATTTGGTTATGTTAAGAAATAAAGGCAGTTTAGTTCGATTTTCCACTTTGCACATGCCAGGGAGCAAAAAAGATGAAAGAACAATTTTTGGCTGAATATCGGTCCGATATTTCAGGCTGTAAAAATGACAGCAACGACTTTAGGTTGAAGTGGTCCAAGACATTATTAAACAGTCATAGAAAAGGGTATTGTTGCATTGAGTGGAAATATCCTTAATATATGCAATTGAAAATCAAATACTGAATGCAAAACGAACCTATATAAACATCATTTATGTCTAACAGAATGTACAAATATGTATTCATGCATAACTATTTAGAAGTATATACATAAACAATAATAATAAATCCTTCAAAAATATTGTTTTTGAAAAATGTATTCTTGATTTAAATCTTTCAAATCATAATTGGTCAAATGAAACCAAAACAAAATTGCCAGGAATGTAAATATTTTATTCAATCTTCCTATTTATTTTTATACCTGATGTATTACTCCCAGTTCAAGCTATCGTATTGCGTTCTTTCTGAATAGATGTGAACATAAGTAATATTTCAAAGGATTTATCAGCCAAATATCTGAAAATCAATGAAAACACTATTTTATATATGAAATAAATTATGATTATATGAAAAAAATATATTTTTTGTTTTTTTTTTTATATTTGGAATGGAAAAATATTTTTCTGAAGTTTTTGTCCTTTACTCTAAGTATCGAACATTTTATCAAAAACGAATGTGCTGATTTTTGCCAGATTATAAAATATCTCAGATGTTTATTTCCCGATAAAATTGCATCAATAATATTCATACCTATCATTTTTTACACCGATATTATATCAATTGCATTTAGCATTTTCAACCTTTTTTATCGGACTTCTTTTTTTTCAATTGAGTTTAATGACAGAATTAAAAGTGAGATGTACACGCTAGGTAAAGAGGTTCTCAAAAGATGCATATAAAATGCTGATATTTTTTACCAGAGGGTGTAAACACGAATATAAATAACATCTGTTCAAATAGGATCCGGCCACTCTCTTTTAAACCACTTGTGTGAGCTTGATGTAATTTGTCAACCAACAGAGATTGCTTTACTTCGCTTGCATGGACAGGTCTGTATTGGTTTACTCAGTAAAGGTTAGTTTGCGTGTATACACGTGTAATGTATATTTAGGCTGCAACCTTACTTTGATACATCTTTGATTGAAAACAACAGACAAGGATTAAAAACAAAAACTTTCTTATTTGCGTACAAGTGAATATGTGCTTAGATCGATAGTGTGCAAAAATTGTCAAAAAGTGAGTGTTAGTCCAGATCTTCAGGTTTTGCATCTGGCAATTATGAAGTTCAAGGAAAACCATTGAGTTGTTTTTGATTTGTTTTTTTTTTAATTCCTTTTTTTTTCTATTTGGATACTGCATATTCAGTGTTTCATTTTGCTGAGTTGTGATAATGTTGAGTGTTGAGTCACGAGGAGAGGACCTACTCTGTTGAACACATTCGATAATCCTGTTCCAAGGCCGAAACGAACCCTGATGGATCTCCATTTTTTTCTTTTTAAATATTTAAAAAATGAGTGCTTCGAAAATATCTGTAGCCTTTAAAAAAAATTTGAAGAGATATAGTATTAGTGCGTTTGACAAATATATTGTATATTTTTGTGGTGGTATCAGTGACGAACGATGGTCCATCATTATATGGTTCCGTAGTGCACTTTGATCAGAGATGACCGGTCAAATGGAGTAACGGAGTGTTGGTCGTATCTCCGACATAAGTGTTTGAAATTATTCATTGGAATCATAGTCCCAAGAAAAAATGGTACACATTGAGGACGTTGGTGAGACACAATAAACGGATGAGTAGTCTAAGATTGAAAACAAAAAGTATCCATGACTATTAGCACTTACAAAAGTTGTCAACATATAATACCTCAAAGCCATGACACTGAGAAGAAAACATTCCTCGTCGATCAATGTTGATATATATATATATATATATATATATATATATATATATTGAAGCAGTTACCCTATCGGCCTAGGGTCGATTCCTGCAGTATCTCAATAATCTATACACGTTATATCTACCAGATTACACATTCATCGTGTAATAAAAAGTGATCATTTCCTGCTCCCACCCCCAAAATTTCTAAATGATATAACGCTATTTATAATCATTATGTCGGATCATACATCCAATTCTTGATGGCATAACCGTCGTATTTAAAGTGAGAAATATAGAAGTAATAAATCGGGAATAAGCAAAACGTAAATTTGGATTGAGACACTCATTTTGGCTGTTGCATTACAAGCAGCTGTTTTGCTCAGTGGTGAGAGCAACGCTACATAGAAAGGGCTACCCTATCGGTCGTTGGTCTAATTCCTGCAGCAGCCTCATTTTCTTTTTTATTTGTGTATTCTATTTACGTGGTCTAGGCTAAATGGTACATTTACCGTGTAATGACAGGTGATCATATATATATGTGTGTGTGTGTGTGTGTGTGTGTGTGTGTAAAGCTGTGAAACTTACTAGACTACATATATCCATACACATATGAGAAGAAAGAGAGAGAGAGAGAGAGAGAGAGAGAGAGAGAGAGAGAGAGAGAGAGACGGAGAGATGTGATAGTTATAATTATATTTCGAACGGCCTTGGAACATGTGAACGGATGTAGAAATGAGTGTTGTGTGGGAATCAAACTCATGTCTACCTTAGAAACAGCCTCATACGCAAGCTTTACTCTTACCAACTGAGCTGAAGACACTCTTACATTGAGGCAGGAGTCCAAGAATGCACTTATATTGCCAGCTTCTTAATTATCGTCATTATAATTATCAAGTTCTGTTGGATATGAATTGTCCATTTACTGATTATTCATATATATATATGTGTGTGTGTGTGTGAGTATGTGTGTTTGTGTATGTGTGTAATTGTACCACTGATCGTTATATAAAGAGGTTAGTGATACTAGTGCATCCTCAGATCCCTGTGTTACCATGAGTGCTTGAATAAATAGGATTTCCTTAATAAGTATATTATGTATTTTATATTTCTATGACATTTTGTGACCCTTTCTACAGAAAAATGTCCGAAATAAAACAATTTTAGAATTCGTTTTAAATTTTCAGGTCTGCATTTTCTTTCGATTAGTTCTGTTCTATCAGTTGTTGTTTTTTATCTCACCATTTCTTTTTGAGTTGAGTAAAAGTTTGGTGTATTTCAAAGAATAATTATTGGTTACATATTTTATTAGTAGATACGTATTGCTTGTGTTGTGTCTTTTATCTTGACTGGGATTCTTCGATCCCATTTTTCAGTTAGTTCTATTCCCTTGTCGATAAAAGATATAGGGTAATGTCTAGAGTAGGGGGTTTTGTGTTTTGTGGATTTTTGTCACTGACCATGGTAAAGATGCTACCGACTAGGAGATAAGGGGGAATATTTTATGTAGGTTTGGGTGCAGTGATTTTAAAATGAAGGAATTGTTGAACATACAGCTGACTCGAATAATCAGCAAGGTCTAAG
This sequence comes from Thysanoteuthis rhombus, assembly GCA_963457665.1. Lineage (NCBI taxonomy): Eukaryota > Metazoa > Mollusca > Cephalopoda > Oegopsida > Thysanoteuthidae > Thysanoteuthis > Thysanoteuthis major. The sequence continues at coordinate 50,702,636 of OY735199.1, read as the reverse complement.
ATATTTGAGTGGTAGAGATTTTTTCGAGAAGCAGCGACTTGTATGAGGTTAGGGGATACACAAACAGAACATTACATTATCAATTTTGTATAATTGTGAACAAGAAAAATAATATGTGAATGTTCAAAATTTCTGACCTGGAGAAATTGATAATCAATTCTACTCCATTTTTTTTAGCTATAACTTTTTGAAATATTCGGTAACTCGTCATTCAATCAGTGCAAAACCTACAGGAACATGTGGCAACAGGTCATGGGCTTAATCTTCCAGTTGTTGAAAATATTTGTGTGAACTTTTTTTTACATTCACCTTCGTATTTTCATCTGAAGGTTTTTTTCAGAATCTTTTCACGTAAAAAAGTTACCGGTAGTTAGAAATATTGTTCTCATATGTGTGGGAGAAAATAGAAAATGGCTGTAGGTCGAAGAATAAGTAAATGAAGACAAAGGATTTTGCCTCCGAGCAGTGTGGTAGTTTGCACCACGTGCTGACGTCACTGAAAACGTTGAAGAAGGAAGGGAGACGTGAGAAGGACATTGGTACCTAGTACGAATGCGGACGCAGATATAAAACGGAACGAAAAAAGAAATGATGGATGGAACTGAAATACAAGTATTCGATACTTTAATCATTCCATCGTGTAATAGAGGGAAGAGAAGTTTAACTAGGTTATTTCCATCCGTAAAAACGAAAAAAAATTAGATAGATTCTGAATTCAGTTGACATGTGGCATAACATGTCTAACGTCGTTTCGTCTATCTATCGGATGGAGCTTGATGAGTTGTGCCGGTTATAAAGCGTAGTATATTTGACCAAAGTAGGTTATAAAAAGGTGGTTAGTTCAAGTCAGGTGTGAGAAGGAGCAAAATGTATGAAATAGACTGCGTAGCGTCTGCGTTGTCGCCAAAAGTAGTAGTTGCAATATTTGCATTTAGTAGCTATGAATTTCTTCTGAATTTTCACATCGAAGGAGAAAAGTGATAAGATAATCTATATAGTCATGGTCAAAGAATAGAAACTAAGCCAGCCGGAAGTTCATAGAGAGCAAAAGGAAGAAGGGGCTCGAAATGCCATGGCAAAAACAGCGATTGGCCGAGTGCGTTCAAGGCTTTTTTGCATAGCCATCGTAGGAGGTGGATTTTGGGATATCTAGCTTAAAGAAGGGTTTCTTTTTAATTCTCAACTAAAATATAGGGGTTGACACAATACGATTAACTATTACCAAGCTTTTTGCTTACTTGGCAGAGAATCATGGTACTCCTTCGTGCACGTTTGGTTGTAGGTATGGTTTTGGGGGATCAGGAGTCTTACCTCGACGTCTCAAAATAGATTTCTTATCATTATGCTCGGGGATTTTTGTCTCAAGTGACCATAGGTTCTTCAAAAATGAGCAAAACCTATCAATATCTTCTTCTATAAATACTGGACGAAATTACAAATGACTAACCTTTACAAAAAAGAGGTCTGCATGCTCGTAGGCCTGCTTTGTACAAGACTGTAATAGTATTTCTCATTACTTTTGCTTTCATCATCATCGTCAATCTTTTGGCGTCCGTCGTTGGACATAGACCTTCCTAAGGATTCGCCACAATTCTCTATCATGGTCGTCGCGGAGCCAGTATTTCCTGAGTCTATCCAGTTCATCTCTCAATCTTGAGATTTGTCAGCCTCAGTTTCTTATGTGATTTCTGGGGATCCATGTTGTGAGACTTCCAAATTATTCCTGAGATGGTTAGTTGTGAGATTTGGGTTATTTTCAACGGTTCTTAAAGGGTGGATTCTACTCTTGTAGAACGTATTTTCTTCTTACTCTATCCAGGTTTATTTGCAACAACATTTCCTCTCTTCAACTTTGGAACATCTTTTTGATGGTATGACGTTAATAATCATAGCGCAATTGAAATCACCAATGTAGATTCATATGTTGATATCCATTATGCATTATATATTTATCATACTCATCATTTAAACATGGAAATCATGATTTCCCAGTTTATACTTTTCGTGTCTCATTAATATTCGACGTAGTATTTTTTTCGCAGTAAGTTATTAAAAAATGTTTCCTTTATATAGAGCCATCTAACACTTATAACTACCCCGATTGAAAGGAATACTCAACTGAAATAACATTATTCTTCATAACCAAAGAAACTATCATGTCAATAATTTGACTGAGCAGTATATATATATATGTATATATACTCCCGATCCGAATGTTCCCAATCCTGTTTTCTGCAATAGCGCTTCTCTTTGCCATCTAGTATGGTTTTCATATCGGAAGATTTTGATCTGCACCGCGTTCCTCAAAGCGATTTGTGCTTACACAAATTGTTACCAAAGCTTGGAGTTGATCTTTAAATTCAGTATCAAGGGGTCTCTCTGGCAGTCAGTGGCCAACTAGTATCGGAAATCCTTGAGTGAGGATCACCGTTTTCTTTGATGACTAGCATATCATTGTATTGCTCGTCTTTGCTCTGGTTTTGGGCTGTGCAAGGCTTAACAGTGATATTTCTGTTCTTCAATGAAGGAAGACGCCACAAAGAGGGCTCTAAAAATACATAAGAAGCGATACAGCAAACTATATGCAGGATAGAGTGATAGCAAGCACGCATCGCTCCTTTACACCCTGTCGGATTTCGACCCGTGATACAGGACCAAGGCTTGTATTTCGTCATTAAACTAATAATAAGACCAAATTAAGATGGTGGATATCGAATTGCATGTAGTACTTCATACATCTCGGATCAGTTGACTGTATTGAAAGCCTTCGTTATGACAGCAAACATGATGTAGAGAGTATTTTCCTGCAGTTGTCACTACGAGGAGAGCATGCCCTTCGTTGATCTAGTGGCACCCTGTCTGATAATCTTTAATCGTTACAGGGTGATATATCTTGAGAGAGAGAGAGAGAGAGAGAGAGAGAGAGAGGAAGAGAGGGATTGATATTTTTGCAGTCGTTGCGATCAACGGACGACTGTTTTTTTATTATCCTCATATAACAATGTATTTTTATCATATTTTTTAATGTTTACCGTGTATTGGGGTCAGTGGTTAGGAAGGTATTGTCATCCCTTGTCATGTTGATTTGTCTTTAGGCCAAGGGGATGATTGGAGATAATTTTAAAATGTCTGTTCAGTTGTCTGTTTCTCTTATATTAGGGTTTGAGGTGAGAAGTGTATTTTGCAGTTATTGAGAATTATGAATGCATGTATGAGGAAAGTAAGAGTTTATTTTTGAGTTATATGATGATAGTTTTAGGGCTAGAGGTGAATATTATTCATGAGCGTAGCCAGTGAGTTCCCCGTCCTGTCTGACATGTTATATATGAGTTTATAAATCGGATTGAGTGGGGTAAGGTGAATGTATGGATAAAATTGAATTGATTTTACAATAGATTTGTTGGACTATTGAACTGCATGTATACATATGAGCATAGGTTGTAAATATGAGAAAATAAAGAATCAAAGCTTCGTTGAAGTCATTGTAATTTATGTTTATCTGGCAGCTGATCAAAAGTCAAAACACCCCTTCTCGTCTCAACAACAATAGTATTATAAGGAGAGAGAAAGGTTGGGAAACATTACCAGAACATATGAAGAGAGAAATGCGAAGTGTCAGGTCGCATGTTCTCCAGTCAAGGTCACTTGACTACCCATGCGTAAACGCAAAAATGTTGTTTGTTTTTTTTTCATTTAACGTTGGACAGCTGGTCACAATAACTGATTACTTCCTTGACTAGACTGATTCATATGAAGATTTTTAGAAATAATTCCGAGAGAACCCTCTGAGGTCATTGACGAAAAAACTTCGCAGGATCTCTCTGGTAACCAATTCCATCTTTCTTGCACGATAAAATCTATCGATCACTTTTCAAGTATCTAACATGACGGGGCATAAAAATCTAAAGCAGGGTTCCCAACGCCAATAACGATAAAAACACTTGGTTTTCTCCGACAGGGTCAACGTTCTGACCTTAATGTTTGTGAACTGAGTGATTTGAGACATCTGTTTGGGAACTGCAATTTCTGCCAGTCAAATAAGAATTTAACGGGATGAAGTTATTGAATTCTGATGATGTTGTCTTCCTTCATAATCCGGTAACAAATTCGCATAAGTGAAGCTCAATTCATCTTTTACATTACTACTGGAATGGATGAGAGAGTTGGTTTGTGTCGTTCTATTTGTAAACACATAAAAATATATATGTAAGGTCTAAGAACATTGATAAAGATGCATGAATAAAATGATATGAATAAGCCTAAATAGACATGGAAATAAGATACATGGATGAACAGGCATTGGTGGACACGTAACTGCGTTGATTCAAGTGGCAGTCATCAACGAATAGAGAGTTAGGTTTATAGAAACACACTGAGTTGAATACACCGATATGCATCTATCACAAAAAAAATATATGACCCGATGTTAGTTATCCCCTTCAATGAAGGTTTTGTCACTGAGTATTCAGGTTTGATCTGTCCAATTACATCACTGAATATTTGCTGAATAAATGTCAGGCCTTAGGGTAGCAATGGCAAATTTTCGTGTAATTGAATCATATTCAGTATGCATTTGCCAGTCAGTATTATTGCAACTGCACTCTTCTTAACTCGTATATTTCCCCGCTTTTGAGTTCAGCCAATTATTCCTTGTTTTGAATAAGTTTTTGACGCTGTGAAATATACCCTTTTGTTCAAGATGCCTTATGTTTCTGGGTATCGATATAAAGCGAACGACTGACGTGTTGGATGAAAATATGTAGAAAATAACGCCATCTATTTAATAAGCACATAATTGGATGTTCCATTGGGATATAATTACTTACCTTTATTCGAGAGCGTTATCTAACTTGTTATAAATTGCGATATGAAAATTATGCGTTTATTACAAGTAATTATACATCTCCACTTACAGCTGTTCTATTTTTTTCATCAAATGTCCACTTCTCCTACAGTTTTATATCATCACGAATACATGTATGGAATTTCATATTTATAAAATGATAGAACCAAAACTACAATATCCTTTCAAACTAGCTGCTCTTGAAAAATACAAAGATTTTGTCAATCTTTTTACAATAAACAATATCTATATATTTGACCTGGTGATATAATTTGAAATACATACATACGTATATATGTATATATGTGTTTGTGTCTCTGTCTCTGTGTGTGTGTGTGTGTGTGTGTGCAAAGGCCTGATTAATCTCTAAAACTCTTTATAGGCCTTAATATGGTTTAGATATCGACATGACCGTTTTACAAACTAGTTACAAGATATTTTCAGCAGCAATTTTTGAAAAATTTGTTTGTTAATGCTGATTGGTTGTAAATAAATACTTTGCTGATTAGGGTTCTGATTGATGTAGCAGCACACTAACTTTAGACCCAATTCAAGTAATCATACACAGTTACTTGACCCCTAATCTCTTTACGCGAAAACAGCATGTTCTCGGCCACAGAGGCTTTTTCAGGGTTATTTCCCTTGCAATTGTTTCGTTTTCTTTCTTAGCGGTGAATATACCTTTCAGAAATTTTGAGAAACAACAAACTGGTCTGCAAGTGTTAACTAGTCCAAATAATAAAGTCACGTTGTACAAACCTATTTTTAACATTGAAGAAGACTTCGGCGACGGGTGGGTCCGATACGTAAACAATTAACTCAAGATAACAGATAGGAACCTGTGTGAAAATTGAGCTATAATTACTGTGAAATCTAAAAACCTTGTTTTGCTATGATTTATCACGATAAACAAGACCGTCTATTTCTTCATGGTCGACTGTTTAAAGAACATAAATTTGATCCTTTTATTTACTTTGTTTATTGAAACTTCATAGAATCCACGAAGACCCCAGTTTCATTATTTTCCTTTCAAGATTTTTTTCTGAAATACACAGTCTTTTTTTATATTCAACAAAAACTTTTTCGTTTATTTCTTTGTACATATTAAATTTATATATTATATTTGTCATCCATTTTGAGCTCCCACTATTTTCATACATCAAAATTATATTTGAATACATCGTTCTATCAACTTCGTAACTTTTGACACTTATTTTCAAACCATTTTTCGAATTTTAAAACGTTATATCATAGAGGCTATCTTACTTTATCATGTACTCTGGTTTAAAAATATTCATGGGGAAAGTTTCTTTCAAACAAATATTTCGCCAAGGTTGCTTTGTCGTGAAAGTTATTTTTCTTTGATATAATAAACTAAAATATTTGATTGAGATCTGCTTTTTTTAGGACGTTGCAGTTCTCCGAGAAAGAAATCGTAATTCTTAAATAATCTGGAAAAACAATTTCCAGGGATCAGTAATTTGAGGTTTAAAAATTGAAAGCAGAAAGAATTCTGAATTTTTTTCTTTGTATGCTCTCTCGAAAATTTGACTTTCTTACTCATTTAGTCGTAAAAGAAACTTGTGACGAAGCTGGATTGAAATTATTATCACTTTTGTATATGCTAACGGTTCTGTTGTTTTAATCAAATCATTTTCTGATGAAATTATAACACACATTTTATTCATTAAAAGTGGATTCAGCTGAATTGAGATAAAATGATACGTAGTATTGGTTTATTTGTTTATTTCTTTATGTATATGTTATGTGCTGACGTACGAGATAACGTCATCCGATGTCGAATCAGGATGTGTTCTTTTAATTCGGTCAATTATAGGATGCTTTTTTTGTAGTTGCGAGGCTACGTATGGCCAGTAACAAATAGTCCTTTTCTACCCTTCAAGTGTTTTAATCCATCCATGAATAATTCTTTGGCGCCATTGTTTGTCTGTCAAGCTATACCATGAGAAATATGCTAACAAGGGCGCAGCCTAGTAAAATGCAGTAGGAATACTCAATGGACCTGAAGGGAGGTTTTAAAGTAAACAAATGATTTATTTGTATTTCTGATTTATCGTTTATTGACACAGTTCAACATAATTTAGCATGTGTACTCAATCGGTACATCTATTAAAATATTTCTGGTAAGATATTAGGATCAAGTTTCACAAAAAAGTACAACGTTGTATGTTGCAATGCTTTTACAAATTTTACAAGTGTGAAATCATAAGTCTTTTTTACTGTTGTGTACACGTGTACTTCAGCTTATCTTCCATCTTTATTAGATATCACTGGAATATTTCACATTTCAGTTATTAATTGGAATATTCATAGACTCAACAGAGGAAATATGCTAGCAAAAATCGGAGGTGGAGATTAAGCATCAACCACTCGTCACTGACGACAAATTATAAACAGGCAAAATTCGATCAGAAGATTCCATTGATTTCTTATTTCTGAACCTCAAAAGTCATTTATTTACTGGAAAGAAATAGTTTGCTTTCCGAAAGTTCATTTTGAACTACATTTTTTGCTCTTAGATAATGAGACAAAAAGTAAAAATATTGTCCAGTGTTTGTTAAACAGTAATTGTAGCTAGTACCAACTTCTCATCTTTTCTACACCTCAGTCTTCTGTACTTCCTAAACTCTCACTTCCAAATCTCTGCTAAACGTTTGATTGTCACCAAACTTTGAGTCTGGGAACGCTAAAAAGTTTTCCTACATGAATTATTGCTTCACTTCCCGTCATTCCGGCTTACAAAAGGTGTTCATATGAATCCTTCCTTTTTGAATAGGGACAGAATATATTCATCTAAAATATGCAATGACTTCTACACTTTTCTAGTGTTTAGAAACACTGCTTTCTGTGATATAGACTACAGCCAAAATCATTGTACACTTTAACCGAAATTGACATTTAGTTTTAAAACCTTATTCAAACTACATAATGGAGTGATCAGTAAAACATGATCTTATGCATCTTGAATTCTTCGCACATTGTACAAGGGGAATTTAAACAATTATAGACAATGTGATCTCACAAACTTGATCATATCCTACTCTGGAATGGCGACCGGTCTCGGCCGGATCAGCTGGTAATCTTACGACCCTTCATTTCCCAACATTTTTCCATTCAGCTTTACTATGGTCACCGGTTTCAATCGAACATTAGCATTGTAATTACCGTGTGTGCTTGTCTAACATTGTTATTATGGGATCTGATGATGATTTGATACCAGGTAAAAATGTTCAGGTTGGTGTTTATCCGAAAGATACTTCCATTTGCTGCAATGAAATTGAAAAAAAGGGGGGAAATATAAAAAGATATGTGTATCAAACATCATGAAGAAACTGAAAAATGGTGAAAATGTATCTCCTTAGCGTGCTGGAAGGGGACAAAAGCGTGTTTCAACTCTAATCTAAGGAGTTGTCGGATTCAGGGAAGGCACAGTTATGGAACCAAAAGGGTCAACGACTGAATAGAAACCTGTTAATATAAATGGGGTGGAATGAACACATTTTGGGAATAATAAAAGGGTATGATAGTTCATGAAGAATGAGAGTAATGGGTAAGACGAGCAAAAGTTATCTTGAGGTTAATATGAGGTTTCATGAAGCCAACAGTGGTTTAAATTCTCTTTATATAGAATTCGAAAATGGATGAATACGGACATGCATTAACACCCAATTTAGAAATGAAATAAATCCATTTTTCGTAGAAGTTCACAATAGTTTTGGCATTTTTGAAGGATGTGCTTCTTTTACATTTCTGGAGTACAATGATAACAAATGATCTTATTTCTTTAGAGAAAACGATCATGATGAAACGAACCAATCTAATGCACTATCTAAGATTCATGACTCAAAAACAGGTAAATTTAGTCCTTACGCTGTTTACGACTTCAGTTGTCACTCCAAAAGTTTCACATATCGTATTACTAATTACTTGTCTCGTTTGTGATATGTGAATCTACCCACAAACACCTACAGTGGTATCACTCACAAAAGGCACGATTTACCCGTATGAGGGTAGAGGTGTATTCATGCCTTTTCAATTTCATGGAGTGAACACAAACTGTCCAAGCTGAAGTTTGAACTTGGATCGCTGATAATATTGTGCACCTTGTACCGGGTCGAAGAGTGTGAAACAATCAATTAATCAATAATGAGAGATCGTAGAGTAAGCGATAAACACAAAACAAAGTGACAAACACCATTTTTGGTTGAAGCTAAAGTAATATGTACTTGAAGACTTGTTTTCTTTCAGTTTATTTTGAGAGGCTTCTCAACTTTGATATCCATCCACTCCAAATGATCTCTACTCCTACAAGTCTATATCTTACCACATCAACTAGGGAATGGGCTTTGCTTACAAGATATGATCATGATGTCTTGTTTGAAGAATTTCTTATGTTTATCCAAAAAACACATGCATGGTTTCGTAAGTATTTTGCAAACATATAACCCGACTTGACGAGATTCCACTTAAGGTCAACACAACTGTTTCACGACAAGGTTTCAAAACTAACCACTTGTACATAGGGCCTTTGTGGTGGGGTGAAGCCTGAGCCAATGCTCGAGAGTCTATAGTAGAGCTCTGCATCGAAACTTCGAAGTCCATTCGATATGTCCATTGATAAAGTGGGTTGGTCATCGTTTACTTGGCTGAATACAGTATGACTTTCTAAAAGTGTTATATTAACTATATTAGATGAAAAGAGGAAGACTAATAGGTGAGAGCAATTATGCAGTGTGTGCAATGGGGTGGGGGACAAATTTTTCTCCGCTTTATAAAATTCCTTCCTGTCTGTACCGGGGAATTATCTACAAAGAGAAGGTGTTATTCTCACCCCAAATGTTTGCAGTATTGTGGAGAGAAATACAAAATATGAATCTAAAAGGAAAAAAGATCGAACGTTCAGTGCCAAACGACGTGAACATTTTCTTCACTTCACTTGTTAATCACCAAACGGTGTTAATTAATTATCGCCTCACTTTGGAATTCGCACCTTTCCTTCATCTTTCCTCTGCACAATGCTGTGACTGATAACTGATTTCCTGTTATGTTACTTCATTCTCTGGGGAATTCCCACTGTTCTAATCTTGGCTTACACAGGCCAGAAAAAAAAATAACTTGGCACTGAAGGTGTTAGTGATTGAGTTTTCACTTCAAGATGAGAATCAAAGTCTAATGTCTCCACTGACATTGCAACGGTGGTAGAATGCTTGCCTCTGGTTCGGAATGACTAGGTTCAATACACCACCAAGTCATACCATTGATCCTAGAACGCAATGTCTTTCCGCTAAGCAATACACGAAATGACAAGGATTTAGGAGCCCTTAGTCAGAGGTTTACGGCCAGATCACATTGGATACTGTAGTTCTCGTGAGAAACAACGCCAACCTTCGTATTGTACCTGGATGTGGGACCATTTTTGAATACAAGGGAACGGAAGTAGAACAGAGCCACAGCAAGCTCAGCTAGCCGGAAGTGGGTCTCTATATCAATTTCCTATGAATATCTAATCCCCCCACACCTCCGATGAAAGTAAGAGTGGACAACAGTAATTCATACGTATATTGCAATGATTATCGTTGATACCTGAAACTGTAATTTTGAGAAGTATCTAAACTCCATCATCAGTATTTTAACGTCGGTCGGTGGACATAGACCCTCCGAAAGATTCGCCACACTTCTCTATCATGATCATTGCGGAGCCAGTACCTTCTGCATCTGTTTAGTTCGCCTCTCCATCTAATACTCTGCCAGCATCGGTTGTGCATGTTATCTTTTGGGGATTCATGTCGTGAGGTCACGATGTCCATTGGTTGTCTGCGATTCTTGTGACATGACCAGACCATTGCCATCTGAAATTTTTAACGGGTTCTATGATGTCCCTCACTCCTTTCTTCTCCCAGATATATTGTGCTGTCTTGTGGTCTCTCCAAGTGAAGTTGAGCATAATCATTTCATGCGCACGATGCATGGTTCTCAATTATCGGGTCTGTCTCTTGGTTAGGTTCCATGTTTCAGCTCCATAAGAAACTATCGAGAGATTGGGTATGAAACCTTCGTTTTAGGATTAATGGGATCTTCTTGTCTTTGAAGGTTAAGCTTGCTCTGCTAAAGACTTGCCGTCCATGTTTGATTCTTTGCTTGATTCCATCTCCTTTTTAGGGTATCATGGAGATTCATTGTCCTAACACATCATTATATCTCAACCTCAACCCAAACATGAATCCATGGACACATTTTTTTAATTTGATAGTCCACTTGACACGTGAACTACTTATACTGAAATAAGTACACAATTATTTTCGCGAAAATCAATCTCAACGTTTCAAATGAGAGTTTGGAAGATATCATTCACCTTCTAGTGTTGTTAGACTTTGAACTTTTGTGACAATCTATGCCACGTACAAAAGGTAGCAAATATATATATGTATATATATATATATATATATATATATATATATATATATATATATATATATATATATATATATATATATATATATATATTCTGCAAAGTTTCAGTTTTGAGCACTCAATATATAAGCAAAATCTTTTCTGAAACATTTATGTCATCTTAGTCAATTATTTCCCAATATCTGATTAGACGGCAAATACTTGAGAAACCTCAGATTTGCTGACGATATTGTCCTTTTTACAAAAAAGCCTTTATGATTTCTGAATAATACTGGACAAACTTAATGAAGAAAGCAAGATAGTTTGTCTTCACAAAAACTAAGACGATGAATCTTCATGAAAACCTCAAAATGAGAAGATTCAGACTCAGTTAGCAAGTCTTCTGTACAGCAAGCTAAACCTTCAAGAGCCAGGAAATCACAATCTACAACCAATGCATCTCCCAGATAATCAATTATGGAGCTGATGCATGTAATCAATTCAAAAAACTGATACTGAAACTGAAAACCATGTTATATGCACAGGAGAAACTCATTATCAACTTCATATTGAGAAATCATGAGCCGATACTGTATATCAGATAAAAGACAATATTTCGAGATATCATAGAAAGCATTATAAAACTCAAATGGTAATGGCCAGTTCATGTTGCAAGAATGTCCTACAGCTGCCAAACATCACTACTCACAACGCGCATCCAAAGAGATCATATACGAAACTGCAACCGACGGAAAATAAGATGTTATGATAGGTAAACTAATTCAGAAAGTACTGGTTCCACGATGCCCATGATGGTGTCTGGTTAACCCTGGGGAAGTTCCATGTCAAACAGCTTAGGCTACTGCTTATAATGATGATTCGTTTTTATTATCATTATTATCATATCAACTTGTTCTTCAATTTTTGCTACTATTTCATCATGATCAAACCGATGAATTTTAAAGTATCAGGTTGTCTAGTCTACGCTTTATTGAATTGTCTGAAGATCTTAACAATTTCGCTGCATTGATTGAACATCCTATATGTAAAGAAACAATTTTCGGTACAAAATCAATAGATCTAAGTGTTGCTCGTGCTATCTGAAATATTCTAAAAAGATAGTTTCAAAAATATATTAGGCGGAAAATTATATATATATATATATATATATATATATATATATATATATATATATATATATATATATATATATGTATGTATGTATGTGTGTGTGTGTATATATGATATTTTTATCTGACGTCATAACGGCGAAATATCACGTCATCCACTCTAGAACTAGTATTACCTCCTCTGTATAACCTTCTGCAAATTTCCTAAAACAGTGATTTTTTAAACTGTTGAGTGATACACGTGAGCGTGAATAGATTTATATCAGGGGTGAATGGAACTACAACGGTGGGTAAAGTGAAAATGAGACATGAATGATTGATTAGTTAATTTACTATGATCACATTATTAGTTTTAAGATTGTTGTGTGCTAATTTTGTATTATCTAAGATAAAAACGTTATTTTTTGTGTTACCTTTTGTCATTTATTCACATTTTTCCTAGGATTTTCATGAATATAATAGATATTTCAAGATTGGTTAATTTATGCTTTCCACTCATAACACAGGGGGAATAGGTATACATTCATGTGCAAAGGAGAATAAAATGTCATGACCGTAGATCAAATTATATTTTGAAAAGCTCTGGTCTGGAATCATTTTCCTAAATTTTACCAGAGAACAAAAACACTGTAACGTATTAATTAGTTGGATACCATCATTTAATCTGATATGCTGATATATCATGCCGCTAAAGTATTACAGAACGCTCGGTGCAATATTTTTTTGTAATAACTGAACAGCAATTACGTATGACCCATTACAATTGCTTACAAAATGTTCGTTTTGTTATTCATCAGTAACATTGAATACTTCTACCAAATTAATTTGTGAGTGTTGTAATTTCAGGAATATGCATGTTTAAAAAAATCTCACGTACCAGCTATGAGGACTTATATGGTCATGTTTTTTACCTAAAATGACAGTGTTTTTTTTTTGTGTAAAACCCAGTTTTCAGAATGCCAAAATCTAGAAGGAAATTCTCTATAACTAGTAAACTCTTAAAATTGTTATTGCCTAAATTTCATAGCACTATTTCACCTTTTCGTTTTTTTATTATCAACTTTAGTTTGTTACTCATCGATTATAAGCGTCTGTCCTTTGTTTGAATATCTAAATATGTATTGTCTGTTATCAACTAAGTTTAGTATGGAGAAAAATATCGAATCACAGCAATCCATTTTTTAAATATCATATTCATCAAACGCTAAGATAATCATATCAATTGCACTGCACTGATATTACCAGGAAACCAAATTTATTTTATTGAACACGGTGGAAATTCGTTGTAACTTTCTTCGCGTAACTAATTCCAGAATATGATCTGCTTCATCCATCTCAAAAAATATTTTTAGATCAGTTTTTAGACAACTAGAGTCATCTATTTCTGTTGCGTCTGTTGTTACATTTTGTTTAGTGCAACAGGAATCGCATAAGTTGCTATGGACAATTCAGTTCAATCAGTACGTGTTCCAACGTTTGTTTTAAAAACTCTTGGAAACCAATCATTGTGGCCCTTCATTCAATATATCACTGAGCCATTAAAATGCCTTAAATTAGTGCTCAATTCCTCTACGACGTTTCAGGTGAGATTACTAGACAGGTGACCATAAAAAAAAAATACCAGTTGCCATGAGAAGCACAAAGCTTCAACTGGGCTGGCAAGCCAGGAGTGTGTCTTACTGAGAATTTTCTAACACTATAACACCCTCGCTGAAAGTATAAGCATGCACACATACATAAGTAAATGCTTTCATACTGCTACCGAGCAGAAGGAGACCTTTTTTTACGTAATATTTGTACACCTGAAGAAGTCGGTAGAATAGATTGGATGAAATGCTGGGGTGACTACAAAGGCAAGAAGAAAATACAATAACGAAAACATATATTGGAATGTAAACAGGGCAGTTAAGTCATTAATATTCAATGACTATCACTGAGTTGATCATTACAAAAGAGATTGCATCTCTGATAGAAATGTTTTTCATTGGGGTGATAAAAATCAAAGTATTCCGTTTCCTCGAGAAATTTGCCAAACAAATGATCCTCTAATTCTGCTAACTCTCTGATGCAATCATGTAGTCACTTCTGTTATTGCTGACGGGGAGAAAAGTTATTTATAAAGAAACAACTCTGTTTTATCGAATCATCAGACTTCGATTTTCCACAGATTCCCTTGTTTTAATTCCAGGAAAACGATTCAGCAAGCGTTCTTTCCTATTTCCCCCTTTTCCTGTTTTTGTCATTCGACACATTGGAGAATAAACGGTATTGTGTGAGTCAGAGAGGAAAAAAATGTAGCTTATAGAATATTTGTTTTCTCACCAATAGTCCCGATATTCAACAACTGTTTTCCCTTCAAATTCCCCGATCATGATTCGTTTCATGAATAATGCAGGCTATTGATGTCAATGTATGACATATATACTTGATATGATTTCATTATCATCATCTTCCTTTCTCCACCCTTTTTCTCTTCCTTCATAATTTTCTTTCTTAAGATCCTTCTTCCTTCATGGTTGTGTTTCCTCATGTACTTTCCTTTTTGTGTATAGTTTTCTTCTTCATACTATTTTTGTTTTCTTTGCTAATAACATTCTTCCCTCTTTTATAAGTCTCTTTATCCAGGACAGGGATATTTTGAGTTTACAATTGTACAATGCATGGATTTTTATAATTTTAATCACATTTTTGAAGAGCATATTTTCAGGAAAACAACCACATATTTATTAAAATTAACATACATTTACACAAATGTCAAACAAAAGTGTTTGGAGAAAACATTAGAAGCGAATAGATTTTTTAAAAATATACGATTGTACTGGAGTTGAACCAGCCAGACAACTTAGACTCCATATGTGTTCTCGTTATATGATTATTTGTAGCAGTAGAAACACTCACTCTTTCCCTAAGAGTACACTCATATATCCCCTTTGTAAAATTATTATGACGACAGCCACCAATTTACTAGTTGAACATTTTTTATATGATTATGCTACGCTACTTTCATCTTAATTGAACATTTTGGGAAATACTGTACATTCAAGGACTTTCTTTATGGATGATAACACCGGCTTTGGTATTTACCCCACCAGATACTTGCATGGAATAATGTCTGTGATGTGTAGAATATACAAGTCCTATCACAGTATGCTTATCACAGATTAAGGCGAATTCTGAGTCCCTCGTTTCCCTGCAGCCGGCTAAAAATGAGATGGCGTGAATAAATAAACAAGTTCAGCATATATTGGCTCTGCAACAACCTTGATAGAGTGGTCTGGGGAATCTTAGGGAAGGTTGATGATGATGAGTATACTGTGACAGCAAGTCTCCTCAAGTTTCCAGCCCTCCTCTTCACACAGTACACAGCCGTGCTATGGATTATGGTTTCACACCGGTCGCCTGGTGATTATCGCTGGAGGCTGTGACAGTGTCACCTCATATTGTCCTCAGCTGTCACAGCAACGCTGAGATTTGAACTGTCTCCGTTTGCCTCTTTCTTGGCTGTTGAGCCATTGCTTCCTGTTTGGGGTGATGAATCTCTTTTTCTCAGTACTCTCCCAAATATTCTTATGATCCTAGTAATACTGTAGTCTGTACGTAAAATCCTTCCTTTTATTAACAGTTACTCTAATCTACTTTTTGTTGTCTTTGGTACGGCTTCTACATCACCCACTATTGCTGGTTCTTCCATGGCTTTCATGTTCCAATCCTTGCAAGGTACTGTTTTTTTTAAAGTTTTCCACTCTCCTCGGTATTTACTCTCTGATTTACAGGCACAGCCATGTCTAATATTTGGAGGTTTCTCTTCCCCTTGTCCAATTACTACGTCCAGTCTTCTTTATTTGATGTGGTGGTCAGCCTGGATTTAGAACTAAAATGATTCGTCGCTTCTTTCTTCGGTTGTCCACGCTTCTTTCTTCCAGGGTTGTCCATGGTGTATACTGATATCACTTGTCCGTATTGTTGAACCCCATCCATTAACTCATTTTCAACTGCTGCTACCCTGTCGTGTCTGCTTTTAAACTTTTTCTAAACTAATTGGCTTTGTAGTTTAAGGCGGCATATAACGTTTGCTTGGGTTGTGTCGATATTTGCCTCAATGTAGTTTGTCCTGATGCATTAGTTTTGGGTTACCATGATAAGCAATTCTCTGTCTCTTTTCAAGTTTCTTTGCGACGATTTGTATCCATCCATTGAATTCTCCGCACAGGTTTTTATTTTTCCTTTACCATTTTCGTTCCATGTTTTCTGTGCTGCTCCTTCTTCGGCCATTCCTGTGTCTTGCACTGCTTTGGGTGCACTTCATTACGTATTCACTATTTGCTTGTGCATACTTTTCTAATCCTCTTTTGGCCTCTTGGACTCAGTCCTCGGAGCTGATGAATCTTCCACTGTTTTTTTTATTCTTTACGTATATCTTATCCGTATTCTCCCTGGGATGTAAGGCCTTGTGTTTTGTCAGAAACGTTCTTGTTCGCGGGTCCATTGATTAGACTTCTTCCATTGTTCATCCAAGGAATGACCCTGTGTATCTCACGATTGAAAATAGATTATTATTATTATTATTATTATTATTATTATTATTATTATTATTATTATTATTATTATTTCCTTGATTTGCTGTTCGATTACCAAGTTTCACCTGAGGTAGTTTTCCTCTCTTTGATCCTTCCGCCTCCCTCTTGCTTGTTTCTTTCACTTCTCACCGCCCCCATTCGTATCCCTTTTCTTTCTTTCTTGTTCACCATATCATACGTTTGCTTTCTACCAAATAAGTGCGGACATGCTCGTAGAATAAACATAGTAATGAAAATAAAAGTATTCAGCCAAATACAAAAGTGAAGAACATACAAATCTGCAGAAAGTCTCACGTATGATGCAAATGAGTTTTAAGCCGGAGGATATTGGATTGAGAGAGTTTACCTTGGTATGCTCATCAGACGTTCTTTTATATCATAGATACAATGGATTCCTGTTAATTTTGTTATATATATATATATATATATATATATATATATATATATATATATATATAACAGTGTTTTTCTTGAGCTCTTACTATTACTACTGCTGGGATGGTGGTTGTGTTTAAATGCCACATTCTTGTAATTTCTATTTCTGAAGCTTTTTTGATTGTTCAGCTGATATACTTTCAACTGAAAGGGTGGACTTGTTAATATGATAGCATTTACTTTTTTGAAACATGTTGTTATCACAGATTGTCTATGGTTTGGAGAGTGCGATTAGTATGTATGTTGAAGTCCCATAACAAAGTAACTGCTTCACTTTCAAGCAAAGATGGCGATTAGTTTTTATGCCATTTTCCGCAGAGGGTACGTTATAGTACTGCACATCTTAGGGCGAAGTTATTGCTCTACTTTATCACACCTGTTTAAAAATTTGCTTCGGGGTAGAGTATAGCAGCCAGATAATAGATGGTCAATAGTTTTTGTTTATGTTAGTCACTTCGTTGGTGATTTACTTTATTCCCATGATCTTTAACGTGCATATCATGTTTGAATCTCCGACTTTCTTTAGTTAGTGTGGGTAGATCTTTAGTTGATTCGCGGTAATAAACAAGTTTTATCACCTATCAATCATCAATTCCAGATATCCGTCGATACATATGGTTGACGTATCATATGTGAACCCTATTTGGGTCTGTTCTCTACCCCGCCTCTGCCTTGGGCTGGTATAGGCGATCAGCATTTACTTTGGGGTAATGAACGCTATACATAGAAACTTCGTAGTATGCCTATCCATTCTCTGCATCTCTCCAATTTATCACATCATAAGTATATGTAGTGTCAGGTAGTGCAGAGGTGCAATTAGCTCAAAATGTAATGTGTGCATTTGGCTTAGTTTTGTTTAGCTCATTTGGCTATGCCAATTTCCCTCATGATATCGTCACTTTTGTTCGTTCACTGTTACTAACATAGCTCGTATGCATTATCATTTTGGCGAACAGTCTGAAATAATCCATACATGAAAAGTGATTAATAGACTTAACACTTCTTCCGAGCTCAATGAGCACTGCGCCAGACAGTCAGTTTTCTTGAACAATAATTCTGTTTGGAATTTGTTTGTTTGCAAGCATCAAACAACAACAAAGTAACTGCCTCTCTAATTGAAGACGCCAATAAGTGTGAACCAAAGAGCACATAACCCATCAGTAAAGTCTCTCAAGAAAACCAAGAATCTCTTGGGAAAATGCAAAAATCTCAAAAGAGAAAATTGAAAACATCGAACTAAATAAAAGAAACAGAGAGAAGACAGAGGAAGATACAGGACAGCAAACATTGAAACAATTCTCGAAAAGGGCAGGGTTTCAAAAGTATTAACAAAACTGTTGAACAACACTGGATGGGGAAAAAACTAGTGTAGTCAAAGAAAATGGAGGTTAACAAACGACGGAGATTGGCTAGTCGAACGTGAACGAGAATTATACTGAAATATCTACTAGAAAAAAATGATAAAGTCTCCAAAAGGAAACTAGGCTCTAACAAAGTATAGTCGCAGGTGTTTGGGACATTAAATTTTCAATGTTGTAATAAAAAAAAAGAAAACCAGAAGAACCCCAACAACCATCAGTCAATAAGCCTACTAGACAGCATCCAAAACTTTTTTTTTATCAAATTGTATCATTAAAAGGCTGCATGAAAACCAACCACGAGAACGAGCTCGCCTAGGAGAAGCTACTCGACCACTGACTATCTCCATCATATAACTTAGCAGAAACATTAAACAAAAAACAGCTGACTATGAAATGCCACTTGCTGTAGTATTTTCGACTTCAAATAGGAATTTCTAAGATAATTGATGCAATAGATCAGAGTATCGTAACATATATGCAGCCACAGCAGCTCTTGATTCGGGCTACCTAAATACAAGGATCCCCTCAACTCGGAAAGAGAGTAAGACAAGGTAATACCAGCTCACCCAAACTCTTTCCAGTCCATTTTGGGATGATATTCGAAAATTTAGACAGGAAAAATCAAGGAATCAGAATAGACCACGAATACCTAAGCAACCTATGATTTTTTCCCCAAGAACCTCCATTACCTCCAACTAATGTTTTACGAACTGAAAGCTTGTCTGCGCATGAACTTCAGGAGAACAAATGTCATATGCAACAAACACGTTGGAGAGAAACACACAGCGATTAAAATCGAAAACGCAAAGCTAGAGATAGTAGACCAGTAGATGAATCGGTCGACTCCGTTGTGCCTACTTGAATATTCATTTAGTAGAAGATAAGACCGTCCAGCCACAAGGTGATCGATTGTTCTAGGTTTGTCACGTATTTTGCACTCTTATTTCTGAGAATATTCACCTAACAATATATCGTATTGGTATGAAAAAGGAACAGGGATGAATGTGGGGAATGAGCGAGGAATTAATTGATTTAAAGTCATTTTTCTTGCCTTGCTTGATTATCGCTTGACAGAGAGAAAAAAACACACGTTAGAATCTCAGACGAGCCAAAACCCTTGAACCCAGTTTACCTGTCAAAGGGTTAGTGTCTGTTATCATTATTGTGGTATTGTTCAGTATCTTGACATTTTAACATTTCCAAGGATCCAAATGGAGGATAGATTTCCTTTCGTGAGAAAGTCAGAATACGGAAGTGCCGGGAATGGTATCACATGACCTCGCTAAGCCAATAGAAACGTAGTTTCTTTTCGGCGTTATGTTTTAAAATACTTTTAAGGAATCAGTTGTTTCTCGACTCCAATGGAGTAAAACGTCAGGTAACAGCCTCCCTACACCGAGACTCCGTAAAATCAAGTGAACGTGTCTGACAACCATAGTCTATAACTTTCGACGCCTCTCTCTCTTTTTTACTCTTGTACATCTTCTGCGTCACTGCTTTTATATTTTGTTGATGCAGTTTAAGAAATAAACATCTTGAAATAAACCAACTGCTGGAGTTTGGTTTTAGGCGCATGATTCTTGCAACTCTTATGTGCATGTTACCAATATCGGTAAATCCTATGACTACACTGTTAATGCTATGTTTCGTAACAGTTGATTTGCTACGTTTTTTATACTCTACGTCAGTTTGTTAGGTGCAAAGTGGAGATCGGTCACGAATGTGAGATGTTTCCTTTTTTTTGCTTAGTTCATTTTGAGCTTCGGATTCAACATTTTTTTTGTTCTGCTGCTTCTGTGCAATAACTTTTGCCACCCAGACCTTTCCATTTTATTTCTATTCTTATATATATTGCGCATTTTCTATCGATTGACTGATTTATTTTTAACGAGTTGAGTTCACACAACAGCGGTGACAGTTGCATTTCAACGCAAATCTCCTGAATACCCTAGGGCTCTCTTCGGCATAGTTTCCTCTAAGCTGTGCATGTATGAATGCGTACACACGTTTGGCAACCAGCATTCAAAGAAAATTAATGCGCCCACAATGGATTCAAAATCTTGCAGATAGCTTACTGAGTTTTTATTGAAAACAAACATCATTCCCTCTGGCGAATCCAAAAGTGCACACGTATTTTGTCACGGGAAAAACTTCTGCACAGCATAAGATCTTTGCATTCATTGGCTGCAAAAGAAAAATAGGGGGAACATTCCTTCTCGGCATTCTGCCCGACTTTCCGGGGTTTTTTTTTCGTCCAATATTCTTCAAGTATACTAATTACTTTATTTTTCATTTTTGAACAATTGTCATTCTTTTCTTTCTTTTTTTTTCTTAAATGATAAGCCCAATTTTGTCAAATATATTTTCGAAATAAACTATGACTACAAAGTTCAATTTTTTTTTTCAATTATACAGTTTGATCGTTCTAGTGAAGGAAAAAAAATCGAATTCACTTTCCAATCTCTGGAATTTGTCTCCTCTTTGGGATTACTCGCAGAATGTTATTTGCACTTGAAGAATCGATTCATGGCCTTTCGCAGAAGTCTGCACAAACCTCTGGGCATACTCAGCTGTAAGAAGTAGGCCTGCGATGCGGAAAGCGTCCATCTTAGACGAGTCAATCAACGTACGCACAAAGTGGAACAGAAGCCTGGAGCCTCAGTGTAATCTGGTGCGAGTGGCTGTAAAGCGTGTCGCAAAGGATTGTATCTATCCTGTCAGATGTCAGTGCAATTGCACATCACACTGGAGTCTTTCAGAGAAATCCATCCCGGATCCAAGCCCTTGTCGATGCTAGATGACAGAGGATCTCTGCATGTGATGGATGCAACCGGGAAAGTCTTCTGCCGGGAAACGCTTAAGTGGCTGAATTTACCAAGTAACAGTAAATAATGATGCGAGGAAGGAAAAGTATAGTTTCCAAGTTTATTACGGGCATGCATGCTTGAATAGTTACGTCCAAATTGGTTGGATGCACCGGTTGAGCACGACGGCCGAAGTTAAGCAATGTCTAGCCTGGTCACTAATTTGGTGACTGCGAATACCAGGTGCTGTAACAAACTAGGTAGTCATCTCTTGCAACGATGCAGATCTCAAAACATATCAAACACTTCTTTCGGTCAGTATGATAGGATGGACCTTATGCACAACACTTCACTCGTACAAATCGCCCACTCACTGAAGTCCCAAGTTGTGAAGCCCATAATACAGCATGTCAAGAAGAGAAGATGCATACAGGTTTGACTTTGTTCACTTACCTAAAAGTATTAAAGTTGAATAAAATTTACAGCCATTGCAGACTACTTTTGAAATCGGAATCTACAAAATGCTACGTATATTTTTTAATGATCAGCGGGTATTTTTTTTTCCGTTTTCCTCCCCTCTGTCCACATCTACTGTCAAAGGTAAGGAAAGCGACACTTTTATCCAATGCAGAGCACATAGATATTATGATTCTAGACACGTGCTGGGAAACACTTGAATAATTCATATATCTATATCATCTAAATTTATATAATTATAGCATATATCTTCAGGGTGGGGGGCTGGTTATACGTTTATAAGTGTAAAGATAAATAGATACATATGGTAAGTTACAGATTACAGCATGGTTTAGCGTTTGCCTTTATAGATTTTCAATCAACTAATACCCTAATCGAGTGTATCATGGGGTTAAGTCATCATCATCATCATCATCATCATCATCCTTTTAGCATTCATCATTGGACATTGACCTTCCCTAAGATTCACAAGAACTTTCAATCAAGGGCGTTGCAGAGCTTCCTGAGCTTGTCTAGTTCGTCTCATCATCTTATATTTTGTCGGACACGGATTGGTATGTGATCCCTAGTGATCTACGTTACCAGTCGTGATGTCCAGTGATTGTCTGCCATTTTTGCATCATGACCAGCCTATTTCCATTTGAGTTTTCTGATAAATTCTATGATTTTCTGGACTCCTGTTTTTCCTCGAATATACTGTGATGCCTTGGGATCTCCTCATGTTGATCATGATTCAAGAATCAATTTCCTTTTGAGGTTCCGTGTTTCAACTCCATATGGGACTAAATTGGCTGTCTTCCCATCTTTCAACAATAGCAGTATTAACCTTTTCTTGAGAGTTGAGCTTGCTCTACGGAAAGCCTGTAATCCTAGAATGATTCTACGCTTGATTTCTTCTCGTTATAATTCAATGGAGATCCGTTGTCCTGAGTAGATGTAGTGGTCTACTTTCTTCAGTTCTGCGATTTCGATTTTTATTGATGCGAGTTTGTCTTCAACGAGTTCATTCTATATTAGATTTTTTTCAAGTCGATGTTGGGACTGACTTTTTTTCGTTCACTTCATCTAGCATCATTTTGAGGTCATTAAAGTTTTGAGCCCCTCCCCCCAAAAATAGACATTTAGGATTCAGTAGTTCATCCCAAGGGAAGATATGAGGAGTGTTTTGCAGCTTGTATCCCTATATCTTATCCTATTTTTGAGTTTGATGAGGGAACTGTTGCATTGGTGCATATGTTGCAATACTCTAACATAAACGGGATTTTGCCTCGCTGAAGAATAGCATCGAAAGTCATGTGAATTTCCACCGAGTCAAAGGCTTTCTTGGTGTCAACAAATGCTATAGAGAATGGCATTTTATATTCTATGGCTTTTCATTTAATTGATTAACTGAATGAAAATGTTCAATAGTTTATTAGGTTCTTCTGAAGCCAGATAGTTCCTGTGGTCGGTTTTCAACCAGTGTTTTGGTGATATGGTTGATAAAAGAGTTTGTAAATGCAGTTTATTGATCAGTAGTTGTTGGATTTTCTCAGGTTCTTAA
This sequence comes from Thysanoteuthis rhombus, assembly GCA_963457665.1. Lineage (NCBI taxonomy): Eukaryota > Metazoa > Mollusca > Cephalopoda > Oegopsida > Thysanoteuthidae > Thysanoteuthis > Thysanoteuthis major. The sequence goes on along the minus strand of OY735199.1, from coordinate 50,679,055 downwards.
ATATATATATATATATATATATATATATATATATATATATATATATATATATATATATATATATATATATATATAACAGCATTATTATTGTGATATCCATATCGTTCGTGTCTTTTTATGAGGCAAATTGGATAGGATGGTTAGTTTCCTAGTTAATAAGTCGATGGTGAAGGAATTCGGTCAAGGGGGCATTCCCTTTTTTTTGTTGTTTTGATGGCTGTCTTCAGATCACACGGAGTGATATCTGGGAAACATTCGAACTGTTTGCTCGAGATTTGTGTATTTTGTTTCTTCCGTTTCCCCGTGCTGTTTCGAGGGATAAATGTTTTTGCAGAATTCTTGGGCATGTTTGACAATCTGGTCCCTGTCCGTTGTCAGGTTTCCAGTATCCTTAAGCACACTGGCTACTTGTTTTCTTCCTGTATTGAGAGTTTAGCTAATAAATTGGGAAGCATTCCGTTTACAACAATTGTTTTGATGACAGCTGTTGTATCTTCTTTTATCTCATCACAGTTTCTTTTGGATAGTTTTATTCGGTCGTTGCAATATTTTGTCTCGTTGCTCCCCTTAGTTTGAGATTTCAGCATTTTTTGAGAGATTTTCAGTTTTTGTGGTTTGTTTGCTCTCTGGTTTGAAATTATTGGCAAGTCATATAGTATACTTTATTATTCTGTTGTTGAACTTGACAATGTTGGTGTGTTTTTTCTTCTGTTACGCTGAATATCCATATCTGTTTTTTTCAGTTCGAACTTAAGATCACAGGAGCTCTTCATTTGAGTTTAGTTGTAGCAGTTTGTTGTGAAAACAATTCCCTGCATTGTGTTGATACAGGGCTTTGGTGTATTTGATGGTGTGGCTCTTGTCTGCTGGGACGGAGTCAATTTCGTTCTTTGTTTTTTTAATAGAGGCTCTCCAAATCCATTTTTATTGATTTTCTTTTTAACAAAAGAGTTAGTTGTTTTGAACTCATTCGCTACTACAAAAGTATAATACTTTCCCCTCTTTAGGTCTGCATCTTCATATCGGAACTTGCCGGTGCAACTTTCATTCCCTCGTCCTATTCTGAAATTCCCGTAATGATGTCTTCTTTTTTATGCAAATACTGATGATGACTCACTTGATGTCTTTGATTTCATTTTCAAGAACGGTTAGGTGCCTCTTGATCTCACAGAATTCAGTAAATTCTCTTCAATCTGTAATGTTCTACCTAGGTTGTTAATATTTACCAATGAATCAAGGCAACGGTAAAGAAAGGAAGTTATGTCCGAAAATACATACTCATCTTAGAAAATAAACGTTTAGTTTTTGTTTTTTTTGTTTAGTTTTTTCCATGATTAAGCTACGGGGTTATCGACGTCCTTACTTGTATGCATCTTTGAAGGATATTCACGTATTTATGTATTTCTATCAGCATATATAATGCTATGGTTATTTAGTTGTTAGCATATTTATTAACTAAGCCCAGTCGAGTCTTGGACGAAAGTCCATTGGATGATCAGCCCTGAGAATCCTTCGTACATATGCCAATCACTCTGCGTGACATTAGTTAAATAATTAAAAAATCAAATGTTGTCCGACAGTAGCTACCGTTGAACATTTTTGCATGTACACATACTGTATATACGTATATATATTTACATAAATGCCGACACCAAGCAAATTCATGTGTATACGTTACTGTAAGATTGTGGAACAAATGATTAACTGATTACTAAAAATCGCCGGATATTATTGTAATTCAATAAAGGTCCAATTTCAGAACCAGTGAAGAAATGGTTAACAAAATTGGAATGCTAATTATTACTACTATAATGAATTTAATCCTGATTGTGTAATACATTACTGTGGCTTTGTGTTAAACTTTTAAAAAAAACAGTAATTATCACGTATATTCTGCTTTAGTATTGTCAGCATATATACATAGTTGAGCTTTGCACAAGGCTACAGTAGTTGGACATCCAGTTAAGTGAAACCTCATAAAGGATTTTTAGTTACGATTACAACTCTAGTAAGTTCGGTAATTACTGGATCACCTATTACTGTGGACCTGTCAATCTTACCAATGTACGTACTGTAAACACGGAAGCAGGATATTCTAGATATTTGTTTAGCTTAGTTTGACCAATTTCTGGCATATAAAGCCTGTTAGATCTCTATTTTCTTGCCATGCATCATGTTTCCCGATGTTAATCAGTTTGTGCACTGAGGCAGGCTCGATGTTATTTGATGTCGGTGATCTTGCGTGAACTGGTGTATTGAATGTCATTTGGCTGTAAAACCTACATCGCCCATCTTTTTCACCAGACCTCTAATCATCTAAAACTTTTTCGATCATTTTGATCATTTCTCTCAAGAAAAAGTCTCCTACAACCAAGCAGCTGCTCAGAGATATACTACATTGAAATTGATGTTAAAAACATCAATTATTTTCGTACCAATATAAAAACATGTATGTGTGAAACGCTTGAATAATTTGTTTATCAACCAACGTAGATTCACAGCAATTGGCAAAATTAAATATGGCAATTACCATGCGAATAAAGGCGAAACTGAGATTACTTTCAAGGTAAACAATATATAGATGTGGCCAGTTAAATACTCACTGATAAATATATATATATATATAAACAGCACGGGGATATGGAGGTGTGCATCATATTATTTGCCGTGAGCTCAGAAATGTTTTTCAACTCCATTGCACATAATATATTTATAAGTATTTCATACACACAGATACCTGAGAAAAGACATACAGACAGACATACACACCCATACGCACACACACACACACACATACATCACACACACATACATCACACACACACACACACACACACACATATATATATATATATATATATATATATATACGTGTTTGTGTATAAGAGAGAGAATATGTGATCAGCAATGGTTATTTACATTAAAGGTAGCAATCTATGGCTAACAATGCACTCCGATTTATTGGGTTATCTTAAATGTTAATATATCAGACAGGTATATATTATGAATACATGCATATTTACAAATATATATATATGTGTGTGTGTTTATGTGTGTGTGTATGTGTGTGTGTATTTTCGTTGGTCCTGTTGTGTTTGTGTGCTTTTATATACGTAAGTATAATGTAATTCAATTTTATAATGAGAGATTTTAATATCAGTTGATTGAAAATATACACAGTTGCGACGCTGCAAGGCTATTTAATTACTTTACAAAATGAAAACATAATTGAATATTTCAATGTGGGCTTGTATTGCATTACTATTAAGATGACGATAATGCTTATTATACACATTCTTTCTCCACATCCTTATCTTCTTTCCATTCTTTATATAAGTTAACCGACTCTCGTTTGGGTGTTTGTTGCTTATTTCAAATGAAATACTTTAGCTGAAAATATGATGGTTCTTAAAACATTCACAACCCAGTTTTACCAAAAACTCATTCACCAGCAGGAAAACTTGAATCTATTTTCATAATACTCCTGAACAGTTGCATCCTTTGAGCTTGAGATTCGTCCAAAAGAGTATCATGATTCATGGATGAGTATTGGATAGCAGTTTGACCTTTGAGGACCTCTGAAAATCGATTCTGGATTAGCTTAATTGAGATATTTTCAAATCTTGCAAGACGGCTGCACATTAAGGCAGCATATCTGTGTGCAGGGGTAATTAAATCGAAAGATGACCATAAGATATGTAGTGCTGACGTCTGGTAACCTATCAAGGTCAAATGTAGTTGCTTCAGGTCAATCTTGGCATTTTCAGATCTAACGAGGACGCACTGTGAAAAATTCTGTACATCAGTAACTTTAGATCAAGCAGGAGCATAGGATATGTGATGCTGACCTCAGGTAATTCCAATAGGTTAATTTATAGTCTGGTCAATTTTGGGAGACATCCCCAAATCTAATAGAGACTGCTGCAACCGACAGCCGGTAGATTTGTGTGCAAAAGTTAATTCACCGGCTGATGAAGATAAGGAAATTGGTGCTGACCTCTGATGACTTCTAAAGGTCACGTTAAATCGGGTCAATTTCGGGTTTTCTAAGAAGGTCATTTTTTTACATTTCCAAATATAATGAAGATGGCTGCACCATGAGGGCTGAACATTTTTGCCAAAGCGTAATTTGATCCCAAGATCAACAGAAAATAGGTGGTGAGGAATTTTGCTAAAGTTCTATATAGGGACAGGTTAATTTTAGCATTTTGACACTTTGTCATTTTTCAAATCTATAATAATACTGTTCAAGGTTATCGGAATCTTTCATTATTATGAATGGAACAGACCGTCAAAACTATAAACAGGCTGATAGATCGCTACGAAATATATCATCATTTGAGATCCGATTTCAAACTCTGAGGATCAACACTTGGTTTTTTTTAATCCTAGGGAGCACAAGCTTCATCTTTCCACTGCACTTACACTAAAAGACTCAGGATCAGGACACTCAGATGAGACATGTGCCATGCCAAAAGCAAAGCCCATGCTTCTACACAATATTTCGCTTTTCCCCCACGTCCACATTGGGTACCATTAAAAAAATGTTACTCTGTCGGCCTGTGTGGAAAGCCATTTAAATACCATCGAATTGTCAGGGATTTTATCACAGGCAATAAGTTACCAATTTCATCAAAGATCAGTTCAGAAATAAGGGAAATTAATCATCACTGCTTCCAGTTCTGACGTGTGTTAACCAGTATCAGCAATTATTTGATTCAGTCAACTATGGTATAGTACCTCAATTAGTTAACTCAGTCGAAAGGATCGACAGATAAGGATTGAACTCACTGTGACAAAAATGAGGAGCTGCTTTCGTAGCTTTTCTCCAGTATGCATGTTTGTATATATGTATGCTTGTACACATATGCATATTTGTGTGTGCGCATATATTTTTGTTGACCGATTATATCCTCATCGAGAAATTGCTAATGAGATCCACCTTCTGCTTGCCAGGCTTGGCAAAGCTTCATCCTGTTTACAGCTCTTGTAACTCGCTTGTAGCTCAGATACTGACTTGGCTCCATCTTGTTTAACTTCTTTGAGGGAACCAATGTATCCAACGGGATTTGGCCGTAACACGTTAGCCTTAGGTAGAGATTTTTCAATGTTGGAGCTGAGTGCTTGGTGGGGAGGCATAGGGTACCATTCTGGGAGATATGACACGCCAGTAAATTGAACCACAGCCTACCGATCCGGAGGAAAGCACTTTACCAAATGGCAACTGTGGTTGGTGTCTTAAGTAAGCACCAAAATATGTTTGCATATATTTACAACAGTAAGCTTAGCCAAGCACAGTGCCACAACCATATTGCACCAGGTGGTGTCACTTACAACTTTAGTAAAACAGATGTCACATACAACGGATATATTGAAGATGAAAGCACATCAATCGAAATCGAAGACGTGAAACTTGAGAAAGTGCACCACTTCATCTACCTAGGACAATGGATTTCCTTGAAATCCTCAAAAGAAGAAATCAGGTAAAGAATCACATTAGGTTGGCTAGCTTTGGGCAGGGAATGACAACTTTCAAGAATAAGTAAATTCTGTTCGTGCTAAGATGGGTATACAACCAATGCACCACTCCAATAGTCATACATGGAGTTGAGACATCTAACCT
>OY735199.1:50653432-50660932 GCA_963457665.1 Thysanoteuthis rhombus | reverse complement strand
ATTTTGTTTATATTAAATAAGGCATACTTTCGATAAATAGTATTTTGAGCAGCAACCAATTTTTTTGTATTTGAAAATAAATTAATTATTATGAAGATTATTCATTTAAGCAGCATTGCAAAGCCCCACAACTACAAAGAATCAAAACCATCATGAAATTAGCAGCACAATAAAACTGATTTTCAGGGTGATGGGTCGTTACCTAGAGATATTTTTCATTTCAACTGTTCAGAAATCCATGCATTCATCATTTTGAAGCCAATTTGGCCTTGGGAATTTGTGTCAGTAAAACGATTGCCGACAATCAATCTATTGATTCATATTAGTTACGAAATGTAGAATGAATGAAATGAATGCATACACTGATTTCTAAAGCATAAACAAAGTGTCACACATCGCATACACTCTCCTCAGTTAACTCCAAGTACAAATATGCATATCCATACTCACACATGCATATACATATATGAATATTATATTGACTTACACAAAAGAGAAGTCATATGATATTTTTTTTGCATGAGATGTGTTGGAAATGAAATGCTTTTAAATGTTTTCATTCATATGGAAAAAAGCGAATCTGGTTATTTACGCATTAGGAATCCAGACTTTTGAATCAGACATTGAGAGCTGATACATCAAATGAAAGAAGAACGCGTCTCTAGATTAATTTTCATATGTACGAATTTTCACATCAACTCTCATTGAATGCACAAAGATGAGTTCAAACTTCACGCAAAAGTATTTTACGGAACTAGTAAAAAGAATATTGGCAATATCTCTATCATCAGCTTTTCAGCGTACGCCTTCTCCGTCATGGACGACGAAGAGTCAATAATTTTGGAATTCGGTTAGTTCATCTGGCATTCTTGCAAGTTATTTAGTCTATTGAAATTTGAGTTCTTAATAAATCCGATGGGATCTCTCACCACTGTTTTTTTCTCAAAATCGTGCTGTCTTGTGATTTTTCCACGATATATCGAGCATGATTTTTTCTTGAGCATGTTAGATGGTTTTCAGGTTGAAAGTCAGTTTTTTGGTAAAGTTCCATGTTTCAGCTCCATGGGTTACTATCAATCAGATGCTGTGGCTGTAAACCCTGCGGAAAAATATACGCTACGTTTTGCCTTTTTGAAGGATGCGTAACCACCGGAGAGATATCCACGCTCAAATCACACATGTTATCGTATGCACAATTAGTTGCAGTGTACAGGGGAATAAGGTGTTTTCCCATGAAGAGTACTACGAAGGCTTTGCTCATACTTGGAATTACACTATTCAGGCTAACTTACAGTATATATATATATATATATATATATATATATATATATATATATATATATATATATATATATATATATAAACACATATGTGTGTGTTTGTATGTGTGTGCTTGTATGTATATGTTTGTGTGTGTATGCGAGTGTATCTCTGTGCCTGTTTGTATGTCTGTCTGTATATGTGAATACCAATGGTGTATGTATATAAACAGAAATGAATACTCACCATAAAATCATTTATCACTTACACTTTTTCAATTTATACTTTATTCTGGCTCAACAAAGATACACACATGTGCAAAGACATATCAGTATCGATAGCAAGATGTTTTTGAAACCATCTTTTATATTCAATTCCAAATGGAACCATATTTTGCCACATTGAGCACTTCGAATTCAAGTGAATTGATATGGAAAGCATTTTGCAAAGGAAAAACTCAAATCTAAAAGTCCATCTATTACCTTCCTTCTTCCCCCCAAACCTCTCTTATCGTTATTATTCCAAGAATGACCCGGTCAAGTGGAAATGATTCTGGCACAAATTGCCGCTTGAAAAGGTACACGGATATCTTCGATCATAAAAGGTCAATTTAAGTGGCAAGAAAAATATTTGAAATTAATGAAATAATTTATTATTTTGCTCTCCGAGGGTTTTGTTCTATTTTTATGGTTTGTTTTAATTATTTTTGTTTTTTTTTACTGAATTGGTCGAAATATGACGAATGACTTCTGTGCCTCTGTTCCAAATGCTTTTGGAACTACAAGAAATGAGGAATAGCATTTGCAGAGAAAAACCTTTTTTCAAATGGTTGCCTTTATACTGGTCTGTAATGATCACCGATCTATAAATCACCTATCATATCGTCTTACTTGTCCAAAATGGCACTCAAAAGCTACGCTCTCTGTAATAGCATTAGGAAAAAAAGTTAGACTGTTCAATAAGAAATAGGAACATCAAAATCAAACCAATATTGCCAATGCCCTTCGCTATGAAATGACGCTCCTCTATGCCAAATTTCAGTTTCTTAAATGCAAAATTCAGGTCCCAGTTTTGCCTTTTATTTACATTGTAAATAGTTTCTCTCGATAAAAGAAAAAAAGCTTTTGAATAATCACGCACCCTATGTCCTGTGCCATGAAAAGGAGTGTCGTTATGCAAAATGCCAGCTTTGTATATGCAAAATTGTGTAAGAGATAATCAAGCTGATCAATTTAAAGTATATATATATATATATATATATATATATATATATATATATATATATATATATATATATATATATATATATAGGGTTCGTCATGAAGAGGGATCAAAGGGCCTTTCGTCAACCAATAATCGATGATGATGATGATGATGATGATGATGATGACGACGACGACGATGATGATGATATTGATGATGATGATGATGATGATGATGATGATGATGCATCTTCCAACTTAGGAATGGAGCACTCTGGCAGATGGGAAATCATGCATGAGTCAATATATCGCTTAAATTCAACCTTACTTACCGTCCAGCTCTGTATAGAGCAGAAGTAAGATGCCAGCCTCTGGCTCTGAAGCGAATGTTTCGATTCTTCTTCGTGGTACTGGATGGGATAATGGATAGTCATAAGAGTTGTAATACAATGAAACAACTGTCTGTAGATGACACAATTACTGAATAATTATTATAATATATATACATGCATATTTTTACAACATTAAAAATGATCTTCTTTATAACATATATATATATTTATAAATCGAATATATACATGTATAATATAACGCAATGTATAATCAAATATCAATCTCTTAATAATATACTTTCTGCGTAGATTAAATACAAAGAGCTGATATAGACGGTGATTGTGCAAAAAGGGGATTTAGTTGGAACAGTTATTTGAGCATTACCAGCTGCTGTTTAGCTTAATGGTAGGAGCTACGCTCCGTTGAAGCACCCATCCTATTGGATGCAGGTTCGATTCCTGCAGCAACTCAATTTTCTCTAATTGTTAATTTGATTTACGTTGTCACGGCCTAATGACATTTCGTTTATTTTGTTGCCGAATTACATGTGCATTTGAACATATATGCGTGATATTGTAATAGTGTATGTTGGGTGGGTATATCAATTTGAATATGTGTATATTGTATCAAAGAGTGCATCGTATTTCGTCTTTTTTCGTATACATATGACACATGTATCCATGCGTAATCAAGATTATTTTAGGAATAAGGTATGTTTGTTCATCAATATATTTGTCTATAAGCACCAATGCTTACATGAAAGCAGTGGGGTTATTTTTTGTAAATGCACTGTATATGTACATAGACACGTATTTAGTGTATTTATCAGATAGATATTATGATCGATATTATACTTATATATTCAACATATCTTCGGTCATTTCGTGCTCCCCCCGACCATACTAACCTGAACAAAAACAACCGTTTTCTTCTATTTTGGTCGGTTTTTTTTTATATTATTGAATAGAGTATTTTAACATACTATTTTTTAAAATTCTATAACCTTATCTAGCTTTTACATTCATCTCGATTCTTGGTTGTTTTTTATATCTTTGGCTCTGACAAAACACTAAGAATAATCAACCGTTATCGAATAGTCATTTCCTTTTAACCTTTCGATATTTCAAAATTATCTTTTAATATATCATTCTATCTAACGTTTGGGACCAGTTACCAAATCTTCTTACAGACTTTGAAATTACCTGATGGTGGCGATTTTATTTTCTCATGTGCTTTGGAACGAAAATATTAATGGAAAGTTTTTTTTTTCCAATATTTCCCCTTGAAAGAAGACGTCGGATTCATTTTATTGTTGGAAGAAGTCAAGAGGTAAAGTTAGTCCTTATTATTTTTTAAATGACAATATGACTATTCGAAACAAATGTCATTTTGGTAAAATATATAACGACTTGGTATTTCATTTCATCGTATCTACTAAATCACTGCATACTCTATATTTCAGAGTCCTATCACTTTTAGTGTTTCTTACCTCTTATTGAGATCACAGACTTTTAATCCCACTCGACATTATACTATTCTTTTGCGGGGTGAGTTTTTGATACAAAATCGAAAACAAGGAAAGATACAAATCGTTTGTAATTATATGATTTGGGTATCCTGGGACTGTGTAAAGATTTGGAAAGTTCCATGTAATTGAATAACTTTTCCGAATGCGAGTCTATATTTTTATTTCATATTTTGCCATCCTGATCAGTCATCATAATCCACTATAGGGCAAAGGCCTCTCCCAGCTCTGTCCATGTCAATTATGACTCAACAAACTTCTACCATGTCTTATTGGTAAACTTTTCTATCTACCTCTCTGTTATGTTTGTACGTTTGTTTTTCTTCTACTGAGTTTGCTATCTCTTGAGCATAAATCTATAAACTTTTTGCACGATCATTTATCCTTTCTTTCCATGTGTCCAGCCCATCTCTATTTCTGTCCCTTGATTGTGTTCAATCATAATTTTTGGCTTGTTCTTTGATCCATACTGATCTATAATATCCTTTAGTGTTATTTTTAACATTGCTCTTTCCATTGCTCTCTGTATTATTCGGAGTTTGTTTCCAAGCAATGTGATCATCCTCAACGTTTTTGGTCAGTCCGTCACAACTGATATCTTTCATACATTGTATTATCAAATTCATATATTCATTGGCTGATAAGATGCATCTTATTGCTGGAAAATTATTTGATAATTGGTCCAAAAGGTGACAACTTTTGATAAAATGAAAAATGGCCCTGTAGAGTCGGTGATCTGGACTTGCTACGAAAAGTATTGTGGCGTATCATATGATTATAGCTTCTCCAAATAACTAGTGGATGGCATAGTAGAATCACTAAGGTCCAGTAACTTGTGTGAAGTTTATCAGTGACGCTGCACTCTGAGGCACACTGCTGTCTCTCGGGTCAGTGATTTGATCGTCCTGGAGTGTTGTTTTGATGATTTAGTCAAGGACATTAGGATGCTCCGAATTCTGGTAGGTGATACCAACAATTTCTAGGGTTTTTCATTAAGTAACAGTAGTTAGGACCCAAACAATCCCACACTCCTTTTTTTTTTATCTGACCTCTGTATTGACACTTGTCCGTCGAACGGGTCTGAGAATTGGGTTGTGGTTGGTATCAAAACCGAAAGCTCTGGTACAAAGCATCAGCCAATGAGGTTATATTGAGGTTGCGCACCGCTACGTGCATTGGGAACCTTCCGATTCCCTTTCTATTACTCGGCTCAGCTGTGGGGAATATGGCAGCCCAGGGCAGCATTGTTCCATTGGACCAAACGGAACAGGTCGGGCTAGTCCTGACGCTTTCTTTCAACTAAAGCTGCATCAGCTAGAGCCGTTTTTGGATGGGTGTCTCCTTTTTTACCCACGCGAAGCCCTGACCTTGTGTAGCATTTTGTTCCGGTGGGAGATTAAATAAATAGCACATGCATTCACACACGCATGTCTGCATACACACGCACACACATGCACACTCACATATACGTCTTGTGTATGCAGTAAGAATACCAAAAGGAGATGTACAAAAATAAATTGTCTTTAAATATTCACTCACTACTTTTTAGCCAGTATATATAAACATATATGAATGTACATATAAATGTATCATGGAGAATTTGAGCACGGATGGAGATGAGAGGTTATATAAGGGATATAGAAAGTTTAGGCTGAATTTATTCGGATAACCCTTTTCCTTATGTAGCACAGTCTCTCTGATGTAGACGAGCTGGCAGTTATAAGGAACTAATTGAATATTTCTAATTGCAAGAGTTTTTACCGTCAAGACTTGTGCCCTCGGGAATTTAAGTGTATCATACGCCATCAGACAAAATAACTACCCGTAACTTTCCCGTTTCTTTGTACCTCAGATTTTTTTTCTTCTTTCCAACAGAATTTTAGTCCCATAAGTCCGAGAATTGATTCAAAAACGTTATCTTTTGGGATCGTAGCATAACGACACTGACATTCATTCATGAATATCAGACGCAAATTACATTATTCGGTACGTATTATTTTCTTTTCGTATTTCATAAACCATGACAAATATTGACACACTTCATCAGCACAAAGAATTTTTCTGGCTTTTTTTGGTTGATTACCTCGTTCATAATACCTGTATCTTCATGGAAATGGTCTTACAAATACGAATATACTCAACTAAAAATTTAAAAAAACTCGAAAAGGAAAAAAAATCTTAAAGGGAATTTTGATAGCCAAAACGTTCGTTGCAAAATAACAAAAAAAAATACTCAAATTTAATACATATGCCGAGGTTACACTTCCTTTCCGTTGTTATATTATGTGTATAATGTGTATAATTTCTTTACCGATGCATCGTTTTGTTTTTACTTGTTTCAGCGGACCAGATTTATTTAGAGCCACTAAAATTTTATGCATATTTGAACAAATATAACGTTTTCAACGGTAGAAGAACATTTCAGTAACATCATCACCATAAATCTTATTGAAATGAGTCCAAATGAAGTATTTTGATTCCTCGGGTACGTGGATTCTATGGAAGCTAGCAAGGTCAATCTTGTTGAAAACCTGTTGTGCAGCCGTGATGTAACATGGCAATCAATCGGAAGGGACCTCAGGCTGCGTGTGTGAATAAACATCAACTGTGGGGTTACTCGGTCTGCACTGGGACACTATTGAGTGCACTTGTGTATTGTGTACATCGATGTCGTTCAGACCCTGGACAGTCAGGATGTGGTTCCTGCGACTTAAGGCTTTCCAGAAAGAGCTTCCAGGCTGAACGATATTAAAAGGAACATGACATGTCAACTAATGGCAATCACGAAAGAGAACTATGTAGACTTTCGAAAAAGTGGAGGTGACGTCGATATAAAAGTGTGAAAACCAAAGAAGTGCAATAAATCGCCAATGCTCCCGGTTGGGTATCTCTTCCTCAATAATAAATGACTGAATACTTTTCCGATGTTGCCACATGTATCGTAGCATTAAGCTGGCAATTAACGTACGTTAATTGATAAGACTAGATGCCTATGCCAATTGATAAGCTTTGTACAACTCATGGACATAAAACCTTAGGGTGATTGTGCTCCGTCATTCTCCAAAGTGAGAATGGTCTGCTTACTTTGATAATTAGTAGTCAAAATCCTGACTATGAAAACTGACCACCTGTGATTATTAGGTATGCTCAAATACCCCAACGAAAAAGGTGATCCCAATC
>OY735199.1:50593432-50648432 GCA_963457665.1 Thysanoteuthis rhombus | reverse complement strand
TATATATATATATATATATATATATATATATATATATATATATATATATATATATATGTATGTATACATGTATATTTACACAATAACCATCATTGACATAATGCATGAAATACCTAAAAGACACTCACCACCTGGAGCCAGTGTCTTCGCAATCGCGTGTAAGGACTGCGACTAATTTTGATCGGAGAGACATTGACAACTCTAAAAAAAAAAAGACTATACGAACACAAAAGAGCCCTCAGACTAAAAAAGAAGACAAATGCCCTGGTCGAACGCAAGAATATACACAATCACAATTTCAACTATCATCAAGCCGATCTCATCAAGAAATTTACCGCTCCTCAACACGCAGATGCGTCTAAGCAACCCTTTCATCCCAATGTATTGTAATAATCCAAAGGTATGGGCACTTCCAGATTGCAAACCATCTTGATGCTCTGATTTTAAGACAAAATTACGTAGACACGATACACTGAAACACTAGCCTACAATGAACTGGCTAACAACTAACGGTCAATTTGAAAATAAAAAACGGTCCGAGCACACATACAGCACCCCTTTAAAAAAAAGTAAAAGTCTCACCCACCATCAATCAAAAAAAAAAAAACTAAACAATAACTACCTGCCCCATATATATCAACACTTATCCATCAATTTCTTCACACCATCTCTCCCTCTTGGAATATCTATAACAAAATCCATCTTCCCTGTGAAATGACCAGTTTAGCCCACCACAACCTTTTTTCAAATTTAAAACAAGCCATTCACACACAGAAACAGGAAACATAATTCCCTGACTCAGCCTTCCATAGACATATCTCATTTCAAATGAAATATCACCCTCAATAACTCAGATGCAAACAACTCCCCTCTCACTCCCTACCAAATGATAAAAAATATTTACACACTTTACTGCAGCATCAAAAAATTATTTTTCTCGGTGAACTGCTGCAAATATGTTACTCTGAAAAAGATGTCTGTCGAAATGCATCGAACTATGCCCCTGATTAAGAATAAAAATAATTTGAGATGTAACACATATCTCTTGAGTTTTTCTACCAATCGTCATATTCATCTGCATTCTATTCGATCATTTCACATCCATGACACACACATACACACACATAAATCCACACATATACGTATACATACACACACACACACACATATATATATATATGTATGTGTATATATATATATATATATATATATATATATATACATATATATATGTGTGTGTGTGTGTGAGTGTGTGTTTGTGTGTGCATGTCCGTGTATGTGAATTTAGATGCGTGTAATCATGTGTATGCTCATAGGAACACTTATATGCACGAACCAATATTTATACATATACTCATATACATATATACATACATACATACATACATACATATATATATATATATATATATATATATATATATATATATATATGCACAAGCATGCATCAGCACATCTTGTGTTCTCTTTAGTGATTATATCTTTATCTGAATTCCACATATATATATATATATATATATATATATATATATATATATATATATATATATATATATATATATATATATATATAGTAGGTTGTGGGTTCGCTACACAAACTAGCTCATGTTTCGGCCTTCTCTGGGAAAACATTTCCCCCCAAACCATCCACTAAACAAAATTCTAATGGAATTAGTTTTAGTTTTACAGAAGATTTCAATAGGATCATCACTAAGCACAATAATAAAAATATTAGAAATAATAGAAGTAAAGAAAACAATAATACAAAAAAGTTTGACTGCAACTGCCCAAACATGAAAAACTGCCCCCTGCAAAACAAATGCTTTTGATCAAATATAGTATTCCAGGCACAGATATCAACTCAGGAAAAACCCTTAGATATAAAATATTAGGTCGGCATATCGAACACACCTTTTAAGCTTAGATTAGCCAACCACATATCATCGTTCACTAACGAAAGATACAAAAACAGCACATCCTTATCAGCTCACTACTGGAAACTACACCAAATGAACCACAAGCCAAAAGTTAAGTGGAAAATCCTTTGACATTCCGATACATACCAGAATTTAGAAAATTCATGCAATCTCTGCCTTGATGAAAAATTGGAAATTCTAAATTGTACAAGAATCACAACCCCCCCCCCCAGAAAACACCAACTAAATAGAAAAAAATGAAACCATAATACAGTGCAGAAACCGCTCTAAGTTTTATTTTATCAACATGAAAGAATACCAATAAATCATGTAGTAAAGTAAACAACTCGTCCCCATGTCCATCATCCCAAAAACTTCCCATTATCAGCTTTTATCTTCAATCATAGCCAAACACATTTTAAATTGAACATCAAGATTAATACTATCCACTAGAGCTACAAAAGACACCAGCAGGGGCAATAAAACCCAATGCTAAGATACCTAGGTCAAAATAAAAATTACTCGCAGACCACTACTAAGCATCCTTGAAGGAATGACCCTTATATGGAGTTCAAACCCCCTTGACAAAATGAATATCCCCCACACCACCCACTACCACATTCACAACATTCTCACCAAATTCCCAATAAATAGACCCCCAAAATCATAGACAATCATTCGCCTGAAGAGGCCCAGAGAGGGCAGAAACATGAGCTGGTTTGTGTAGCGAATCCACAACCTACTATTTATTTCCAGCTCTACTCTAAAACAACTCAACTCCATGAGTAAAATGTTGTATGTATCGAGCACTCTATGAAATAAATTCAATACATTTCAGAAGTGGCTTTATATCATTGATATATAATTATATTATGTTATACTGCTAGCCTGATTTGTACCACACACACACACACACACACACACACACACATACATACATATATATATATATATATATATATATATATATATATATATATATATATATAATCATATTCATAAAGTATACACACATACATAGATATATATGCATTGAAACTCATATCCATCTATGTATTTAAACTGCACCAACAATCTTCAGTTACGATGGTATTGGTCGTAGTTTAAGCCCTGAACGTGTATTCATCCATTTCCACTTACAATGCAATTATACATAACTACAGATGATCGATCAAGATTGAAATTTTTAATTATCTTTCGTCAAAAATGTGTAAGACAACAGCACAACATGTGAAACAAGTAATGCAATGGCGGATTGGGGTGATGGGGGCTTCTCGCCTGATTCCTTCCTTAATAGGGTTGCCTGCCACTGCCCCTTGTAGGCTGAGCTCTTTTTCCGATGTGTTAACATTTTTTACTTGCGCCGATAGCAGGCGTGTGTGATGATACATTCTTCCATAAAGTCTGAGGTTATTCACATCCAGTCGCCAGAGGCATAACGACGAACTTTCAAGCGAAAATGCACCTAATAACTGTGGAGAGAATCAAACTTGCTTCATAGATATACAAGGGTCCATTTATTTAAAAAAAGGTAAAGCGTTTTATTTTGTTATATCTCTCTTTTGATGGTGCAGATCCTCAAAACAGATCAAACGGCCCCTGATGATCCCTGCTGCTGAAATGCTACATTTTCCTTTTTGTATTTTACACACAATATCCGAAATTCGGTTTTTAATTTACTTCTTTTTTGTGGGACGCTAAAATTCTGACTGGAAACCGAGAAAAGTTAGCGACCAACCGACTTTTACAACTCTAAATCTTTAACCAGCTGCTCTATCATGTACAATATAGACAATACACCCTATCTCTCTCTCTAAATGCAAGGCAATACGTATCTCTCTCTGAACTCATGGTTTCATCCAAACGCATATGCATGCTTACATACACACACACACACACACACACATGCATATATATATATATATATGAATATGTATGTATGTGTTTTACTCATTATACACACATGCAAATTATTTTTTTAATTCAACGATGAATTCATATTGATTTAGTTGTGATTATTATATTTGAGTATTCAAATAAAAAAAGATATTTGAGCAACTAATAGCTGTACTGTGAAAGTCTCTATGCGTGTTGGAAGTACTGATTTGAATTATTTGCCTCTTGACACATAGCTATCCATTGTCTACCACAGACCCCTCCCAAACCACCTGACTGCCTTCAAGCGCCCCTTTGAGTCATCTGAATGAAGTGGTATCATCGACTTTGGAAATCCCTGATCCCCTTAAATGTTGGATAGGATCATTACTTCCATTATTGATATTTGTTTGTTAAGACTGCCCTTTTGTCTGCAGCCTTGTTTACTGATCCAATCCCAGATGTATTGTACGCAGAAGAGCCTAGATGACTGCAGGGCTTCCAGACTGCCATTTTTGAGGAAGAAAATTCTCAACTTTACATTACCAGGTTCAATCTAGCAACGTCAAGTGGAAGTGAGATAGATACTTAAACGGAAATATAGATTTAATGACGCAAACTTTGGAACAAAATTGTATCATATGTACTGAGAGTAATGTTGTTTCAATTATCGAGTATTTTATCGAAAAATATCTATTGTCAAACAATTTGACATACTTATTTAACACATCTCTTCCATGTTGGATCGAACTTTTAGATCCTCTTTCAAAGGGAGCTGGCTTTGATGCAAAAGACTATATTTTTCCAAAAGTTTCACCTCTTAAAAAGTGCTCCAGGAATCTGAACAAATGACAACACAACGTGAGTAGGGCGGGCATAAGCCCTCGAATTTCTATTCTACTGTATCCTTATGGTTGAATGTGTTACGTGATTAGTGCTTATGAGGCACAATATCAGAAATTTGAAAGCGTTATTGCGTCGAAATATGTGTGCACACCAATGATAAAATGATTGTTCATGTCTGTGTGTTGTTGTTCTGTTCCCATCCCTTTTCCATGAGTAGGTGAAAGTGGCCAGTGGTGAAGAGCGGCCGACCTCGTACCCAGATAGCTGGCCACTGGAGGGGCGAATTACAGATCGATAAGGACAAACGTGTTAAGAAAACAAGAGAAAGAACATTCGAGTATGAGTGTGTATGCCATAAGTGAAATGGATAAATACATGTAGAACTCACTAATTCAGTGAGTGATAATCAGACATAGTGTGATAATTAGACATAGTGTGCATTTAGAGAGACAGAGAGTGTGCATTTAGAGAGAGAGAGAGACACAGACACAGACAGACAGACAAACAGACAGACAGACAGAATAATTTTAGAGTAGCAATTTGGGTAGATAGCACTCAGCCTCCTGCCCTAGGGGCAATAAGATGTGTTTGAGTACCTCAGAAAAAGAGTTAACTTCAACTGGATTTTGCGTATCGTTTGTATAAAATAAGATATGGATAATGTAGCATTTTAGATGCAGGAATACTTCAATGCCTCATCATCTGTGTACACCATCACGGGAGAGACATTACAAAATAAAACAGGGATTATTTTCTCATACATCTTCATTGTTCTCAATACAGACCAGTTTACATTTCTTAACAGGTTCAGCGCTCTCCTTTTAAGCCATCATGTTACCCAGCGACCAGACCTGGACACATCAGGCTTTCCGGAAGGATGCATCGACGATGTCGATGCAAGTTTAGTATATAAACATCGCAGAAACCATGATGTCGACATTATGTGACATGCCAACTGGTCTCTATGAGAAGAAAATTGGGGGAGTTGTCCCGAGAGTTATCCAATATAGATCCCTCTGATCTGTTTAAGATGCTCTTGTTGAAAAGTTGAATTTGGTATTTCTGATGAATCTCCAATAAATTGACAAGGGTCTGTCTTAACAACTAAACGCAACGTATCATATCCAGCTCTATAGGTATTTTAGGAAGATGGGCCACCGAGAGTTAAGCATTTTTTATCCTAATTTGATGAATCAATGTTGTCATTTGATGACGTCCAGTGCATTGGGATGAACACGGCAAATTCTTTAAACGGCCGTTGCTTCATTGGTACTCAGATGAAACTTATGGATCACGCAATGTAGAATTTGACTCTCTCTAATTGTTTTGTCACTCATGATTTAATGTAAAATAGCACCCAGAAGAGTAAGAACTATCAAAATTTTAAGAATAAGACTCAATCTACCTGGGAGCATATTTATTCCATTTTTTGCCATGTTAAATACTAAAAAAAAAGCTTCTTTTTTTAAACATATCACTTGGTTTCCTTCCACCTCATAAAGACGTATAAAGATTCAACTAAGTACTCTAAGCAGAACTACACTGATACAATGGTATTTTATTCTGGGTTGAGTAAAACACAGGTTTATATATGTATAATCATGTTTTTCATACATTACGCATATAAACCTGTAATTTACCCACCATAGAACAGAATAAGGTATGACAGAATTGCTCGGCTGTCTCAATAATAAATTATTTTTACGTGTTACATCTATCCATCATTAGGACATGATTGAAAGAATTATAGAAAATGATGCGTAAAAAGTTTCGTTTTGTTGATTATAAGATAAAACGCAGTATCTATCATAACCATTATTGCTCCCTTATTCTTTATCATCAGCTAGAAGATTTAGTATCTCTATTTCAGCATGCTTTTTCTGATAACGCCCTCATACTCACTCTTAACCATCAAATAACTTATGATTAAAATGACATTGTAGAATGTTACTTATGATATAATAAATATCATATGTAATTGTATGAATAGAAACTAAACTAATGATTGAATGATAACACAAAAAAACAACAACTGCAATTGCTAAAACTTCAATATCTTGTCATATGCGAATCTATTTGTTGATTACTCCAGGCAGCGTCGTTGGGCTTCAAAGAAGATTTCCAATTGAAAGTGTTAAGAGTAAGATATATCCGTGTTTAGGCTGGTATAGAATTAGAGCCGTCTGTTTCTCTAGAATGAGTGCGAACCATATCAAAAGAGACCAGTCTGTCCGTCAATTTATCCGTAGCTGGGGACGAAAAAAGGATTCATGCCTTCAACAAGGGCTTCTATAGTGCTCCTTATCAAACATAAATAACAAAAAGAAGCTATTTGAAGGTAAAAATCAGCTTTTTTAAAATCATGTAACTCTCTGCGACCAAGGGTTAATAACCACAGGACATATACCGAGCTTCAAAAGGCAATTTGGGACGTATGTTACCTTCTCTTGATTCCCAACCACTCTGTTCACTCGTGGCCGTTGAATGACGATCCAAGTTAAAAGTTTAATAAGAGCAACTAACATTTAAGATGAAGTTAAAAAGCAATCAAAATTAATAAAACATGACAGGTTACATTACCTCATAACAATGATCGGTGAATAAATAATAGATTAAATAAAATCTGTGATTGCCCCTGAATCCTGTGCCCAAAGCAAAACTCTGTAGTTGCATAATGCATGAATGACTTCTTAATTTTTTCTTGGTATGAAGCTAGCGAGAAATCAGGAGGACAAGCTGGAGTTGGCACTGAAAGTGGTTCCCATAAAGAAATTGCTGAAGCGTATTATAATCTATCAGAAGTCAATTATGAAGTCAGATGATAAATAGAGCAGAAAAGGCGAGACTATGAAAAGCTCGAAAGATGATGTGGAAAGATGAGAAGGAAATAAGGGAGTGTTAACAGACTCCTAGACGAACCGACTTATAAAATGGCAGCTTGGAAAGACAGTATCATAGCATTATTCATTTTATTTATTCTATCACCTCCTTGTGTCATTTGACGTGGTGAACGTGGAGACGGCAGTTCATGGCTTGGTGGGTCGCCTCTGGGGTGAACAGGCTATGGGATTACAGCAGTTCAATTCAACGCCCTGGATCCTACGCCTCCGTGGTCATCATTCTGCCTCTTTCTTTTTGGTCCGTTCGTTTCACTCTCCATCGAATTGCTTGAGCAGTTTTCTGTGATTATTTCCGTTTTGGGGAGCCTTGGCGAACTTTCATTAGCTGATTGATAGCTAATTAAAAAAAAAAACTTAATATCTCTCGATTCTTTGCATGATATAGTTTCCTAATTTATTGAGTTCAAAAGCATAACTCAATTCAAACATGAATAAGAAAATAGATTCAAATGAATACCTTTGAAATGATAAACATAAAAATAAACTGAGTGAAAAT
This sequence comes from Thysanoteuthis rhombus, assembly GCA_963457665.1. NCBI lineage: Eukaryota > Metazoa > Mollusca > Cephalopoda > Oegopsida > Thysanoteuthidae > Thysanoteuthis > Thysanoteuthis major. Next base: position 50,640,399 of record OY735199.1, on the reverse strand, counting down.
AATGTATGTGCCGAACTTTGAAACCTATGAAGTAAAAGACTCATAACAGAATCTATGGCTTCTGTGCTGGTCGTTCAAGTTGAAGACAGTTCGTGTTCGAGTGCTTAGGAAAGGCATGAATCCGGCTATCCGTTAGTTAAGGGAGAAACACCAAAAGATGAGCTAAGCGACACCACCTTGGGTGCTTGTCATGTCTAGATTTATCCCCCATATCACAAAAAGGATTTGTTACTGTTTTTTTTTTGTGCTCTTCAAGACTTCTCCCTCGTGCCGTTCAATTTCCTCTTACTGATTCATTCTTTGGTTGTAAAACGGATCTGAATATGTCACTGTCGACCTGCAATATCCTGGAGTGCCAACCATGAAAGAAAAAAAAGGTAAATCTTCAAAAGTAACAATACATAAATCAATAAAATAAGACGTCGAAAACGATAGACAGTCTCATCAAATCAAATAGCGAAATTCGTGCTCACACGCTACAGCCGACATCCACAACAAATTTTCAGTGATTCATCATCATCATCATCATCATCATCATCATCATCTCTCTTGCGTCCTTTGATCGATAGATATCTTCCTCAACATTTGTCAGACATATCTATCATTAGCGTTGCGGAGCAAATACTCTTCTAAACTTTATTTATTTATTTTTTTTTTTTTACCGATCACAGTTTTGCATATGATCTCGGGTAATGCACGCTATAAGTTGTGATGTACAGAAGTTTTCTGCCATTGTTGCAATTGTTATTTGAGTTTTCTAAAGGATTCAATGATCTAGGACTCCTGTCTTTACATATTTATATATATATATATATATATATAAATATACATATATATATATATATATAGGTACTGTGCTGTCTTGTGATCTCTCCATATGAGCAAGATAACTTTATTGCCCCCAAACATGATTCATTAACCTCGTCATGTGTGGGGGATAGGGTATATCACAGATCACTTGATGAAGTTTTCCAATGTGATATTCGCCCGTTGAAGTGGAAAGAAAAAACACTCAAGGGAATACTAGCACGTTCATGCTCGCACGTGTAGCTATAATACTAGCTAATGTGGAGTGATGTAGATTTTTTTTCCTCTCTGCAATTTCACAGGTACTACTCCCCACCGTGATATTAGTGAGCACGCTAAAACGTCTCATTGTGCAATTTTTAAAATGTTTTGTTACTTTTGGGGACAGCACTCAAATACATATACACACATATACATCCACGAGCACACACGCACACATATAGTTTACGAATCTTTACAGCTTCGAAAACTGAATAATTATCTTTTAAGATTCAAGTTAAAAATTCATGTAATCTCCAAATACCTGTTAATGTATTTTATCCGTTAGTTTTCATACTTTCCATGGACTTCGATATTGTGGAATTATGTGTGAACTTTTCCTGTTGGAATCATCAGTTGTTTACTGTGAAACCGTTCCAGGGATTGAAAAATAAAACAAGAATATCAACATCACCTCCCTGCAGTGTTGATCGAACACCACCTAGCACGCATGCACGCACACACCCTCACACCCTCACATATATATATATATATATATATATATATATATATATATATATATATATATATATATATATATATATATATATATATATATATATATATATACACATATATATATATATATATATATATATATATATATATATATATATATATATATATATATATATATATATATATATATACACACATATATCAAGTGGTGTGCCTATGTTGAAAGAAAAAGTTGAATATATGGAGAATATAACGTTAGACATCAATCAAATTGAGAAATCAAATAAGAATAAATAAAGATTTAAATATTTTCCATTATCTCCTTATCTCGAGCTCCTTAAGATTATCAACGTTTAAATATAAAACATCATATCTGACAACACTGGAATGGAGCTACCAAAATACTCTGCAACTGTAGTTCCGTGCAGAGGACGATAAATAATTTAACATGACGATTATAGCTACTCAATACACCATATATTTTGCCCTTTTCCAATCATGCACGTTCTCACTGGACACTGTTCTATTCGCTAATCGAAAGCGGATTGCTAAAATATATGAAAATCGGATATAAATGAGATTTACCACAAGAAATTACACCTCATAATTGTTTCGGGATTTCCAGCTTGTTAGTTTGGAGGGGCCAATATGAAGCCTATCTCCTCAAAATTACCTTAATTCTCTAACACTTGCTCCAATGCTTTTTTTTTCCAATTCAGAAGCCATATATAAATAAGTTGAGTCACACTTTTTTTGTATTTTCTATTGGGATACACATAGAAGAAATCAGATCCTGGTTATCGCTCACAGGGTCCATGGAGAATCATTCAGCGAATTCATTGCAAAGAATGTGAGCTCATATGAAGCAGCAAAAGAGGATATGTACTTTGCATGTGCATTGTAAATGCATGAGCATCAATGATCAGCAAACAATATGAGCAAATAAAGGCATAAAGTATCGCTGGGTCAGCACTCTTGTGATAGGAAAAAGTTTTATAGCTCTGTCCTTATAAAGTAGTGAGCTGGATTATTTTGAAAGTTGATTTAGATAAAAGTCACTGTGATTAAAGTTCGTCTATAGCAATAAAATATGAGATTTTTGCAGTGATTGGCGCCGAAACATCTAGAAAAACGTTGCGTTAATTGCATTGAAACTGCAAACACACTTCAATTGAGAATCCTTCCTCAACCGAATGACGACTGTAAGGAAAATGATTAGGACTATCATTTCTAAACAGTTCTTGCATTATATCATAACAAGGCACTGCGAACAAACCAGCTGTTTACTGAGTGTTGTTCCGAAATGCTATTTTAGAATTGTTTGGTAATATTAGTCGTAATCCCTCTCCTCGTAGCCCTCAGAAAAGATATTAAAATTCCTGGGTCAACAAAATTATTAAACACTTCTTCTCTCGTCTAGCACTGAGAACTCAACAAAATTGCATTTGGAGATATTGTACTGTGTACATATAGTTTATAGTTTGAGGGAGGCCACTACAGGAAACTTTCAAAATTAACCGTTTTTTTTTCTAGGTGCATTGCATGTCCTTCCGTAAAATTTCATTGGTATTCCAGAAAATCCAGTAATCTTGTGCTGCGAACATGTAGTTCTGCTACAAGGGTATTTACTTAGGAATATTCCTGGGTCTGCCCTAAATATAAACATCTCCTTTTCGGAGCAGTGCCCATCCTACATCACAGTTAATTGACAAGTTTTGGAAATATTGTGTTGTTTACATATAACTACTTTACATGGTGGTGACAGTAGAAATTTCCTTGATCTACTCCAAAATGTATTGACTACGCCTCAACAAAGTTTCACTGAATTGCATAGAACCTTTGTAGATATTTTGCTATCTACATATAGATATGATACAGGGAAGATGACGGTAAGCGGAAGAAGATCGGCGGATTGGCCCCTTAATTTAAACAGCAGTTATTTTCGCCTATTGCCCATCCTTCCATGAAATTTCAATTAAATTCATTGACCACTTTTGTAGACGTTATGTTATAAAACATATGACTCAGGGGTAATGACTGCAGAAAATTGATTGATATACCCTGGAATTTATTGACAACACTTAAACACAATCTCATTGAAATTCATTGGGAACCTTTGGATATTTCGTGTTTTGTAAATACAGCTACGATGCAGGGGAGATCACCTTGATAAGTTTTTGGAGAGTTTGCTGTGTACATATAGTTACTATACAGGGGGTGGACATCGGAAGGAGAACATATGTCGACGATGCAAGTGAGGTGACTGTTTGAAATAACCCCGATCTGACCAAAAATGTAAACGTTTCTTCCGTAGTCCATTGACCAAATATCAATAAAATTTCATTGAAAACCATTGCGAACATTTGGAGATATTGTGTTGTGTACATGTGTATGACACAGGAAAGATGACAGTAAAATATTCCCGGATTCGACCCAGAAAGTAAACTATTCTTCATTGGACTATAGACCACTATTCCACAACAATCCCCGATGATCACTGAACACGTTTGGAGATCTTGTTCTGCATAGATATAACTATCATGCAGAGAAGTGACCGTGGACAATTACTTGATCGGTCCCCAAATTAAAACGCTGATTCCTGATCCCATTGCCCACTATTCTACAAAAATATATGGAAATTCATTGGAAACTTGTGAAGTATTAATATACCAACTTTGCAGAGTAGGTGGCTCTAGAAAAATCCACCTTCAAATGAATTGACCAACTTTCCACGATTTTTTACTGAAATTTATTGAATATATTCTTTCTTATACACATTGCTACAATACAAGGAATGATCCAGGGAGATCCCTGGATACACCCAGAACTGTAAAAATTACAATCTATTACCCACCATTCGACAACAAAAATCATTTAGAAATTTCAGAGGTACCACTCGGACCAAAAGTAATGTTGCCGTTCAGTATTTATTTCTTCGGATTTATTTCATTCTCTAAGTTAGAGCATACCAAATGTCCGGGGCTAAAAATATTCTCTGTACAACATGTTTTTTTTTTCTATTTGGTTTCGATTACATACATAAATACAGAAAAAAAAGAACATCATTATTATAAGGATTATTTTGGAAAAAAAAATGGGTTGCAATTACAAGTATGTTTATCGTTGTCCCTTCGGATTAAAAAAAAAATACCTTGAAATTGGATTGTTCTTATAAGGAAAATATGTACATAATTCCTCGAGCGAACACATTCATTATTGCAGATGGAAAAATATCCCGGTCTGCCGAGCAAAGCTTTGAAAGCTTCTATCATCTTTCTTTCACTCACCCGTAAATAAATCCCTTTTAATTCTAATTAGAGATGTTGTTCATATTTACGTCATTTTAGATGGTCACAAATATGTGTTAATACCAGTATATAGATAGATAGATAGATAGATAGATAGATTGATTGAGATTTTAATTATTTATTAACAGAACACTCAACCTGAATCGTTGAAGATGGCCTCAGTGGAAAAACAGAAAAAAAAACGATACAAAAAAAAAAACAACAAAAAACACGTAAGATGAGACAGGTGGCGACAATCCAGGTTGGAGAAAGTTCAAAATATAACCTTGGCTCGAATGCAATTATTGTTTTTGGTAAAATGGGAGAAATACACAAAATCAATTGCATATTGTCATCTCAAAATAGGTGAGAAAATTTTAGGTGGTCAAAATATGTTTTCATTCCAGTATGGGTTTTTATTGTAAACAGGGCACCTGTACAAATCGACTAAGATGGCCAAGAATCGGAAAAAAAAAAACTTGAGATAAGACAAGTGACGGTGGATATGCAGGAATTGGAAAACACAACTCAATAAATATTGATTTTACTAAAAAAACGGGGGAAACACATTAGCTCATTTGCATGTGTTCTCCGTATTGAAAGTAGATGTGCAGTCGATTATGGTATGAAATAAGATAAAAGAAAAAGCTTGAAGCCAAAATCTAACTTTTAATTTTATCAACACATTTCTTTTTGCAATAGTACGATTTGGGACCACACTCTCTGAATAATCACCCTTCCTCGAGGGATTTGACATTTCAGGGATGTTTCATGTTGAACATGCAGAAACAAGTTGATTGTCCCGCTTAACTTCAGCGTTTGGTGAAACAGGGTACTTTCATGCAAATTTGAATCTGCAGGCAAATGCAATTTTTACAAAATGCTATCAAAAAAGAAAGCTTATTCTTGATTTTTGAGAAAAAATAGCAAACATTGTATTAAGATTCACACTGGGGTGAGTTTGAATCAGGTTTTCACGAATCCAAGAATTAATGGCCTCAACGATTTTGCTGTTTTTCAGTTTGTATTACAGGACCTGTATATCATCAAGCCATTTCTTTAAAAAAAAATTGTACTTTTTTTTTCTTTTTTTTTCTTTTTTCTTTTTAAAAATTCTTTTCTTTTCTTTCCCCCTATTGAGTGGTATTAATGATGGATGCCAGGAGAATAGTATCATCTCCGCTGAATCCACACAAATAGACTGAATCAAATTCAAAAATGTCTGATTAGCTGCCTGACAGAAACAGTCAAAATACAATGTATTTAGGCTGCATGTCGTGTTGAGGTTGATCAATTCAGAACATTGAAAAGAAAAAGGGTAATAAATGAATAAATTACTTATATCGGATGTTGTTGGTACATGATCACTAAAAATGTATGAATTTAAAGAAAAGTAACGTGAACATTGCTGGACGCAATGTAAGGGACCAATTTAGCATAAACATATAGTATAAATTGAACCTTTACTAGGGATACTTTTCTTTGAAGTTAGGGCTTTGGAAAAACGTTGTTGTTGACATAATACTGAAGAAATGCTTAAAATTTCAGTACTTTAGCTTCATTAGCTTGGTCTGTACACGTGATACATACAGAGAAAGCCAGCCACACGTATTTGAAAACTGAAAAAACCTATGTTGACAATTTCGGTGGCAGTTTCGATTAACCCTTCCTAATCACGGGGAAACTTCTCCCATGAAAAAAAATGAATCAGATTATATTAACGAAAAACACTGCGGAATATCATTTGTGGATGCAAAATAAATTCTCTTAGAAGTCATCAGCATCAACATCTGCAGAAACAGCAGCGCCTAGCGTCCATCGATGGGCATACACTTCCCCCAAAATTTGCTAGACCTCCATATCATGCTTTAGTCCATCCCGGTATCTAATATTCGACCACCCACGGTTTCGCATTCGATCTCAGGGGATCCTCCCTGAGTGTTGTATTGTTCAGTGGTTGGCACTCTTACAGCATGGCCAAACAGTTGAGATCTCGAATGGTTTCTATAAGATCTCGGACTTCTGTTTTGTTTTGTTTTTTTCTAAAATCTTTTGCTATCTTTATGATGTTCCTATGTGATATTCAGCAGGATTCTCCCCTGTGCACTTTATAGGGTTCTCAGTTCGAGGGGCGATCTTTTAGTTAGGTTCTTTGTTCCAGCTCAGGCGATTATCGGGGCAGGGATGCATTTGTTATATACCCTTTTTAGAATTGATAGGATTTCTTTGTTCTGGGAGGTCAAGCATGATTTATTGAAAACCAACCAACCTAGAGTGATTCTTCATATCATTTCCTCTTTTGATGATTTCCTGGATGTCCCTTATCTTAGGTAGATTTAGTTGTCTACTTTTTCATCCCTTCATTTTCTATTTTGATCTACGTGCCTTTGTCTTGAACATATTTGTTGTACATGACATTTGTTTTGCAGGGGTGGAGACCAAGTTTCTCGCTTCCTTCTTTCACTAAGTCTCACATTATTTGGAGGTCTTGAAGGTTCTCGACGGAAAGATGTTACTGCAAATCTGAGGTTACTTAGGTATTCACCGTCTTTCTTAACCCCTTTATTTTTTCCAGTCAATGACTCGCTAAATCATTTAGAGGCAGGCAGCTGTTAAGAGTTTGAGTGAGCTGGTATCATCTTGTCTAACCCCGTTTTTGAGCTTCAAGAGCCCTTATGTAGCCCAGTGAAAGAAATTGTTTTGTCAGTAGTTATGTTGCCATAGTCTTATATGTACGGGTTCTATGTTTTGTTCAATAAGCTTTAATGACCTTTGAGATTATCACTGAATTGAAGGAAATCTTTAAGCCACCACAATCTGCTCCTCACAGAAGTGGACAAAAAGAAGATAAGTTAAGATAAATACAGTAATGAAATTGAGATGTGGGAAGAAATCTACAAATACCATTTAGTGAGATGAAATTGAATAAAATCGAGTCGCTCTTGAAAATACAATCTTTTAATACATGCCTGAATGTGGATGTGCTGCTTAGAAAATGTATTTTCAAAAGTAATGATTATGATTTTTTTTGTCTTTTTTTTAATGCAAGTTATGAAATATAAAATAAAGGGTAACACCTATCGTAGATAAATATCCCATTAACAACAGAGCTAAAATGATTGATGATAGCTGCAGTCAAATGATGTAATTTATCAGAGGAAATTATGAATTGTTTGCTATAAATCACAATTACGAAGACTGGTAGGAGTCTGCCGAACGCCAGAATCTGTAAAACAGCCAATATTTTAATATTTCTCATTTTTTTTTCATTTCTTGTTGTGCATATCTCGAACAGTTTTATCAAAAAGAAAGGCAGTGATTAAGCATGACGCAAAATAACGAAATGATAGGAAAAAATCAAAAAAGAAAACATGTGATCGCAGTCAACAATTCATCAACTGTAAAGTCAAATTTTGAAGTTGTGTGAAAAGATTTCAATTTTTAGTACGAATATTCCTCACTATGTATCTGGCTTTTTTCCCACTGAGAATCATCTAAGCCATAGTTAGATAAAATCATACTGAAACATAGTTTCTGGAGGCTTGGCATAAAATTTCCTCAGGAAGACATCTAAAATTGAGTAAAATAACATCAAGAAACATCTAAAGGAATAGAAAAAAATAATTATAAACTCATTAAAATAATTCCAAAAATATAGGAAATAATGCCAATTTCTGCTGTATAGTGAAAAGCACTGAAACACACATACAAACGCACATGTAAAAAAGAATACATCCATTAACCACCATTGCTGGCTATGGATATTCATATTAGAGATGACAAAACAAGAAATTGCACCAAGCGATTATTACTGTACTACAGTCATATTTATAGTGATTGTCAATATTTTTAACAACAACACATAATAATATCATTCGTATTTTCACACCGATTGCCTGGTGTTGACCGTTGGAGACTGAGTGACAGCAAGTCTCCACGTGTCTTAAGCCCTCCTCTTTACACAGTCCACAGCAACGCAGTGGTTTTACAATTTCTCACCAGTTCCCCAGTGGTTATCGCTGAATGTCAAGTCATCCCAGGTACCCAGCCCTCTTCTTATATCTTCCTCAACTATCACAGCGACGCTGTGGTTCGTATAACATCCATTATCCCCCCCTTTTTTGCTGTCTGCTAACTGAGGGGATGGTAGATATAATTTTTCAGTATTCCTCTCTGTATTCATGCAGTCTCCAGTTGTGCTGTGGTCTGTATAGTCTCAACTATTCCTCTTATCCCCAATCTCATTTTAGTGTTCTTGGTTTGATTACAAATGTACCAACTATTACTGACACTACCATGACTATCATGTTCTATACCTTTCTCATTCACAGTCAATTAGATCAGCTTCGGATTGGAACCAGAACATAACGAAAAGATGACCAACATGTTGAAATAACCAGTACCATCAAAAGCTTTAGGATTATTTTAACATCTTTCAATGTCCTGATATGCTGAAATTATGCTACCATGAGACACTCAGAGTAAAATCCATTTCAAGAAAAATGTTTTAAGCAATGAACGACCTGTAACATCTCAGCAGAAACTCAAACGATGCTTCCCTCTAATCTGCTCTTGCCACTATAAAATAAGTTTTTTAAGGATTAGAAGATATTGGAGTTCCATGTGTATGCGTGGGGGAGGGGGTAATGATAATAGTTGTGACCTTCTGTCGTGAGAAAATTCTTGTCAGTGCAAAAGACAAAGGAGTCTTCCCTTGTGTTAGCATTCTCTTCCACACGGTGACCCCTATGAAAGAAGGTGTAGAGGATGACGGAAGTCCACTTCTTATTCAGATGTAAACATCCGGTCACCATGACTGTTCTTTGCTCAGAAGCAAGGGTCTTTTGCCCCACGTTTGGATAAGTCCCCATGGATTGAAATACTTAGATTATAATTGAAATATAGACTAATACGAATGTTTAGACACACATTATACTCACATTCGATAGAAAAAAAAATTAGTGTACATATAAAGCTGAAATGAAAACATATGTTAATATTAAGAAGGTCGATCGTGATAGAGCAAGCCTGTTTAGTATAGATTATTACGTAACTTTTCAAAGAGGGGGATTAGTTATCGTTATGATGCATGTGAGAAATTATTTTAAATCAGAGTAACAGCTGAGAAGAAGTAAAGCTACGTGTCCGAGAAAAGAAAACAAAAACTGCGTTATTTAATCCATGTTGTGGCAACATCGCTAACGCACTGAAATCATTTCCATAAGTGCTGGTTGCTTCTGAGACCAGAGTGGTTTTTTTGAAACGATGCACGACGAAAGAAATAAAATGCTATTTTTCAAAAACTTGGCGTCACGTCATCATTTGATGTCATCCACAAGCGGCTGTTCATTTCAGCATCCACTCCGATTCGTGACACACCAACCAAGCGCACACAGTAATGCTTCAGTACCCACTGAATGCTTTATAAGCACTCATTTGTTCATCTCTACGTCTGCCTCTATCGAACATCTCTGTTTACGGAACTATGCAAATGGGTGTATACGAGTTATGCACCCAACTCAGTTTCATAACCGGGTTTAATCTCCCAACTCTTTCTTAACTCTAATTCATCTCTCTTTTGTGTGTGCATATATTTTATTTTGTTCATGCATCTGTGCATATACTCTAAAATGTACCTTTTAAATCTCTGTCTACTGGAAGTAATATGCAATATATATTTTAACTGTTAGCGTTTGCAAGTGCGTGTGTCAAAAATATATTAACTCATTGATGTTGTGATGTCTCTTTCGCATTGCTTTTTTTGTTGCATCGTTTCGTTGGTTGTACCTTGATTATCTTTGTCTGATTTTTTATTAACTTTCTTTTTCATTTTATCATTTGGCTGTAGTTTCACTGCTGTCAAGCGATGTTTAACACGGATCAAAGTTGCAAGCTGCAGATCCCAGGTTCAAATGCCAAATGCGTATATGGTATGATGTCTTGTTAATTAGGTGGACTGGTAGTGGGTTTTTGTTGGGTATAACACGACCATCTACATTGTCCCCTGGATAGCGTCTAGGATCAGATGCTTATCCTGAGTGGTTATTGTTACGGCATTTAAAAAAAAATTCTCCGTAATATTCTCATGCAAATAATCCCTTGAAAAATAACAGCAAACACAGATTCAAATAAATGAAGAAGCTTTTAATAGTTACCAAGATTAATGCTTATGTACAAAATATATTAATAAGCATTCGTGGCAGAAGGGGGAAAAGAGAGGAAACATTTTGAAAATTTTTTGTTTATTTCGTATTTTGTTCTTGAATTTAGTGATATTCCGATATTGGAGAAGACGTGGATGGGGCACGGTGAGGTGCTAAATATTGGTGGTCAATATTCTTGGTATAATCCTTGCAGGTTTCAATCTCATTCGATGGCCAACAAATTCTAAATTTGCTCCAGACTCAGCTAAGCATAGCAGATACATGTGGGGAAATATAAAATGTTGTATTACAAAATGCAACACATGTTGAAGGTAATAACAGGCAGGCTCAAGAATCAGTGTCAATACAAGATCATTCTCTTCATTGATTCCATCATTTTATCCTTATTTTTATGATCAACATTTTTGTTTAGATCGATTGCCAAATGCAACATTACTCCACCAGAAGATATCAATAGTTTATGCTGTTTATTGATAAATCAATGTTTGCTAGCACTTGGTGCCTCATCTATGACAAAGTTTATGATTTCATCTATGTAGGGCAAAATCCAAGTCATGAAAAAACAACAGGCAACTGATTGTGCATTTATAGAAACAGAAGACAACTTTACTTTGATAGATTTAAAGCACGAAATTCTCGTTATATGTTATGAGAACAACATAGTCTAAACAACAATCCAGCGCCGTATATCTGAGTTTTTGCGTGCTGAATAGAAAACAAAATGCCAAATGTCGAAAATAAAACATTCATCTTGCATAAGCCGTCTGAGACGACGTTTTCAAATTATGAATATGAGCAGATTGAAAGAATAAAAAAAGAAGTCAGTGATATACGAAACAACATTAAAACATCGTCAGTCTGTAATTTTGCCAGTAGACAAAAGAAGCCACTTAAGAAAAAAACTGATTTCAATAAGAAGAAAGAGAAGATAATGCGAAAGGCTGCTATTATTATCATTATTATCATTATTATTATTATTATCATCATTATTATTATTATTATTATTATTGAGGAGAAAAAACTTATCGTTTGTAAAATATTTCAAATTAAATGGAGCCACGTTTTCCTAGATATACTGTAGTTCTTTGAATATGATGATAGCGAAACGATAAAAGGGTTAATTAAGAACCGAGATTTTCCTGACAGACGTGGCTAACGAGACCCAAGATAGATCAATTTGATTAGCCAACAACGACATGGTATAGAGAAAAAAATGAGAATTTATTTTCAAACCAGAAAGTATTCTGATATAAAACTCTGCTAAAACCATTGCCATTCAGAAAAAGGGGAGGTAACTGCATGAATCGAGGGAATCGCTGGTTTGGTAACTGTAAAGAAATCTATGAAAATTTTTGATCACTTCACCCACAACACTTTGCTTTACCACCCAGCCAAATACGATATCCCATTGAAACTCATCGGAGATATCGTGTGGAGTAATCAAGAACTTTTACAAATATCGTGCATCGTTGATATGTAGATATGGCTTACGGGAAGTAACTCTGTATTGATCCATTTAAAGATATGAACACGTCTCCCATAACCAATTGCACATCATCAATATATATATATATATATATATATATATATGTGCATATATATATATATATATATATATATATATATATATATATATATATATATATATATATATATGTGCATATATATATATATATATATATATGTGCATATATATATATATATATATATATATATATATATATATATATATATATATATATATATATATATACACATATATATATGGGAACTTTTTTTAGACACAATTTGGACAAAGGAATGGGTGGATGATAACCAGGTAATACAAATACCCCTCAAACTTCGTTTGCAATGGTAAATAACAGGGTGTACAGAAAAACGGGAGAATCCATTGGATCCAAATAGTGTATATTTACTTTTGTGCAAATTGCAGTATCACGTGTGGTATCATTCAAATCTAATGATTACATAGATGTAAATTCAAAAGATTTCTTATATAGTGATTGTGTCAGTACTAGAGTAAAAATCACAAAATTAGAAGATCCCCCAAAATATATATCTATATAGTACATTTAGCAAGTGAACAGATATAGCAAACATCGCGTGAATTCAAAGAGATGATTTCATGATTACCTATGTTTATTCAGGAAACGGAAGCAAAGCATTAACTCAAGAGATGTACGTAGGGGATAAAATGGCTTTATTGTGTCTTCTGTCAATGGTGTATTTGTAGGATTCTACTTGTTGTAAATATTGGTCTCTGTGTGAAAAAAAATGGTCACATTTTTCTCAAAGATTGAAAACCTCGAGAGTAATATTCAATGTTTGTAAGAGGGACTCGATGGTTTGATAGTTTTTTTTTCCCAATAATTTTCAACAGAACCGGTATTTCACCATTGAGAGGAATTTTTATATATCTTAGCTGGTAAATACATAAAAAATTAGAGAGTGAACGTCAACGGACAGGGAGTAATGCAAAATTGTTGACAGAAAGGAGCTATAATGTATCTGATTTCTTTTGTGATGACATCCATGAATGAATATCTAAAAGCTCTCCGTCTGTCTCTCTCTCTCTCTCTCTCTCTCTCTCACACACACACACACACACACACTCGTTTATGTATCTATGTATGTATTTATTTATGTATTTTACGTGCATAAACGTATACAATTTCCGGAGAATTGAAGCTATTCTAATTAGATTTCTTGCGGCCCTTATTTGTCACAAAACCCATCCGTCTTACTGTAAGACATAGCAATTCACTTGCTAATCAGTATCGCAATTAAGACCTCCTTCAACCGCCCAGATGATAACAGAATTATTATAAATTGGATCCCTAAAATGATTACCAGACATCTATTTTTTTTCTTCCCAAGAGATAAATGCCCTTCCTTCGTTTAAAAAAGATGTACATTCATTACCAACATTGGTACCTTCAAGTGGAATAGTCCATTGTACCAACATGAAACATGAATGATACTGTTTATTTTAAGTACTACCCAAATACCCTACAGAATGTATCGTCTGAGATGGCGTATTTATTCGCTGGAATTCACAATCTAATGTACCACACGTATTTTTAGCACACTGCATGCTTGTTCAGAATACTGTAATATTATGTCTTCAATCCTGACTAAACTTCGGGAAAAAAAACTTTTAGCAACCCATAAATATTTTAATGAGGATAATTTGATGACGTCAATGAGTTTACTAATCGGATTATCTGGTAATGCTTCCGTTTGATCAACAAGCTGTTGGTCACCGTTGAACGTAGTGGCGTGATCAGATGACTTATCAAAAGAAACTGAACACTCCAAGTAAAAAATATAAAATATTAGCAAAAAATGACAAACAAAATGAGTAAATGAGATGGATTATGAGAAACTTTATACCTTGGGCTTTGGATATAATCTTACATCCAGGATAAAATTGTTAACCTTTGCCATTTTTCTCGTTTTATTTGTACAAGCATCATTGTATTGTGTTTAATTAAAGTACGAGATACAATAACAATGAAAATAATATCTTGTGAAGAGGTAGCGGGGACACTGAACAAAACTGGCATTTGAGCAGGAGAGTGTACACAAATGAGGGTGAATCATATAGCAGATAATTGTTTATTTGAAAAAAAATCCTCATAATACATCATGAGATTTGGATAATTACTGTGATTGGCGTTTCGCAACCCACATCCATAATGCTCCAAAGATTCTCCCCGTACAGCCGTTATTCGAATCCCACATTTTCGCCCATCAAGTCCTCAACGTAAAGTATATACGTGTGCTTAAACCTTTCACACACACACACACATACACATATATTTATATATATGTATATACTCACTCACACATACAAATATTGAATTAATATCGGTAGACAATATGCCCTAGTGCTGCATTTCTTGGTGTAGTCTTGCAATGAATTAAATATAAATTTCCGATATGCCCCGAGATGTCTTTGGTTTCAAAATATATAGTAGCATAAAATATTGGAGAGCCATATCATAGCTCATCAGAAAATTCAACAAAAACTATCTATTGAAAATGAATAAAAATGATAGACAAGTGCCAACCGAGATTCATAGGTATGTGAACTACTGTGAGAGAAACATATTACTAATAGTGAATAGTTATTAACAGAGTGGGGTCAGTACTTATGAACGCACACATATATATATATATATATATATATATATATATATATATATATATATATATATATATATAGAGAGAGAGAGAGAGAGAGAGACACAGATAGACAGACAGACAGACAGAGACAGAGACAGAGAGACAGAGAGACAAGGACAGAGAGATGGAGATAGTTAGATGGATAGATAGTAATGAAGATGGATGGATGGATTGATATAAACATCTTGAGATCGATTTGTGCATATAAACAGGTTGAAGTTTCTAGGCAGTTATAAACAATCAGAATAGATAAGTACATATATACATCCCAATATTGGTAGATCTATATGAACAGACAGAGATTAATAGATGAATTTGAAACACACATACGCACACACACACACACACACACACACACGCATATAGAAACAGAAATAAAGACAGATAAGATAAAGAGACAGATTGATAGTTATGGAAGGACTGAAATGAACAGACAAGTAGATTGACTAGTGAAGTTTTCCATTTGTAGATAGATTTATTAATTCATTGTAACTTTTGGTTCTTTTTACTTGATGAGTCGACCTGAGAATTGTCATTAACTTTCGAGTGTCCTGCTGAAGTGCACACAACAGACAAGATTTACATGAACTTAGGTTGATCTTTTTTGTTCAAATTTCGATCACCAAGACACCAAGTTAAGGATAAAAATCTGACAGCCTCAAGCCTTTTAACATTATGCCACTAATTAGAACATTTTGCCATCTTGTCACCTTTTGCCAAACAGTCTGATTTCTGATCATTCATATGACATTGGAGATCTGGCATATTATTATATTGTTCAGAACTTTAATGAAAAAAAAATCGAATGTCAAAAATGACACAGGGACATTATCCAGGTTGATGCTTGGTCAAGAATCAAAATAGTGAGTTTAGTATGGATTACAACAGGTTAAATCAATGTAGTTTAATTCAACCACGACTACATCTGACGTTTTCTCATTTCTGTGTTTCTGTGTACCCTCTGTGTCAAGTGCTCAACTGATATATATATATATATATATATATATATATATATATATATATATATATATGTGTGTGTGTGTGTGTGTGTGTGTGTGTGTGTATCTATATATAATCAAATGTATAATTTACTCATACCTAAACATAACCAATGTGAATCTGTTAATCCACAGCGTGATGACGAACAAAAACATCCAATTTTAACCGACCAACTTACTTCGCCCGCCATACGATGTAATGTTTCGACTGGCCAGGCAAGCAAGAGGTGGTTTTTACAAACAGTTGACTGTGTGTGTCAAATCCTACGGCACCTTCGATGTAAGTGTTTGTGGAAAATGATGACACGAGTACATACACGATAATTGAAATCTTTCCATTTGCTTTCATACTGTAGTTAATATTTTGTTGTCCTCATGACATTTATTACATACCGACTTTACCTTTTAAAATCCAAATTGATCTACTTTGTTATCGTCTATTTTCGTTTCCCTCCTATATCCTTTCTCCACATGAGAAAACTCACGTATCTTGAGGGAACCTTTTTATCACATTTCAAATTTCCATGACAGATATCTTTCTGTTTACACCTTCGGTAGTTTCATATCATTCTCTGCTTCCCAACACCGTATATAAACTCTTATAAACTCTTATAAAATTCATTTAAACATATTTAAAACTACAGACATACGGACGCATGCAGAGGAACCTAAGTATACATACGCACACAAGAACATAAATGCATACAAAGTCATGTGTATAAACATACAGAAATATCTAACACACATACACACACACATATAATTATATATACATAGACAAATATGAATTATACATATCATGCCATATGTACATGTGAACATGTGCGCACGAATACACACACACACACATATATATATATATATATATATGTGTGTGTGTGTGTATATATATATATAGTGCACTGTTACAATTATGTAACGCTGACACAATTATGCAAAAGTCCAGAAGGACGTCCACGCCGATCCCTAAAACAGTAATCTTAAAAAAAAAAAAATATTTCAAAACATTTCAGTAACCAAGGGGGGCCCTGACCTTATTTTCAAGGAGTCTTGGTTCATAATACTCCATCAAATGGAGAAAAAAAAACCCAACAAAATCACTGACTCTTTCAGGAAGGAACAACATCGTCCGTGTAAGCATATCTCCATCCGTCTTCTACTAATACGACTATTTAATTTCAAAATACAAAAATTTGTAGCAAGAAAGAAGTAACAAAAAAAAAAAAACTCTTCCAGATCTCTAGTTGAGCTCATATCTCAACTTGCAAAGCCAAATGGTTTGTCCTTTGGCGCTGACATAAGGATTTTCAAAAATCAATTTAAAAAAAAAATACGAGAATGCAAAAATACTTTCAGAAGATGGGTTAACTTTTTCGAACTCACTACCTGTGACTTGCATCCACAAGTCCTTCGTTTGAAGGAATAGGGTTATTTGCAGAATTCTTGTGCTTATTCGACAATCCAGTCATAATCAGTTTTATCTGAACGTACCGACGTAAGTTTCATTGCATTGTCTCACCTGAGCATTGAAGTCTAACATAATATTTAAGTCGTCATAGAAATTATGTATGTGTTCGTTGGTTGACTTTGAAATGGAAACATAAACTTCAATGATGTTCAGTGTTGAGGGCTGTACAGTGAAGTATTGACACAATAAGAGAGGATTTTGAATCTTACCACGATGTTTTTGAAGGTTTCTTCCAAGGTATCCAACTTGGCTTTTTTTTTTCTATTCTTTCCGTTTTTATTTTCGCAGATGCTTGTTCTTTGTACTATCATTTCTTTTCTTTTCCTTACATTAGCTCAAACCTATTTTTTTACATTAGCTGAAAACTCTTATTTACATTAGACCGCCGTTTTCAATATTTTTCCATATGTCCCATTCCATGATTTGGATTTCCTTTGTAACATTGATTAACTGTCGGTTTCAGGTGTTGTAACGTTGTATGTGCCAATGTATTGTGTTGTTTATGTTCTTGGGGTTGTATTTGGGTCGTTGGACTTGGAGCAAATAATCCCATCCAAAGCAAGTGACGTGGCTAGACCTTTTTATAACCGTTGTAAGGTAAACAAACGGAATTACTCTCCATTCTGTTTTACTTACGGTATTATGTCGGTCATTTATAAATATTTCCATCCCTGTCAATAACCCCTTTTAAAAGCCAATATTTTCACGTTACCCTCACTTTTAACTTTTTGTATCGTTTTTTTTTTCCGTATGGCACCTGCATTTTAACATTATACCTCCCTTCTTAGTCTTATTTTTAACAGCAGCCGATTCTATTCTTACATTAGCCCTCACTTTTTTAGGGAATGCTATTAGCTAAAACCCCTCCATTTATATTAGCCGGGCCCCGCTCTCTACTTTACTTGAACTCCATCATTTACACTAGTCAGCTTTTTCCAATATTAACTCTCTTTGAACGCTATCTGATTTCGTTGTATCTATTTTTCAATTCCTATTTTGGACAGTAATTTACACCACCTGTTTAAGCGAAGATCTAGTACCGTGTTAATAATTCAACATTATCTTCCTTGTTGTTAATGTACGCAACTTGACTTAAAACTTTCCATTCCTTTATGAGACAGCAATTTATACCGACTGAATGAGAAATTATATCCATCGATAATAATTCAACGTATTCCCTTTTTTGTCAATACAGATAACTTGAAAGCGTATTTACCAAAAACTTGTCAACAAGTTACATAGATCGAACATTAAAAAGCGGAAATCAAATTCACCCAATAACTGTCCAGGCTGCAGATTTATCGATACCACACAGTATATATATATATATATATATATATATACGGGTGCGTATTTGTTCTTCAAACTATCAATAAAGTGAAATTAGCATTGATATCCAATTCCATCTCTAAATTACACCTATTGGCGATGCAGGCGAGGAATATTGTTAAACGAACGCACTAAGCAAGTTGAACTAGAATTCCACATCCGACTTCGTCCAATGTGGAGAACTGGGCATAACGTCTATCATTCATTTGTACATCTATTTATTAGCTCTGCAAACACTCAATAAATCTCGCCTCTGGAAGACATGATGTCCACGAAGTAAATAAAGAAATGACGAAGTAAGAAATTACTTCATAAAACTTGGCTTTGATACGATTTATTATTGAGTTTTGTGTCGTAAATTATGAACAATCAAATCACATATCGCTCCAGTGACAGCCTGTGTTCTGGTGCGTATGTGTTTAGCACTCCTACTTTGGAAGGGACTACCTTCGTCATCTATTCATTGAATCATCATTGTATTTTCGTATAACTTTTTATGCAAAATTTCTTAAACGTTGTGATAAAGAGTTTTTCACGCATAAGGTGCCATATATACCAGGTTAATGCAAAAGTTCTCTGTTCAAATAATTCTAGAAAAATCCTATAATTTTTTTTTGAAGATTTACTCAACTTTTTTGTTCCTTAGACAGTCAGTTAACAGTAATAAGTCGTTTACAGGCCACATAGGGGAAAAACTTGTTAAAACAACGTGTTCAATATGAAATTATGGAAACAAAATTGGTTGATTTTAAAACATGCTCCTCTATCTTTATCAAGACCCAGAAGAATGATATCCGTTGGCAATATAGTCACTGAACGATTGAAATTGAAATATTAATGAGA
Source organism: Thysanoteuthis rhombus (assembly GCA_963457665.1). Taxonomy (NCBI): domain Eukaryota; kingdom Metazoa; phylum Mollusca; class Cephalopoda; order Oegopsida; family Thysanoteuthidae; genus Thysanoteuthis; species Thysanoteuthis major. The sequence continues at coordinate 50,620,598 of OY735199.1, read as the reverse complement.
GTCCAGATTGTCGAAAATCTGATACATATTGATGAGTGTCAGAACAGAATATACATGGGATTTGGTCTTTTACTTTTTTACAGAGAGATCGATGTAAATACTTTCATGCAAATTGCTTAGACCAGACAAGCTGTTACTATGCAGCCTAGCGGTGAGCAAGTGGCTCATTTCAATGACACATTGGAGACAATGAGAACTTTTTCAATGGCCATGAATTTGGACGGTGATTCACCTGCATCGAAAAGTTAATCCTGTCCGTTGCAAATGCAGAAAAGCCAGTGATAACAGAGCTGAGATATAAGCGTTCATTGATTTTTGCTTTCGGAAACTTTTTTCCTTTGTTACATGGTACATCAACGGTCTAATCAATGGTTAAACTATTTAAGTTGAAAGACCTTTTAACGAAAAGATAGTACACAAAAGTATATATATATATATATATATATATATATATATATATATATATATATATATATATATATATATATATATATATATATATGTATATATGTAGATATACATATATATATATATATATATATAGAGAGAGAGAGGGAGAGAGAAAGACATGGAAATAGATAGATGGATAGAAAGAGAGAGCGAGAGGGATGTGCATATGTGTGTGCGTGTGTGTTTGTACGATAAACCTATATTCAGAAAATTACAGATAGGATTTATTTCAGATAGGATTTATTCAAAAAATAAAGGGTTCCGAATCGTTGCAAAACATGAATTAGAATATATCTATTCAGAATGAACCAAGTTTTCCAGTTTTGAAGTTCAGAGATCGGGATTCTTCGTATTTTGTGAAAACACTAATGAACACACAGAAGAGGAATAATAATCATAATATAATATGCCCGGTTTTGGAAATTAATATGTAAAATTATATGCATGATAAATGTCAAGATACGTCCACATACGTCAGAACATATTCATATAGATGTACAAATATGTAAATACAAATATCAACGTCTGTGTCTGTATATGTATTTGTATATAAAATGCATGAAAAGATCCCCGGCGTTTTCAGATAACCAGATGAAACTAGATAATAGATATACAATTGAACATCTGTTTTACGTAAAAAACTATATATATACTCAGGGCATAGGCATTTAACAAACTGATATTTTGATCGTTGATAGCAAGTACATTACTCAAGAAAAACAAAAGACTTGTAATCAATATAACAATACATTCAGTCATTTATTTCTGTTTTGTATGCAATATTTCTGGAAAATGTTTTTTTTAGATTAAATCTAATAATTCGATAAGAAAAAGACACTTATAAGAAAAACTTTTTATATAAAAAAAAACATAGCAAGTATTGCTTGTAAATATTTGAACAAGCACATAATCTGATTTTATTGCCAAAATTGCTGAGATCATTAAGGAGTGTGAAAGGGGGGATCATATTACCTTCTAGTTTGTCAACTTTTCTGATCAGCGATGTAAGTTTGCTTTTTCAATATCCATCATCGATTCTGAAGAGGATTTAAAGTCTTTGAAAAAAATGTATATGTACGGATGAGTGTGCGCGTTTGCGTGTGTATGTGTGTGCGTGTGCACGTGTGTGTGCGTGACTGTGTTCACGAAGGCATTACCTTCTAATCGGTTCAAGGAATATGAAGAGACATTTCAATGATGGTCTCATATGGCATCTCTTGTATATATCGGCAAATGTCATTATTGTTATAAGCATTATTAATTATATTGATATTGCACTTCTGTATGTTTGATCCTGGAGAGTTTAAAATTAATGGAGCCTTTTCATCTGAACAGCTTGCCTCCTGGCAATTACCAGCGATCTCGTAACCCTTCTCTTGATTTTGACGCTGTTTCAACTGACCCTTCCACTCTTTCCGATTCTTTCTCCAAAATTCTGGGTCACTGCCAAAACTGTCGTCACTACAAACAGCACAATGGCACCCTTTTCATGTTTAGCAAGCACCTCAGTTAGTGTGTATTCAACATTTAATTCTCAACAAAGACAGTCCAGGGCCATTATTCTAGATCAACTTTAAAATATGGTTCCTGAATGATCGAGACAATAGATGGTCGTGGTTATAAAGCATCCTATTATAGAAAGCTGCATCCTGGAAATTGTACGCCTCAGCTCTTCTCTTAACCTAGGCTTCTATACATTCATTTTCTATTTGATCGCTCCAATGTTTTTACCATAGGTTTTATAAATATGGATTAGTTTCATATGCTAAGAATCTTCTCATCCATTGGGTAAACTGATTTTACCCTTAAGAGCATTTTATTTAACCCCTTAAATTTCATTTCTTCAGACCCTCTTGTGAAACTACTTAATCTTCCCATTCTCTTATCATTGAAAGCATTCTATTCAAATGCGGGTAGGAAGAGATAGAATAATATCATATATATTCTTAACACAAACCGGATGAATTGTATGCATTATAATACGAGAGCTAGTTTGTTTGTGTTTGTTTGTCTGTCAGTCTGTCTGACTGTCTGTCTGTGTGTGTCTCTCTCTCTGACTCTCTGTCTGTCTCTGTCCGTCTGTCTCTGTCTGTCCGTCTGTCTGTCTGTCTGTCTGTCTGTCTCTCTCTCTCTCTCTCTCTCTCTCTCTCTCTCTCTATATATATATATATATATATATATATATATATATATATATATAAATGTAAAGAGATATTGTTATCATTTTTAGGGTCCATTGTTCTATCCATTGGAAGTTTTCGATGTCAGGGATAAAGCTTACGTAATCAAGTGTGCGTAGTGTACATAAAAATTCAATTATTTTGCAGTCGCTCTGACTTTTATCCAAACGTTCAGTATTTCTTCAGAGTGATACTGTCATGATCGAAAATAGAAATACAATATATTCAAAAAATACTAAAAACGTCATTCTCAATATATATATATATATATATATATATATATATATATATATATATATATATATATATATATATGTGTGTGTGTGTATGTATGTATGCATATATATATATATATTGAGAATGATATATATATATATATGTATATATATATATATATATATATATATATATACATATATATGTTTATATTTATATCCATAAATATATATAAATATATATTGAGAATGATGTGGTACAATCATTCTCATATATATATATATATATATATATATATATATATATATATATATATATATATATATATATATGGAGAATGATGGGGTACAATCGTCAGACAGTCTTTTACAGTGCTACTTCATAAGGAGCAGTAGACGGTTTGACCATTGCACTAGTGGCATGAAAATAAAGTCACCACGAAGGAGTGAATTCTGTGACAGCATAACAATTTGTAGAAAAAGTTTGGATAAAAAAAGTTAAAGAGAAGTTTGATTATTAGGTTCATCAAATATTTGATGAGTTTCAAAGGAAGATATGATATAATAAAATTGCAACCTATATTATTTTAAGTTGGAAAGAAAAAAAATTATCTGATAAAACCTGTTTTCGTTGAGCGAATCGACTGCATGTACTCCAATTGAGGACAAGGGAGGCAATTCTGCAAGTCACCTTCAAAAGCAAAGTGGAAGTATCCTGCATCAGTAGTCTTAAATCTAAATGGATAATACAATAAATTCATTTTGGATACGATTTAAGTACACACACACACACACACACATACGTGTACACACAGACACATACGTGTACACACACACAGACACACGCACACTGGTTCAGCGTAGTCTCACTAATATTGTTTGGACAAGTTGTTTCTGTGGGAATATTACCCTTGCCTTCTTGCGAAACATCCTGACATGACAGTGATGAGATGAATAGTCAATATATCTAGTGAAAAGAAATCTTTAGGGCTCAGTCCATTCCTAAGAGATTTAATTGGAATTGTAATAGGATCAACTCATCTTGATTTTAAACGCTGGTTCAACTAATCAGCTGTTTCTGATTTTTTCTCTAATATTCTTGGTCAAAGCTCAATTTCTCTCACTACAAACTATACAAAGGTCCCTCTTCGTGCTTGGCAAGTATTTCTGTTAGTTCGAATGCCATGTATGTCAATAAAGGCGATAAGTAGTATTTGAAATCACTTTATAATAGGGTTTATGAATGGTCTTAACCGTTCTTCTGATCACACCTCTTACAAGAGACACTTGAATATATTTGAGGGGGATCGGAATGTGTGAATACTAGAATGCATTCCGTAACTAAAATGCAAGCCGTGTTTGGTCAACAAGAATGTCCTAGTTATAAACAATATAATTAAATAATTCTTTTATTTCTGATTTTGATATGGATTCAATACTGATGTTTGATCCAAAATATTTTTCATTGATTTATTTTTTCCTTGATATAAGACTCCAAAATTTTGGTTAATTTCTAAAATTAACATTACATCATTACACACAATTTGTTTTGGTTTTGAAAAGGGATCGATTAAAGGACAAAAGTATAATATTTGATTCAATTCCGATAATTTAACTATTACTATGTAGAAGCGTATACATGGTTCTTCTCTGGAACATGATATAAAATCAAATTACTTTTCTATCAGGAGATAGACTCCATTTTTTTTTCTTTGACTGTTGAAGTAAGGAATTTTACATAAAAGTGAGGGTCACTATTTTGGATATTAAGTTTTTTGATCATGGAGCTTCCCATAACCATTTTTAAACACTTGTCGTATGAATTGCATCAAGGTACGGAGTGGTAACCGGAGCAGGAAACAAAATCAGCGTTCATATTCAAATTTCAGCTGAATTTGCCAAGATACACTTTAGGAACGCTTTCATTCCATCATCATCATCATCATCATCATCATCAGTCTTTTAGCATCCATCGTTGGACATAGACCTTCCCCAGGATTTGCCACACTTCCCTATCATGGGCGTCACGGAGCCAGTACTTCCTGAACTTGTCTAGCTCGTCTCTCCATCTAACATTTTGCCGGCCTCGGTTGCGCATGTGGTCTCGGGGGATCTATGTTGTGAGTCGTGATGTCGATCGATTGTCTGCCATTCTTGCAACATGGCCAGCCCACCGCCATTTGAGATTTTTAATGGATTCTATGATGTCCCTGACTCTTGTCTTTTCTCGGATGTACTCTACTGTTTTTTGGTCTCACCATGTGAGGCCCAGCATTATTCTTTCATATGCACGTTGCATGGTTCTCAATTTACGGGTCTGTCTCTTGGTTAAGTTCCATGTTTTAGCTCCATAAGTGACTATTGGGAGGATGCATTGGTTATATACCTTTCTCTTTAGGATTAATGGGATCTTATCATTTTTGAAGGTTGAGCTAGCTCTGCCAAAGGCTTGCCATCCTAGTGTGATTCTTCGCTTGATTTCTTCTTCTTTTGATGGTCCCATGCAGATTCGTTGTCCTAGGTAAATGTAGTGCCCTACTTTTTCGGGTTCTGTGTCCTTGATTTTGATCTTAGTGTTTTTATCTCTAATGCAGTTGTTGCATATCATCTTCTTCTTGCTGAAGTTCATGTGTAGGCTGACTTTCTTAGATAGTAGGGAAGTTGGAACAGTTTTACCCTGTAAGGCAGTCCATCAAAGAAAAGGTTACTCCGATGACTGTAAGGATAACAGCATCTTACTACCATTGCTCGAGCAAGTTAGATATTTTTCATGTGAATTGTATCATCAAACACTCTCCTCTTTATCAACCCAGACAGATATTCAGTGAATATATCTGGCAATGCGACAGCCGAGAGAATTAGACAATTCCTAAGCAAAATTAGTCTCAGCTTGAATCGGTAAAGATTTGTCTCAGTCGAAATCTGAATTCTGTTCATTGACGGCGTTATGCATATTTACAGTCTGTATAGAATGAACTTCCTTTAGGCTCCGCTTTGAATCATCATCATCATCATCATCATCATCAATCTTTTATCGTCTGTCTTTGGACATAGACTTTCCTCAGGATTGACCAGACCTCTTTATCATGGGCGTCAGGCAGTCATTCAATTCTGAACTTGTTTACTTTTTCTTACCAACTAATATTCAGCTTGATGCAGTTTTGCATATACTATGCGGGATCAATGCATGCTGTGAGTCGTGATGTCCATCGGTTGTTTGCAATTCTTGCAACATGACCAGTTCATTGCCATCTGGGTCAATTGAATGGATTCTATGCCTCGAACTACAGTTTCTCCTTAATACATAGTGCTGTTACCGTGTGATGCTGAACATGATTCCTTCATGTACACGTTGCGTATTTTTTAGCTTTGAGGGCCAATATCGTATTTAAGTCCCATATTCTAGCTTCATAGGTGACTATCGAGAGGATGCATTGGTTGTATAGTCTTCTTTTTTTTAGGATAAATGGGATTTTCTTGTTTTCGAAGATTGAGCCTACTCTGCCGAAAGATTGCCATTCTAGAGTGATTCTTAGCTTGATATATCCTCCTTTAGAATATAGGCTGTCAAAAAGATGAATGCTTTGATGTGCATTGGTCGTTTAAGAGATAAGCAAACTGTCTTGCTCGAGTTCAAGTCGGACACTGAAATTGACTCAACTAATCAATGGGAGTAAACTGTTCACAGTTTGTCTCATCCGTCATTTTGAACTGAACCGATGTATAAAATATCATTCGCTTACTCTGATTTGAGATCTGACACATCTAAGGAAATGTATATAACAGATACGCAGTGGCTTATTCCGTTCTAATAAATACATTTATTTATGAAATTAAAATTTCCTCGTCGTGATTTGAATTCATGACCAAATGATCAGTAGGCTGTTCTCTCACCGACTGAATCACAAAGGTCCATTCTATATTAATGAATAAATACATTCATGTTAAAAGTATATGTATTTTTTTATAATCTTTCATTTGTTATCTTATTATAAATCATCAAATGTCTGTCCATCTGTCCGTCCATATGTGACACCCTACAGTAAGAGCTACTTGATTTTCTGTGGGCACAGGTTCCCATCAAGTTAGATTTTGACCCCCCTCCAACCAAATGTTTTCAGGGGGTGTTGACAATTCACAATTGAAAATGTATATTGTAACATACATTTATTTATGTGTTACGCACCAACATTTCTATTGACTGATGGCTTTTTAGAGGTGGTAATTATTCTTTTGCCCTCTCAAGAAGCGATCTAAGAGGGAGACAATGTTAGTTTAGAGACATTCACCCTCTTAAAACATCAAAAAATGATCTTACTGCCCCTTATTTGAGAACTTTGGCTCTAAATTTACCCCAACTATAAAAGTGTATGAGCTCTGTTTCTTAATTTTTATTTCGAGTTTAATACCCTATAATAATTACTTTCGCTTTTAAAAAGTCATACTTCAAGAAAAAGATGTATGTTCGTTGGGAGCACACACAGCTATCAGAAAAGGAGACAGATGATACGTATATTTCCTTAGATAATTTTATCTTCAAATATTCCGATGAATAAATTAGAACAAAACAACTTACGTACATCTTGATTTCTATTTTAAAAATCACAAATAAAATTACTTGATGGTCACATTTTATATAAAATTTCATCAAGTTCTACAATATACATAACACATCTTTATATATCTTACCTTAAGAGTTCGATTCTCACTCTGATCATATTCTCAATTCCAATGTTCGATGTTAATTTATTTACTTATTGCTGAAGCAACAGCTCTTAAGATGAAAGTAATTAGTAGAAGAAATACTACCGATAACAATATAATTTGAATTGATGTAATTGATTCTTTTTTCCCTTTTTTACTTGAATACTTTATGGTTCTCATCAATCGATTTTTCTATTTCATTTCATCTATTTCATTTTTTTTCTCAGTCCATCGACGTACTCCACCCATTGGAGCAAGTATTAACCTTGCATAGACGATGCAAAAGCTGCAATAATCATTTCCAGTCAGAATATAAGTAGGAGCAGAGTTTGACCCAGCAGCAACCAGGGTTTTTCTACCCTTTTTGTTATCTTTTCTCACTGCAAAAACTTCTGACCAACCCACTTTCAGCAATCTTCAGAGGGTCCTTGCATTTCTTGGTTGAAATTTTTAAGCATGTATATATTACTACTATGATTCTTTTTAAAACTCAAAGATCACTAAATAGATTGAAATTAAGCTTTACGCGTTTCCTATGATGAAACTTGTGGGATGTAGTCTTAAATTTGATTTTTTTTTGGTACACTGGTCTCCTCAGCTATCCAAATTAAAGTAATTTTTCATGGGTGTCTCTCTACCAGCTCGTTGCAAAACAGGCATCAAACACTATTTTCGCATTTCCATGAAAAAATGTGGGGAGATATTTGTACTGAACTTCTAAATTTTATCATCGGAGCGGTTATACATTTCGATTTCAACTAATTTGTTGGAATCAAATTCTGCGCTATATCATCTGTAAGCTTACAATTGATTTCTATCGTATTCCTTTCTCTCTGGAATATCCATTAAAATCAGATTTTCTACCTTACAGTCGATTACTATCTTATTGCTTATTATCTGAAATATTTATTAAAATAAGATTCTGTGTCTTACAGTCAATTCCTGCCTTATTGCTCATTCTCTGAAGTATTTATGAAGAACAGAATCTTTGTCTTACAGCAGATTCCGATATCATTGTTTATTCTCTGAATTATTTATTAAGAACAGATTCTGAGTCTTACAGCCGATTCCTATCTAAATACTTATTCTCTGAAGTATTTTTCAAAAACAGATTCTGTGTCTTACAAACGATTGCTATCATATCGCTTATTCTCTAAAGTATTTATTGAAATTTAATTATGAGCCTTTCAGTCGATTGCTTTCTTATTGCCTTCTTTTTAAGGTATTTATCATAATCATATTCTGTGTCCAACAATTGATTCCTATCATACTGCTTATTCTCTAGAATATTTATTGGAATCAAATTTTGCACCTTACATTCGATTCCCATCTTATTGCTTATTCTAAGAAGTATTTATTAAAATCAGATGTGCCTTACTGTCGATTCTTTCCCTATTTTCCTATTGCGTTTTCCCTGGAGTATTTATCAAAATCAGATTCTGTGCCTTACAGCTGATTTTTATCTCATTGCTTATTCTCTGAAGTATTTATTAAAATTAGATTGTGTGCTTTACTGTAGATACATTTCCTATTGCTTTTTCTACGAAATATTTATTAAAAGTCAGATTCCTTGCCTCATCAGAGTATACTTCATATTTTACTGCTATTTGTACTAAGTATCGAAGTTTCGAATTCGAATGATTTATATAAAAAATACACATACATCTGGAAAAAAATGTTCTTTTGTGTTAGTTGTTAAGTTCGCTTATTGCGAATGAATAACATCTATTCATTTTTTCCATGGTAAATGAAAAACATTGGTATTATTGAAGATCTCATAAATATTTCAAAACACTTTCTCAAAAACTAAGTAAGTAAATAGAGTGGTTTTTATTTATTTATCTGCAAAAATGTATCCCTTCTGGTGCAGGTTTTCAAATGGCCCGATGCAATTCATTTGATATTGAAAGAAAACAAAAATACCCCGATTTTGATACGTTTTCGTAATTGATTTTCATTTTTTTTTTCGTAATATATTCTGTAAAACTTAAGTATTGTAAAGACGTTGCGGTTTCTGATGATCTGTTGTTCTTTATTTATCACTATTTTTGTCAAGTATTAGACTGCATAACAATGATATCCTGAAAATAAGAAGATATCAAGCGAAAAATTACTCCGAGATGGCAATCCTTCTGCAGAGCAAGTTCAACCTTCAAGAACAAAAAAAAATCTCATGGGTCCTAAAGAGAAAAAAATACAACCAATGCATCCTCCTCTCAATCTTTCGTTGAGATATCGCAAGACAGCACAATATATTATGCAGACATTGTAGAATCCATTAGAAAACTCAAATGGTGATGGGCTAGTCATGTTGAAAGAATGGTAAAAAAACCAATGGACATCACAACTCACTAATTGGATCCCCGGAAATCACATGCGAAACCGAAGGTGGCAGGATATAAGATAGTGACAAATTAGACAAGTTCATAATGTATTGGCTTCGAGAGGCCCATGATAAAAAGATATGGCAAATCTTTGGAAAAGTCTATGCCCAAAGACAGACAATAAAACGTGATGATGATGATGATGATGATGATGATGATTCTGAAAACTGAAATATAGTCTTAGTAGTATCTTTTCCGCTTGTTTTTCTGTCCCTGACAAAGGAATGTATAATTTAAAGGTAACAATTCTGAAAATGGAATATTTTCTAGGCAGCATTTAAAACAATGGACTTTATCACTGAAAATCGTTTAGTTGATTCTCCACCAATCCCCACCAGAAAATCATCCTATAGAATTTCAAATATGTGCGTGAGTTTTCTTCACGGGAATTAAAAAATGAAAAATAAAAAATAGAATAAAACATTCTAAAAAGTGAATTTCTTCAGAAATACCAGAAGAGGAATTGGGCCATTTAAAGCAGGCATCTTGATGATAACAAACCATGCCATACTGCAGCAGAAATCCATTATGCAATGTCTAAGTTTTCTCTCTCTAGAGTAACTTGACTGTATTGGATTTTCAAATTGATTGAGCAAAACATTTATTCTGGGATATATATATATATATATATATATATATATATATATATATATATATATATATATATATATATATATATGATTTCTCAACAAATATTTTAACGTTTTTTTTACATGAGTGCACATTCTGAAGACATTGTTTTCTGTGAGTTTTCTTCAATATCATTGCAGAGCATATTTTGGGAGTTAGGGGGCTCTTTTTACGATATAACTACATAGCTGTACTGAATGGTCTGTCTTCGTTCATTGCTCAAATCTATTGATTTGAAGGAACACAGTTAGTTCCCCTTGATCTCATTGAGGACTCATTTTCCCAAAATACCATTTTTGTTGGAGGAATGTTCTCTATTTGATGTAACTATACCGTTGGACCTACAAAGTGATGTCAGCTTATTCAAATTCTCTTCAGCCTGTTTCGAAACGATCTTCCAAAACCTAGACCTCAGATATGATGGCGATTTGATGCTAGGCGGACTGAATGGAGAAAGCAAAGCTGGTCTTCACAAGAACTTCAGTCAAACAAATTCCATGTACCACAAACCTGTTGGAGACCAAGACGTTGATCGAAATATAACACGCAGGTGAATGAAGAAGACCACTATGATAACTACCTCTATGAAATACTCATAGGAAATCAGGCAAAGGATCACTCTTGGTTGGAAAGCTCTCGTTGGATCAAGCGCCACTGTCGAAAACAATAGAAAAATACTTATTTAAAGTTACAATGTTATATCTCACTTTGGGGTGGAAATTATGAAGGAATTCCACTTTTCTCTTTTAGGGGTATGAATCTAGGAAAAAATTATTTCCCTAGGATTCGAAATTGTGCGGAATCGTTTTTTTATTCTGCCCCCCTTTCTCTAAGAGGGGGAATTTTTTCTTTCATTTTTTGGGGGTGAAATTCGTTTTTTTCCTCAGGGGAAGAAATTTTTTCCCTAGGGGTCAAACCCAGGAGGTTCATGTTCAAGTTCATTTCACTCGGTCTAAATCAAGTGGATTTTTTCCACCTTTAAGGGTCAAAATTGAGGTGTGATTTATTTCGCTCTTTGCACTCAAAATTGAGGCGTATTTTTTTTCATTCTTAGGGCCAAAGGCGAATGGATTATTTTTCCAGATTTAGGGGTCAAAATCGAGAAAGAAGGTATACTTTCCCGTTTTTAGGGGCCTCAAAAATATCCTGCACCATTGTCAAATTGAGGTTTGTTCCTTTTTTATTTAAGGGTAAAAATTGTATAGGGGTCTTTCATTTTTCATTATTAGGTGTCAATATCGAAGGAAAAATTACTTTCACTTCCAGGGGTCAAATTTGTAAGATGATTTTATTTTTACTTTTGGGGGTCAAAATCCAAGCGAAGACTTTTTACGGGGTTCGTGATTAAGAGTGCTCCCTTATATTTCAGGAATCGAAATCCATGAAAATATTTTTTTTTTAATCTTATGGGTCAAAACCACAGGGATGTTTTGCATCTTTGATATCATTTAATTTATCGAAATCGGGAGGGACATTTTTGTTTCCTATTTTGGTAGAAATAATCCAAGGGGAAATTTCCTTTTTCACTTACAGGGAATTTTTATCGATTTCACAGGCAAACATCCAGGGCTACTTTGTTTTTACTTTGAGGGGTCGATATCCAAGGAATGCTTCTTTTAATATTGGAGTCGAAATGGAGACAGATATTTTTTTTTTCAGTTTTTCCAGTTTTTCGGTCTTAAATCCAAGGAATTTCTCTTTCCCTTCCCGGGGTAAAAATTGGGATGTGTTTTCAAGGGGTAAAATCAAAATAGAACTTTTTCTATCTTTTCATTTTAGGGGTAAAAATCAAGGGGACTTTTTTTCACTTTTACCAGTCAAAATCGAGGGTAATTTGTTCAATTGGCATGTGTCGAAATCTATTCAGGAACCAAAGTTAAGGGTAAGAATTCTTTTTTCACTTTCAGGTTTTAAGATTGAAAAGTGATATTTTCGATTTTAGGTATCCGAACCCGGGAGAAAATTCTTTTAAATTCCAGGAGTCAATATCAGAAGGAACTCTTGCTAAGTTTCAAATGTTCAGAAAATGGGGTGGCACTCGAAGTTAAAAATAAGTTTGACGCTATCCAATATCGTTTTACTATCTTTTTATTTCCTTTTCTGATAGCAGTCTATCTTGTAATAAAATCTTCTTCCTGTTTAGGAGAGCTTTTCAATCATCGAATATATTCAAATAATTAATAGATTAATGTATTAAATGATCAGTAAATAATGTATCAACTAATTAATCAAATACATTTAACATTCTAGTACTTTGGCCAAGGTGTATATTGTTAAGTATGGGACTTCGTCTCTTTGTTTCATTCAACTAATACATCATGATAACCATTGATTGTGTCCCCTGTCATGAACATCTACCTAGCTCATATATATATATATATATATATATATATATATATATATATATATATATATATATATATATATATATATATATATATGAATACAAGAACAATATTATCACAACGCTGGAGCTTCCACCTCTCACAACAAAGTGCTATGAAAACACAACTAAAATTCTGAGAACTACAGAACTGTGATACACACATCTGCAAATTACTCGAATACTATATAAGATTGACAGCATCAATAGATAAAAATTGAAGACACCGAGCTGGAGAAAGAAGATCACTACATCTAACTCGAACAACGAATCTCCACGAGACCCTCAAAAGAAGAAGAAATCAAGCAAAGAATCACACTAGGATGGCAAGCCTTGGGCATAGAGAGCTTAACGATCAAAAACAAGGATATCCCATTAATCCTAAATAGAAGGGTGTACAACCAATGCATCCTCCCAATAGTCACTTATTGAGCTGAAACATGGAATTATTCTGTGTCTCATATGAAGAGACCACAAGACAGCACAGTACATCTAGAAGAAGGCAAGAGTCAGGGACTTCAAAGAATCCATTAAAAAGTGGCAGTGGGCTGACCTTGTTGTAAGAATGGCAGACAACAGATGGACATTGCAACCCACGACATGGATCCCCAGAGATCACAAGCGCAACTGAGACCGGTAGAGTGTTTCATGGAGAGACGAGTTTGACAAATTCAGAAAGTACTGGCTCCGAGACGCCCAAGTGTGGTGAATCTTTTGGAAAGTCTGTGTCCAACGACAGACGTTGAAAGAATGATGATGATGATGATGATGATGATGATGATGATGATGATGATGATGATGATGATGATGATGATGATGATTGCCAACAAAAAAGAAGCACAGAAAATATACATTCTATATTTGATAATATACTCTTCAGTCAAATGTATTCAATAATTGGTTAGCTAATCGATTATTGATTATTAGATTGAATAATTTATCGATTACCTGAATACATTTGATGATTGAAAAACTTGAGTAAACGAAAAGGAAAGAAGAAACATTTTTACTCATGCATCACCAAATGACGATACTACAACACTCTAAAACTGCAAACGCCGAATTCAACGGTAAACTTTAAATAGCAAAATAACATCAATTATAATGAATCTACAATTGAATTGAATTGTATACCACCCTGATATTGAAAATGACAGAAGATGCTATCGGAAGCGCTCTACCTTTTGGAAAGTATCTATGTACATTGAAAACAGAGATCCTTTCACTTGTGTGAAAACATGAAAAAAAGATTAATACATAAATAAAGAAATGCTCCTTGTTAGTCATTCTTAATTGGAAATGTATCAAACAAAATACGCGTCCAAAGCATGCGTATGTACGTCTGTGCATTAGTGTGTATGTCTGCGTTTATAAATGACTACCCTTACTTTATTAATACACATAACTTTATAGAAAGAAACAATTCATTTAGTGTTATCAAATATTAATAAAAAAGTAAAATGATGATATTCAATAATATCAATGTCTTTAAATACTCGTGCACACATGAACAGAACTTTAAGGGGATTCGAGCCTTATAATGGGTCATGTGCATCATCATCATCGGTAGCAGTAGCCTTTTGGCGTCTGTCGTTGGACACAGAACTTTCTCAAGAATAGCTAGACCCTTCGATCGTGGGCATCAATGAGTCAGTACCTTCTGAACTTCTCTACATCGTTACGCCTTATTATATTTTGAGGGCGCCTGTTTTGCATTGGATTTCTGGGGATCCACGTTGTGAGTCATGATGTCCAGTGGTTGTCTGGCATTCTTGAAACTTGACCAGCTCATTGTTTTCTAAGTTTTTCTTTGGGGCTATTTAAGACTTCTGACTTATAATATACTGTACTATCTTTTGATCCTTCAATGAGAGGTTGAGCATGTTTTTTTCTTTTGTGTTCGATGCAGGGTTCAAAGTTTAAGAGTCAGTCCTCTGGTAAGGTTCCAGGATGATGCATTAGTTGTATACCTTATTCTTTTGCACTGACAAATCTTTTTTTAGCACTACTTACACATAAATGAAATTCACCATTCAACTTCACCAAAAATTTGAAAAGATCTAGATAGTGAGTTAGATATGACAGAGAGATAGATCAAAAGAGAGAGAGAGAGAGAGAGAGAGAGAGAGAGAGAGAGTGAGAATTATCAGAAAATGAATAAAAGCTTAACATTCTATATTGGATTAATAGAATTGGTGATATCCAGGCAAATGGACGGATCTAAGTTCCTGTTTTTGATTTAATAATGAGGAATGAATTACTTTGGTCGCCATTATGCATTGATATCTTCAATCCCCAGACTTAGTGGCCTAATTAAGTCAAATATGAAACAGACTTGTTAGACCTGAAGGCAATTGACCAGCCATCAGATATAATTATGAGACAGAATTTTTAATCAGCCATCGACATGATTCCTGCAGCCGCAAGGAAATCACTATCATTGTCACAACATTGGTTCACTGTTGGCTTTTATCAGATTTACCACCAGCGAGGCGATCACGTTGTTTCACAGGATTTACAAATGAGAAACATTAAAATTTATGCACAGCAACTTGGTTGGCATTTTGAATATTCAAATCCTTTACAAGGAATTATGATGTCTCAGTTATTAGTGCATTGAAAAGCACTAATTTTAATATTCAAGATAACTGCTTAATAATATTAATGTGATATTAACTGTTTTTTTTTCATTCAAGTTCATGTCTGCTGTTTTCTTTTTTACATAATTTTGAAGTTGATTTCATGATAACAATCTCTGATGGAAGTACTGCTGGTTATTTCGAGCTTACAGCAACAATTTACGCTCTGTAGGAATCTATCCTAAAGCTATATTCAGAGCTGACTTTCAAGAAATGATTATCATTTTAGATTAAAACAGATATGTATTCGGTCTACTGGATTACCAATGCAAGCTGTATATGCGTGTGTTTCGATATATATATATATATATATATATATATATATATATACTCTCGAGGGTATCCATGTATATTCACATGCACTGACACAAGGCGATCTGTTCGTGTAACTATGAATGCTCTTGTATGTGCTTCTGCCTTTGTTTGCAGTAATATACACATTTATCTTTTACTTGTGGGCTACGAGCATAGTGTGAAGTCTTAGAAACTTTCTTTTTATTATTCAAACATAACCACGACCAGTATTGTACATTATGGTTCGGATATAATTTTTTATTTGATTTCTATGGTTTCAGAAGATTCCATTATTTTCCTATATGATTGTTTATGGTTGTGCGTATAACAACTGTTTACATGATCAAGCTGAGATAATTTACACGACTTCCAGAGTGTCAGAGTTCTTAAACTGTCATGCTATATTTCATATCCTCTTTCAGACAGCGTGTTGCATTCACTATGTAGTTGCAGGTTTACATTAGATATCGGGGCGTCGGTGATCTGAATGGCGTAACTGGCAAAGAAAATAAGATTGGTGAACTGACTTCATATTCCAGCAAATGCCCTCCCAATAACCTGACACCATCTATTCTCCAACAACTATGTGTAACGTGAGAGAGTACGGTGAGATATCTAACCTTGGTTGGCCACCAGCCTAGGAGATGGAGATATCGGGATCCAGAACTTGGAATGTAATCAAATCTAATCTAGCTATTTGGGCTTGCAATCCAACCCCGTAATAACCCTTTAGATGTGATCGGCTATCAAACTGAAAGCTTAATCGGATCCAGGATCCAGAACCCAGATGTTATTGCTGAGTATTATATCATATCAAATATTATCACTGCTGCGCTAATGATACCCAGTCTCCCCATCAATATATGATTATTTCCATATGATTTGTGTGAAACTTCCTCTTATAGTATAACTGTTTTGTTTACTTTTCTTTTGGCACGGTTCGTGAAATAGTCAAAGTAAATAATACAGTTTGATATAACTTATTCTGTCGACATTCCATCATTCACTACTTAGCTTAGTTCTTAATCGAGTCTGTCCGCTATACGACTACTACCACCGCACATCTTTTCCTTATTGTCACCATTACACTGACGGGCATTCTAATATGGATGGTGTCATTTATCTCATTTTGTAGATCACAGGGGAATTTTCCAGAGTTTTTTTTCTTTCTTTAAGAGATATTTTGCTTTGTTTTGTATTGTTTTTGTTTGTTTTTTTGTTTTGTTTTGTTTATAATACCACAAACCCTACTACTTGAATCTATACTCCCGGGCCCAAATACAACGAAGTTTACTGAGAGTCTTTGTTGCGTTTTAAAACTCTCTCAGGGTTTCGATTGATTTATAGTTGATGTGGAATATATGGAAAGTGAGGGGGGGCAACTGGTTTATGTTCATTTTGCACCCACACCTCTCATAAATTCATTGACCCCTTCCTAGTGGAACACATTTGTATCGTAAGATAACTCGATGTGTGTCATAACTAGTATGCCACAATAGTTGACACAATAGAGTAGCTAAAAATATTTTCCCATTTAAAATGATGTTAATTGCTTCTTGCTTTAAGTCATTTTTGCCAAGCGAAATAAGTGGGAAAACAGACAGACGCACGCACGTGCACTAACACACACACACACACACATATATATATATGTATATATATATATATATATATGTATGTATGTATATATATATATATATATATATATATATATATATATATATATATATATGTGTGTGTGTGTGTGTGTGTGTGTGTGTGTTTGTGTGTGTGTGGAGAGAAAGAGAGAGAGAGTGAGTGAGATCTTCATATGCCCAAATGCAAATATTAAGATGCGTGTAATAGGGGAGGGTCAAAGCAATGCACGGGTCAAGTTTTGAAGAATCAATTCGTTATATTCGAGCATACTCACATTGGAAAATGGTTTCATCACATGTAGCAACACTTCGTGAATAATCTGCCATTCCTTTCAATATGGCAGTCGACGTCCATGATTCTACAGCCTCTGGCCAAGGCAGTAGCACTTTTTTGATTGAGAATTCGGGTGAATAAAACATATTTTTTCTCTTGATAAGCATAAATCTCAAAATCAGTTTATATATACATTTGGTACATGGGAACATTTTACTATTTTTCAGTGATGACTAGAACTTATTTTTCGAAGATTTATCAATAACATTCCTATACTTTCCTTATGATAATGACACAAAATTTCTAACAACAAAATTAACGATTATACTACACGAAGACAGCGAATTAAATCGTCATTATAATATCATGGTAATGTACTTGAGGGTTAAAAGTCAGCCTACTCATCTTGAAAAAATACGATGCAGAGCAAATAAATGTGCCTGAAATAAAAACCAGAAGTGCTACAATGGTGTGTGGTCCACAGGGATGTTTTCAGGGTATTGTGCAGTATACTGGAACATTTTTAATATAACTTGCGGTGTACTTGGGATGATTACACTGCAAAATGATTTCAAAGAAATGTGCTACAAACTGTGCCATTTGTAAATACGAAAATTTTCTGTTGTTAAATGTTTCAAAATAATTTTTTTTTTCATGTTTGCTGATGAGGAGGCAGAAATTTCAGCACTTGCACACCCAGATGTTTAAAACGGCGAATAAGTAATTGCAATAAAGACAATGGATGAAATGAAAATTGCAAATTTGGACCATAAAAAAATGGCTTTCATGGAATTCATGGTGTAGTGGTTTGCACTTGGATATTTGGTCGGCTGAGAGATTGCATATAACAGCACTGTATAGACTGCCTAGAGTAGCACCAAAGCAGATTTACCGAATCAATCAAATACTTATTTTGCCTACAACAATGTAGTAATTTCCTTATGTAGCCTTGATCTATTTTATGTCCGTAACAATCGACTTTTCCATTTACAGGAAAGTTACAACTTCCATGATTAAATATCAAAAAGATAATGGAGCATAACAGTCATCGTTAGGATTAGTATTATGGTTTAAGTGATCCAGTGTGGATCCAAAATATTTCCCAGAGACAAAGCCCTCCAAGAATCATATCCGTTTTTGTTTTTTTTTAGGGATCTGACCGTCCCATCTACGTAGACTGAATTACAGTTATTGCAAGATATATGCCAGCTTCAGAGGGTAGGTTTCAATATTGGTTTCTGATAATGTTTCGGATCGTATGTACGTTTAAATTTCTGTTTTTTTTCTCAAATTTGCAATTATTGAGTTCGTTCGTAGTTCGATGTATCTTTCTATTCTTTTTAGTAATTTGGTTTCTGTCAGCTAACTTAATCCTGTGTTTTATAAGCTTCCCTTCATGAAATTTGTATGGCTAGAAGAGATATCAGGAGGATGTATTTTTTCTTGACTTTACAAGTCTCCTAAATCATAACCCTGGCGTGGGAAATGAACAAATAATGAATCTAATCGATATTTCAAAATTATCAGCTTGTTTTCTACCATATTGGCGAATCCTTATCCAGCTTTGTTACTCTTTCGCTCTCTCTCACACACACTGACATATATATATATATATATATATATATATATATATATATATATATATATATATATATATATATACGCACACATATATATATAGACAAACTCCTCAACTCGGGACAAAGGCAAATAACTAGCATACTCGAGAAAAATTGAAACCTAACAACAGACAGAGACAGGATTGTCGAACGTGCCGAAGAATTCTACCAAAAACTTTCTTCGTCCAAACATGACTACAAAACAATGAACGAGATACGCAAGACATGAGCAATCAACTCGAGGACTTCCCAAAAGTAACCCCGTGGGAGGTGAAAGAAGCCATTTAACAGACGAAGAAAGGAACTGCCCCTGGACTAGACAAGATTACCATCGACCTACTCCGAAAAGCGGGTAAAACCATCACTAGGAAACTGGCCGTCCTCTTCAACTTGTGTCTAAAACACAGTAAAGTCCCGGACGATTGGAACACTGCTATCATAATGCTTTTATATAAAAAAGGAAACCCGAAAGACCTCAACAACTATAGGCCTATAAGCCTACTCAACTGTGTATACAAACTTTTTGCAAAGATCATCACCAAATGAATCACAAAAATACTCGATGAAAACCAGCCACGTGTACAAGCTTGCTTTAGAACAAGCTATTCGACCATGGACCACCTGCACTCGATAAATCAGCTGAAAGAAAAAGCAGCTGAATATAAACTACCACTTGCTGCAGCATTTATCGACTTCAAAAAGGCGTTCGACTCAGTAGAAATCCCTAAGGTCATGGAGGCCATATGTACAATCACGGCAGCTCATTTATCAGGCTACATAAAGACTCGGACTCCTTTCAGCTCCACAAAGGAGTAAGACAAGGTGATACCAGCTCATCTAAACTCTTCACAGCCTGCCTCGAGATGATCTTTAGAAGGCTAGACTGGGAGAGCAAAGGAATTAGAATAGACGGCGAGTATCTGAGCATCTTAGATTTGCTGACGACATAGCCCTTTTCGCAGAGAACCTACACGACCTCCAACTAATGATAGATGAACTAAATGAAGAGAGCAAAAAAGTCAGTCTACATATGAACTTCAGCAAGACGAAGATCATGTGAAACAACCACATTGGAGATAAAAACACTAAGATCAAAATCGAGGACACACAACTGGAAGAAGTAGACCTCTACATCTACCTAGGACAACGAATCTCCATGAGACCCTCAAAAGAAGAAGAAATCAAGCGAAGAATCACACTTGGATGGCAAGCCTTTTGCAGAACTAGCTCAACCTTCAAAAATAATAAGATCCCATTGATCTTAACCAATGCATCCTCCCAAAAGTCACTTATGGAGCTGAAACATGGAACTTAACGTAGAGACAGACCCGTAAATTGAGAACCATGCAACGTGCACATGAAAGAATAATGCTGGGCCTCACATGGAGAGACCACAAGACAGCACAGTGCATCCGAGAAAAGACAAGAGTTTGGGACATCATAGAATCCATTAAAAATCTCAAATGGCGGTGGGCTGACCATGTTGCAAGAATGGCAGACAATCGATGGACATCGTGACTCACAACATGGATCTCCCCAGACCACACGCGCAACCGAGGCCAGCAAAATATTAGATGGAGAGACGAGCTAGACAAGTTCAGGAAGTACTGGCTCCGTGACGCCCATGATAGGGAAGTGTGGCAAATCCTGGGGAAGGTCTATGTCCAACGACGGACGTTAAAAGACTGATGATGATGATGATGATGATGATGATGATGATGATGATGATGATGATGATGATATAGTACCGGTCAGAGTAAAAGGAAGATCCGTTCAGGTGTTGCTCCTAATAAAAGTTATCCCAACCAGATCTTGAAAATGCATTGAAATCATACTAGATACTTCATATACAAAAAACCTTCTACCAATCGTGATGATGGACAAAGAGAAGAACTCTATTTGAAAAAAAAGATCAGACATTTCTCATAAACACATAGCAATATTGACTTCGCTAAACAATAAGTGCTGTGCCTTGCATCAGATGCCAGACATGCTAGAACCCGTTGGGTTGACTGCTTTCATCCGACAACGGTCAAGATGAAGACTGATGACATTTTTTCTTTCTCCTATATATATGCTGAGGTAACCGCCGGTGTCTGGGGAAAAAGCAAGTGATAATTTGTGGGGATTTCACTGCCACACAATTAAACGTGCACGCACTGCCGTTGAAAAATATTTTATCGTCGGGTTAGTGTCAGATTCTCTCTTGGAAACCCAGACATAAAAAAAATCGTATATGTAGTTTCCTACTACGAAAATCTCAAGAGACTAGCATAGCGTGATAGTTAGAACATCCTACCACGTAAGATCTGTACAATATCTTTTTCTCAAAGCTGATTTTGGGGTGGGGTTAGGGTAATACAAATTTGAAAAAAAATTTTTTTTTTCGAAAGCTCATATATTTTCATTGAAATACATCTTTGAATTGAAGTTTACAAATCAAGACGGAAAAACACTTGTATCTCTAAATTGAAATTTAGAGAATTCGTACGTCATTGCCATCTGTGTTGAGCCAGGACCTACAATTTGCAAGTTACAATTGTAGGGAAAATTGCAGGTACAGGATTTTTTTCAAATTTCAAATAACAAGTATGTATTTAACTCCTGTAAATATTTCGATCTTTATTTAATGAAGAATGGAATTTTTCCCATAATTTCTCTTGATTTTGTACCAATATTACGTGTTTAAATCAGATGTTAAACCATAAGTCAAAAATGTATGCATAAAAAGTGTAAAATAGAAATCTCTAATCGGTAATTTAGAGAAAAAAACAATGCTCATCCGTGGGACCTTTTTTGGAATTATCTCATTTTTCCCAAATGGACAAAAATGATAACATTAAACATGACCATGAGAATCTCAAGTCAGACATCAGATCCACAAAAAAACCCGGTCTAGTAGTCATAGTTTAATCCAATGTCGAGAAAATTCCCCCTGAAATAAGTTTCATCATCCCAAAGTAAGAACCCTTAAGAGTGAAAAAAGTTACGACTTTGGCTCAAAAAGTGGAATGATAGCCCACTCTTGATTTTGACCTTTGAAAATGAAAAAGAAATTCCCTTCACATTCAGACCCATGAAAGTGACGAAAATTCTTCTACTTCGTTATGACCCCTGAAATACTTTTTTCAAAGATCTTCCAGCCTTGATTTGGCTTCTAATTGTCTTTCAAAAACGTTTTTTCTCGATTTAGACAATCAAAATTCGAATTTTGATCCATAAGATTGGAAAAACATCTTCTTCTAGATTTTGAAACCTGTAAGTGAAAAATGTTCCCCTCAATATTCAACATTGAAAATGAAAAAAAAAAACCCTTTGACTTTTTATCATCTAAATAAATAAGGTCCCCACAAAAGCAAAATTTGAATCATCCGAAAAGGAAAAAACGAACTTCCACTCCATTTTGATACCAAGAATATGAAAAAAAAAGGTCTAGAACTATGCCAACTCTCTGAATCGAGAAATTTCCAGCCCAATGTATCACGAAAGAATGAAAAAAGGTCTTTCCTTAATTCTGACTCTTAGAAAAAAAATTCCCATTAAATTTTGACCCTTTGAAGTTGAAATAAAATTTCTTTCCGGGTTTTGTTCATCGATATTGAAGGAAAAATCTTCTTTTATACTTCAACACATGAAAGTCAGAAAATACTTCTTTTTATTTTGACCCCATAAATGTGGAAAAAAATATTTTCCCTAAAAGTATATCCTCCCCCTATTCTGATCCCTCTCAATGGAATAAAGATATTTGCTAAATTTAGGACCTAGCAAGTAAACAGGATTCCCCTTTGATTTTGAAAATATCATCTTTCTCTAGATTTTGATCTGTTGAAATGAAAAAAAAATCGTTTTTGACGACTTATATTTAAAAAAAAAATTCCTGGATTTTAATCCTAGACTGTGGAAGAATCTCCGATATTTTGACCACTAAAAGAGGAAAATTATACGTTCCATCTGTATAATCTTCATAACCAATGATTCCCAAATTTCGTGCTTTGGGAAAATGATCTAACGGTGAAGTAAAGAGAGTATAGTTACATTGTAAATAGAAACCCCTCTACACCCTTTAAGTTTTGTTTTCTGGGAAAATTATTATCATTCAGGAAAAAAGCACCAAGAGCTAACGTAGTTGGAATATTAAGTCATGTGCCAAATATATATATATATATATATATATATATATATATATATATATATATATATATATATATATATATATATATATATATATATATATATATATATATATATATGTATATATATATATATATATGTATATATATATATATATATATATATATATATATATACATATTTCAAATAATATATGCAGAAGATTACGTATTTTGTTATGATATTTTCCACTTGACCAAACTTGGGGCCCACGTCAGCATTAAATCATGTCATAAACACAGCCCCAGTTTTACGTTATCTCCGAAGTACCAAAATTAGTTCTCTTAACAGACTTGTTCATTGCACACAAACACACACACACTAACACTAATACACATTAAAATGACACAAACCACTCCGAACTTTTTTCTTTAGTTCTAATCCTTCACATTTTAGGGGTACCTTGAATCATTACCTCCAGCTGCGATGCAGCATTAGGGAGGAGAAGGCGAACAAACTATCATAAATATGAGTATTAAAAAAAAGAGATAAACTTGCGTCACATATTGTCTTCTGATTCTCGACTAATGATGTAACGAGGATTGAACTAGATGTCAAAATTTAAGTATCATTGTAAGCGATACAGAACGATGTTTAATTACATAATGACTACCTTCTCTATGAGGATTGGAGAATCAAATGTGAGCTAGGTTAATTATATA
This sequence comes from Thysanoteuthis rhombus, assembly GCA_963457665.1. NCBI lineage: Eukaryota > Metazoa > Mollusca > Cephalopoda > Oegopsida > Thysanoteuthidae > Thysanoteuthis > Thysanoteuthis major. Next base: position 50,596,357 of record OY735199.1, on the reverse strand, counting down.
CGTCCTGGTCTTTGATTATTTCCCACGTACCATAATTACTTATTCCAGGTCCAAGAGATCTCCTTATATCTCACTCACTCACTCCCTCTCTCTCTCTCTCTCTCTCTCTCTCTCTCTCACGCACACATACATACATGCACATATACATATATCGTGAGAGAAGAGGTAATAAGGATAAATAGATGCTGCAGACAATTTTATCTGTACCTGCAAATCATTTCCGCACAAAAACCATGTAATTAATTTTATTTTGTATTGGACAAGGTATTAATAAACACTTATCCAAGTCAGAGGCTTGAATTGGCTTTGGTTTTCTAAAGTAGCAATAAGAACAATCCTCACTTGAATAAGATGATTGAAATATCCACTATTTGTCAGTCCTATCACGTTAAACCAAACGAACATACAAAATTATTACCATTCCATTTCCTTAGCATGATTCAAAAACATGACCAAATGATCGATGTGTGATTCACTTACCGACTGATCCAGAGTTTTGCAAATCTACGGCAATTTATGTTACAGATACGTAAGGGCTTAATTCATTATTTTTAAAAAAATATAGATGAATAATTAACATTGACCAGTCGGGAGATGAGATCACGACTCAGCGATTGGTAAGGGGCTCTCTTTCATAAGATATTAAGAACTCGTTCGAATAATTTTCAACTTGTTTGACCTACCTACAGATACTAGTTCATACAGAATTGTCAAGTATCAATCCATGAGTTAGTGCGAGCATCAATATGAGATGAAGAAATATAAAAATTCAATGTACATAATCCTGGGGTATAACAAGTTTTGACGAGTAACTTGCAGAAGATATTGATATCATATCCGAACTCCTCATAGTTGGATATATAATTAATTTCAACAATATACAAGGGGTACCAACTCGACCATAAGAGATCAGAAGGGTAGCAGAACATCTGTCGACGCTCATTTAGAATTAGTCCATTCTATGATTCAAACCTATACTTGATCCATAAAAAAACCGTATATAAATTAGTAAACTAGACGCCTCTTGGAGGGTGGCATTGATGCTACGATGTGAAGAGTGAGACGGTGATTGAAAAAAGAGTCTGGCTATCCAGAACACCGTATAATGTGAGGTCTGTAAATGCTACCCTCCCTAAAAGTGAGGTGATTTTGATCTGACTGAAGCACATACATACATACATACACACACACACACACACATACACACACACACACACACACATACACACACACACACACACATACACACACACACACACACACACACACACAGAGTATATATACACACACACATACACACACATACATATGTATATATATGTATATATATATATATATATATATATATATATATATATAGGGGGTTATTGTTTATGGTCATGTGTGTGTGTGTGTGTATGTGTGTGTGAGTGAGAGAGAGAGAGAGAGTGAGTGGAAGGAAAAGGAAATGCATTCACTCTTCCTTTCCGTGTTGCTCGCTTGTAGGCATGTCAGAAGGTCCATGGGGATAATAGGCGTTGGGAGGATCAACCGGAATTTCACGAGAGTATTGTGTATATGATTCACAGCTGCTTAAGGTGCCTTCTATTCCCAGACGGTAACCCATTGAGTAACTGGCAGGCCTGATTTTGATTAACAGTGGTGATCGTAAAAGTACCTTGAGCTCCACGCCATTCTGGCGTGACTGTACGTAAATATAGAATGCCTATTCAGACACTCACTCTGTTATCTGATCAACACGGACTAGACCCTCCTCAGAATTCAAAAATTTGGGGGGTGGGGGGTGGAAAGGTATTACGAAAATCGTATGTAGGGTAGATATTCAAGTTGTTATCATTGTTAGGTAATAGCAATCTCTCTGCAGTGAACCACGTGAATATCATGAAATCCCTGGCATACATTTTATTTTCAAGAGCAAGAGAGAAATATTTCAGGACTTATTTTCATCTGTAAATAAAAAAAAACACCAAAAACCTTTTTCCTGCGTACATATTGTTAAAATGCACACTATTTATAAATAATACACTATAGGCATATACCATTTTTTATCCCTCTTATTCATATATATATATATATATCAATGTGCGTGTGCATGTCAATCAATTTTACGGATTGGTTTATTTCCTGCTCGCACAAATGTTGCTTTTTCTGACTCTGCGCATACGGAGCAGTGTGTGCATGGACTGATTTTCTGCGTATCTAATAGAAACTGCACCATCACGTAATAAACTCAAGGACGCCAGCAGCGACTCCCTGTCGGTCGCCATCAAGATATCAATTAGTCTTTATTTCGGATTAATTTGGACCGAGTCCTCACGTCTGCCATTGTTGGCATTTAAATCCGAAGAAACATTTGTTATTGCAACAGGTCAGCAAACCGGTTTTCCTCGTCATAGACAGAAGCGAGTAGAATTGAATGCAATCGAGAGAATATAGTATTGAAAAGTACGGATGTCCGATAGGCGTTATCAACACTGTGAAAAGGGTGCGAACTGGCAAGTTTCTCCATTTGACGTTGACTCATAACCTTCATTGTAACGTAATATGCGAGTGAGCCTGAGCAAATAGGCAATTGCATTTAGATGCAAACTTGAGTCGTTTTATTAGCTCATCGATTTTAGTCTCTCTTACGGTGTTTAAGGGACATGTCAGTGAACCTGTGAAGTGTCGAGTTTCCAATGGGCTTTAGTGGTCATTTCCCAATGATACATTTAGCTGCTGCTGCTGATAAAATTATTGCTTGTTTCCTTTGCTTGTTTTGTCGTTATAATTTACAGGGAGGACATTATTCATGGGACCCCGACAGTAACTCGAAATGGTTTTCCTGTCTGCAGATTTTATTATGCTTACTAGTTGTATATTCGTTGCAAGATAAATTTGGTCTCAGAAAATTTGGTCATTGAAAATGTGGTTTCAAGATAATGG
>OY735199.1:50570932-50588432 GCA_963457665.1 Thysanoteuthis rhombus | reverse complement strand
ACATAGGGACAAGTTGTCCACTTGAAAAATATAATGAGAACATGTACGCCTGATAAAACAAAATTCCCATCGAACAACTGTTGGATTTTAAAAAAAAACTGAGACGCTCTAGACGATGTAGTGTTTGTGATACAGAATATGACAAGCAAACAAGGCTTGGCTGTAGAATAATGGTCGTTTTAGATGATGTTTTTCACAAAAGATTTTGTGAATATATTCACACTATGCTCACAAAAACAAACAGTTCCTCAAAATTTTTCTTTAGGAATAGTGATACTATGGCATATGTATATATATATATATATATATATATATATATATATATATATATATATATATATATATATATATAGTCATTGTGATGCACAGAATTTTCTTGACGTCTTTTTACCAATGCTCCATTCCTGACATCGTGCACTTATCAGACATTGATAACTCACTCCACAAAGATCATTCATATATATATATATATATATATATATATATATATATATATATATATATATATATATATATATATATATATATATATGTGTGTGTGTGTGTGTGTATGTATATGTATATGTGTGTGTGTGTTTGTGTGTACAAAGACATATAAACACGCACACATATGTGTGTATTAATATGAAAATACATATCACCATATTGTATCTATTTATTCCTGTTTTTTATTTGCCTATCAGTATTTATCCCCTGCTAAACTTCCTAAATTACTTTTAAAAAAAAATGTTTTAAGTATTTGAAATAAAGCCCATCTATTGCAAAAGTCTAGCGACTACTTACAAATAAATTTAAACAAAAGCAAATATTCACCTAATTAGTACCATGTATTTATTGATGATTTTTTTTTTTTTTAAATAAGATGCTTTGGTGATAATGACAACGTCTGTTTCCGCTTTGCATTTTGGGCCTTTCTCAATGGATTTGGTGAAGAATTTTTAAAAAAATCTGCACTGTGTATAAAGACATGTTTCTTTATTTCTTAGAATTTAAACAGACAGTCAGATAGGCTATTCTGAAGTTTTCATATCCCTGTCAACTATCATATAGAATTTCATCGATTTAATCTAAAAAAAGAAATAAAATAAAACTGTCTTATCATTTCAAACTAAGAAAGTTATCTAATTGTAAATAACGTATAAGCTGTAGACAAACAATCCGATCGGCCATCTTTAACCATTTATCAATTCCTGAGGTTTCCCCAACATCCTCACCAAATATCAGCAAAATCAATCAGGTATTTTAAGATGCCAAACAATTAGAACCTAAAATTTTTTTGGTTTATAAAACGTAAATAAACAATTGGATCATCAATAAATCACTATAACAAAGTTTTCACACATTCTTCAAAGTTCATACAGAATTTCATCGAGATATATTCAAGATTAAAGATGTGATTCAATTTTCAAATTATAGAACCCGCTTACTAAACATGAATGAAGCCAGTTTATATTTGTTGTGAATCAATCTCCATGGATGCCCGTACTTATCAAAGAATAATCATGGCTGAGCATAAACGTTTGAAAATGTAAGACCTCTTTTCAGTAATTCCCTACGTATAGCAAATCTTATCCCGACAACAGATGGTAACCAAATTGTTCAAGATAGACTTCCAAACCCTTTAGATCCTTGATTATTTTCTGATCATGGTCATTTTTCTTTTGCTAGGCAAAGTAAAATTGAGAAAAAAAAACAACAAAAAAACAAAACAAAAAAACAAAACAAAAAAAAAAAACACAACGGATAGATTTGATTCTGTCAGGTAATGGCAGTGAAAGAGTTAAACACCTGCAGTGTCTATTTCCCTGTCGTAAGCAGATGGTGATACTGTTTAGTGCTTAACGAAGACGAAATCGCCATTATCAAAACTCTCAGCTTTTTGTTTTTGCGACACTCCGTGTAGTATAGCACTATGCCAAAATCGTAGGACACTCAACGAGAATGAAAGTCGTTTCTATGACATTGTTCAAGGCTAATTTAAAATTTCTAAGTAGTTTAAACTTTCTGGATGAATAGTGTGTTCACCGGGCTTTTGATCATTTCCCTTGTAATAGATGAACAGCAATGACATTTCTGTAAAGCAGTTATTGTCCCAACGGCATGAGAAATTGCGATTATAGTACAAAAAAAAAGAAAATACAGAGACCTGTCAACACAAAAGTACGCAAAGAACAATTTAAAACTTCCAAAGTATGAAATTCATAGCTCTACTAGTCGGTATGTCGCTTGAATTCATTAACGTAAACCAATTTGTTCTTTATGCCTCTGTTTTGTTTCGCTTTGATGGAAATGGAAATATGGAAAGCTCAAAACTCATAAGATTAAAAATGAATGAATTCTGCATGCATGCACACTCACACACACACACACACACACATACACACACACACACACACACACACACACACACACACATATATATATATATATATATATATTTATAAATTTATATATTTATATTCATATATTTATATATATTATTCTTTCTTTGTTTTCGTTGGGCTTTTTTGTTTTCACATTCGCAGTTCTCATGAAAGACAAAGCCTATCAAGTCAATTTACTTTAATATGCGTTTTTTTCTCGTAACAGTCAGTTCAGATTGTATTATCTTCAGGCAAATACTGTTTCATCTCTTTTGTTTTAAAAGTTATAACACATTCCCTCTTAATTACCTCATTTCTCCTATGTTGTCATCTTCGAAGTTCAGAATTTCAAGTATTACATTTTTCTTTGACCGTATTTCAGTCATAAAAATTATTGCTTTCATTTTTCAGGTTTTTTAAAAAATACAAACCTATTTAGTGTAGCATTTTCATATGTGAGTCATAAAAGGTTAGGAAAATATCTGCACATGTGCGTATATCAGTGAACAAATGAATCAACATCAATGTCAATAAAAGCTGTTTTTACAATTTTGTTTGTGCTACGGACCTTGCTAATGAATGCCCTGTCCCATTGGATTTATTAAAAATACACCCCGATAATTTGGAAAATAAATGGAAACAATTGATATTTTGAAAGTTTCGATCGAGACAGTTTTTGCTCTCCTCTCAAACAAAGTAGTCAAACCTGACTGTTCTTGTCTGTCCTTAAAATTTAAACATGCCACGTATCAGTCTGGTAAACCTTCAATCACAATTTATTTACATATATTTAACAAACATATGCATGGCTGGTTATATCTATTTAAAAAAAAAACTCTTTGGAAAACCTAATCTTCATTTTAAGCACTTCTTTGGATTCGTGTTGATTGTTAATATAAGCAATTGTGGACGTCAGGATATACACGACAGAGAGCTCCAGGGCGTTTATATTCACATACAACTGCTTGAATTTTCAGCTGTCTAATCATCTGAGTTTCATTTTGATGTACATTTATTTTTAATTTCAGCACTATCGCTTTTCGAAATGCATTTTAATGTTTTGAATAGAGATTATTAGTGCAAGTCCTCTGCAAAAGAAAATGGATGATCTATGGGAAAAGAAAGATTTGAGGGCAAAAAATACGACTCGAAGGGGGAAAATGCACGGGAGGAAAGAGAATGCTTTCAATTGATTTGGTTCACCAACATTTGCATAAAGTCTCTATGCGTTCAAAGGAAAAAGAAATACGACGGAAGAGAACAGGAAATAAATGTTTCCGCTCGATTCCTTTCTGGGTTTTTTCAGGCATTTTTTTTTTCGTTCTTTTTATACAGGCTCCGTTAGACTGCGTTTACCTGCCTTTCTTATAAAGCTTTAATTCCGAAAGTGGAGGCGTGGCTATATTTTCCGTCTCTCTTTAAATATTATCGATGAACATTGATTCTTATGAATGTTCCAGTGGAACTGTTAATTTATGCACTTGATCTTGGATAAACTTTTTGCGCTGATATTGCAATCGTACGAATTCATTGCTCTGATTCTTATGTTATGAAAGCGTCATTCTTTAATCATCGGTCACTGTTGGCTTCTATTGATTCCAATGAGATGAGTGTGCGTTTAGCTATTTTTCGATCAACTTTAAATATTGGAATACTTTCGATTTGATTCTGATTTATGCATGCTTGCATAATGGATCGTTTTGTATTGGTTGTGAATTTGCCCCCCAAAATGTGAAAAGGCTTGTGCATCTCTATGGGTCTGGCAATGATACCGTCGGAAGCATTAATTTCTGATAGAACCACAAATGATGATAGAATTAAGGATATGGTTCCAGACTAGACACGACCTAACCTATACTACGGTGGAAAAATGAACCACAGGTCCAACAGTTATGAAAGCAGATGGAGGCAGCTAGGATTACTTTAAATCCAATCGTCTTAGTTTCCTAGCCACTGGAATCAGTAAGTTAATTTGATTTGCAGACAACATCGTTTTTTTTGCAGGGTACCCTCAGGACCTCCAACCAATGCTAGAACGTAATGCAGAAAGCAAGAAAGGTGATTTTCGCACGAACTTTTTGTAAAACAAAAGTCTTATAAAACAAGATTTTCTGAAATGATCGTACAAGGATCAGAATCGTAAACGTAAAACTGGAAAAGTAAACCCCTACATCTACAAAAAACAACGAATCTACATGAAATACACAGAAGAAGAGCGAATCATGCAAAGAAACACTCTTTGGCCGCAAGATTTTGGTTGAGCAAGCTCAACTTTCAAGAACAAGAAAATTCCATCAGTCTTAGCCCCGATAGTCAGGTATTGAACTGAAACATGGAATCTAACCAAGACACCAACCCAGGAACAGAGAACCATGTAACATGCAGAAGATAGAATCATGCTCAACATCACCTGGAGAGATCAAAAGGCACATAATGAAAAGAAGACGGATATCATAGAATCCATTTGAGAACTCAAATGGCAATGGGCTGGTCTCGTTGCAAGAATGGTGGACATCATGACTCACAACATGGATTCCCTTAGATTAAATTCGAAATTGAAGCCGGTAGAATAGAATATGAGACAAGACAGACAAGTTTGAAAAGTACTTGTTCGGCAACGCCCATGATAGACATCTGTCAAATCGTAGGAGAGGTCTATATCCAACAATATGATAAAAGACTGATGATGCCGATGATAATGATGATGATGTGTGCTCCTTGGGGTACGTGCACGTTGAACCAATATACATGCAGCCATATTAGTTTTCTGGACTTGCATAACGTTTCTTCAAGTCAATGGGCGATCGAGGGAGGACAACTGGAAAAAGCAACATGATACTTGGATGCCCCTTAGTTAAGAGCCTGCATGAAAGCGATGAATATTGAATTCAGTCTTTTCTAAATCTTAATTAGCGTACTGCATCTTACTTACCTCCACTATAAAGTGCATTTGGCCATATGTTTGGGTAAAAGTTATGAATCCTGGTTACAAAAGATATGCAGTTGATTTAGATTTGGACAAAGAGAAACAAAGACATAATTAATATCACATCCACATTCTGATTTAACAAGGGAAAAATGTTTATTCGGGCTGATATATCAAATGATCATATATATGATGAAAGCCATGTCTGATTCACTTATAATACCAGTAGCCAACATCAGGCCCTGATCTATTCCTGCTCTTTTATCAAAGTGCGAACTTTTTTTTCGATTTCCAATCGTACCTCCATGGTAAACTCATGGGATTGTCACTTTTATTATAATTCGATGCAGAAGTCCTATAATTTGAGCCAGTCTAAGCACAACTTTAATAAATATCTCCATAAACTTAGGTCTGCAGTCGCCGGGAGTCGAAATAAGTAAGGGTTGGAAATCTTTCGCAATTTAATCAGCAGCGGTTGGATAAGCAGTGAGTTGGTGAATATCTCACCATCTAACAAGTGAAGTGGTTGGAAACAATGGCAAATAAGACAATTTAGTAGGATCTGATCAAAACAAAGTCGTTAGAGAAAGATTCATATCTGGGGCGGAATGTAAAAAATGTAAAGTATTCACGGGAACAAAAACAGTATTTTCTTTTCAAAGGTAAAATAAACTGATATTTAGTGGATACAATTAAACTCAGTTAAATCACTTGTCACGTTTACAGTGTTTATTCACTAATTTCAACGATTCTGAAAATTGAACTCAAGTAGCAAGAGTCGTCATTAAATTATTAGAATGTGAACAAAAAAAACTAACTGAATCTTTAAAGTTCATAAAGTCTTATTTGAATGAAAAGTCTCTAAGTGAAAGTATAAAACATGCGATTTTTTCAACTATTATTGTGGTTGACCGTGTACAAAATCTCCCTTCAAACATAAGTCTCATTCAGACAACAGACATTACCTGTGGCACTCGGCTCGAAGTAACATACAGATATCAGTCGAGCCCCTGATCTTCACTCTCTGATGACTTGTTTGTGGCCACCATGTCCTGATAGAATTCAGAACTATGGTCTAACGTAGGATTTTCTTCAAATAGAGGAGCCAATTCCTCTCCAGTTCCGACTACGGCACTCGCATCAACAACGTTTTCAGGAGTATTTATTTCAAATCGACTTTTTAGATTCCATCTTTTAAACTGGGAGATTCATAATGTGAACAATATTGATGTTTTCGGGTCTCTGGAATGTCATGAAACTCTTCTAAAATTCACTGTCAGCTATTAACAGGATTGTTTAAGACGCAATAAACCAACTTCAGTTGAAGAGCCGGGCCTAACCTTTCACTAAGTAACTGTAACACCACACAGAATCATGAGCGCCAATTGCGCCTTCAGAATAACTATCGACCTCGATAATATTATCAAATGCAGTAATATCAAGCGATTCCCAAACGATCTAATAATTCATTTCACTGGATGTTTGCATTCCAAAGGTGGGATCAATTTGTGTATCGCGTCTCGCGTTGTTTTCACCAACCTTTTCCCTCATCGATTCGTTCCAGAATCGTACTATTGCAAGACCAGTTAAAGAGAATATCTGATCCGATACAAGTTGTTCTTCACTCCCATCTAGAGCTTTCGTGACAAACAAGAATATGTATGCCATATCGGTATTTATCTACGTCAATTTCAAATGCGTTGATATCATTTCATTCAATTTTTCGAGGGATTTTCTCAAGCATTGTTTTGATTTCTTCTTCTCTGTTGCAGGATTCAAGAGGACCTGACAATGATCTTTACCAGAATACGTCTGACATAAGATGCACTGAAGCGTTATAAAGCGAATAAACTGCAAAAGCTTTTTGCATAAACACTTAATTCTGTTCGCAAATTATTTACTATTTCAATTTTCTGATGATGACAATATGAGTTTTCTGGTTCCAAATGATATTTTACCCACACTGGGGTGTGTAGTTGAGGATGTTTCCTTTTACCTTTGAAAATTGCGTAGGAGCTTGATTTATGATCATTATAAAACTCGGTAAAAAACGCAATTCTTTCCCTCAAAAATATGTGGTTCCCTTTTAGTACTACCTGTTTTTCGGGTTAAGGGCTTTTGGCTAGCATTCCCATTTCGATGCAACGGTATCTGATCACTGGAGGATCCACACCATCCGTGTCCACAACTATTAACCAACGACAAATGTTTCATTAGATGATCTAACAGCCCTACAATCGATCTTATTCCCGAAATGTAAATCATCTGCTCGACTTACAGTGGCTATAATTGAATTCATCCATCAATCCATCCCTCTATCTATTTTTTGCTAAATTTCAATTGATCACCTTAGGGAGTACGCTGCAGCTTTTGTTTTTGCTATCAGTCGTACCCAAATTGGTCTTTCGATCTAAACAATTTTACAAACAGTCAACTTTTTTAATATGCGTCTTACATCGATGAAGCATTCAAATAAAGCTTGGTGTACCTCGATGACTTTAGATTTCCCCCTAGCACCACTCACAATAAATTTCTCAGCAGGCGGCTTGTTACAATCTGATACAGTTTACAGCTAAATATTTCTCATTGTACCTTTTAGCAAATACAATTAGCCTCTTCCATGTTCGAATCGTTGTGTTTGACATCAGCTCAATCTTTGACAGAGTTGCGCACTGCTAATGCAAGGAAGCCCTGTTTCGCTGTATGTCGAACATATGCTTTTCACTTCATACCACGCCTTTCCATTTAAACTTTGTACTTCAACATCATATTGTTGTTTGAATTATTCAACACATTCTCTGGGATCATGTTCCCCAGCCAGGGATTGGCACAGAAGACGTGCACCCTAATTGTAGGCCTTTTTTGCAGGGCACCTAATTAACAATCAAGGTTTGAAGAATTTCACGAATATAAATAAACTTTATATGTCGATGGTACAATAGAAAGCATCAAATGTTCGCTTGAAAATTTCACAAATATACCTTATCACGTTTGTCTGTAATTAATTAACATCATTCACAAGAACAAGAACGAATTCAAAATATAAAGAGTCAAAACAAACACCGTTGAATCTTTAAGAATTAAAAAAAAAGTTGCTTTTCTCCGTAAATCACCTTTTTCAACAGCAATGAGGCATTGTATGTATTTGGCATCGCCAAAATATTTCAAAGTACAGCCTCTCTCAGATGCAAAGCCCAATCAGGAGCCATTGGTCAAATTGGCCCTGTTCTCAGTAAACGAATACTTTTCTGTTTGGCAAATGAATTAGCTTTTCTTTTTAATCTCACCAGCTACTCATTTCATCGAATACACATTTTTTGTATTGAAACAATCAATTGTTGATTTTGTTGTACGTCAAAATGTAACTTGGGTTTATGAGTATTTTCCGATAAAACTGGCTTTTGGATAAGATAAAATTACCGTTTCATTCCTCTTTTCCCTAATTTTTCAATAGATATCTTCTTTCTCATTTACCTTCTTTCTTGCATACATTTTCTCTCTTTTCCTTCTGTGTAATGACAAAGCCCAAATGTAAGGCCTTCATCTTTTTGCTCTTCTAGATATTCGTACCTTTGATCGTCGACGTATTTTTCTTTCACTGACCATCCTAGAAATAGTTTTAGTGCCTTGAATTGATGGCCGAAAATCAGTGATGAGTTTGCTATTATAGTTAACTTGTGAATTGAACACCCGTAAAACGTATGAAAAATTTTCTTAGAATTTTTAAAACCTCGGTAGTAGTGGTCTCTTGAAAAGATATAATGAGGGTGGCGTCCTAATTGTCTTTTGATGGGAAATCTGCAGTCCCCCAAAAAACTATTAGGAAGGAGAGAGGAGATATTAAAGTGAGATCCTATTAAGAGCAGAAGTGGAGATTGGGATTTCTTCCCAAAACTGATAATCACAGGGATGACAACTTGCTAACTAAATAGCTATTCAGTTAAATGTACGTTCCAGAATTCATTCGTCAAATCCTGGTACTTAACTCAAACAATGCACTTGCTGTAAATGGAATAAGAACGAATTTCAGGATTTAATGCTTTCCTAATCAAATATGATCGATACATTTTAAAAGCCGTTCTTCAGAATAATATTTATGCTGTTATGGAAAACGAAAGAGTCTATGTCGCTAAACATATCTGATGAGCGTACGAGTCTGAATATTTCCAGTTCTTGATTTCAAGATACAATCCTTCACATACACAGATATTCAATGCAATACACACACATGTGCACGCAGGCACACACACACACGCACACACACATATATATACATATATATATATATATATATAGGCAATTGCATGTGAAGATATTTTATTGGGCTATGAATGCGTTAATGCATTGACGCTCTCATAAAGAAACAGACACATGCACACGTATACGCACACAAATACATTTAAGGAAGTGTGTGTGACTTCATGTAGCATGAGCCCTAACAGTATACATATTGCAATACTCTGACATATACGGGATGTCCCCCTTTTTGTACGATTGACAGTACCAATGACTGTGTGAGTTCCCAATGAATCAAAGTCCTTCTTGCTGCTGCAAGTGGTAGATCACATTCTGCTGCTGTCTGTTTTAGTCGAGAAAATCAATAGTCAGGTAGCTTCTTCCAAAGCCAGCTTGTTCCTGCAGTTGGTTTTCATCCTACGCTTTGATGATACGATTGAGGATAACTTTGGTAATTTTTCGGTAGATGCAGATGAGTAGGCTTATTGGCCTGTAGTTGTTGAGGTCCTTCAATACCCCTTTTCTCATAAAACAGTATTATGATTGAAGTGATCCATTCCTCCGGGATTTCAATTCGTTTGAGGCATTAGTTGATAAAGATGGTTAGTTTCATCCAGTTATCATATAATTGTGTATATAACAGAGAATTCCAGACATAAGGAATATTGATGTTGTATGCAATTAAGTAACAAAAAAAAGTATATCTGCATCGGTATGTCACAAACTACTCACCGAACCGCACTGGCAGACATGATGTCGGTTTACTCTTCAGAGAGGGTTGGGAGGGGGGCACTAAGCCGTAATTAGGCTTGGCTGTGAAGTATGATTGTAAGAGCAATCAGTTTTGCAAGATTCGAAGCTATCCATTGTCAATCATGTTGTATATGCAGAACTAAGTTCCCAGGTAATAAAAAGGGGATTTGGAGCGGGGTCTGATAAAAGGGGCACGTGACTTGAAAGTAGGAAGGAGAGAAAAAAAATAGAACAAATTTTTAAAAAGTACACCTCCGAGAGAGGATGTGTAGTGACCACAGCTGTAAACCCAACAAGCAGATGTGCAACTACGTATTTCTCATACAGGTGCCACAAATCTTTCCAACCAGCTTGGGTATCTAATAAACAGCGATGACTCTCGAACCTGTACTTCAATATATACATATATATATATATATATATATATATATATATATATATATATATATATATATATATATATATGTTTGTTTGTGTGTGTGTGTGTATGTTGTTGTACCGTCGGGTTCTTTTTTGAATTGGCTGCAGATCTTTGCAGCCGACCCAAACACTGCAGCTGGGGTGCGTCCCAGATCTGAGCTCAAATTTCACAGAAAGCCATACTGTAACATACTTTCAAAGAGAAAAAAAGTTTATTTTGTAGTAATTAGAGATTAATAACACTGAGCAAACGACCAGTGTCATTTATTGTGAACATAGATATTACAATACTCCCTCGACTGGCATTTTGAATGAATTAATCATATATAAATGTTTCAAGTCCCCAGTCTCTGCAAACTCGTGCGGCCGTATTTGAAGAAGGCTCGATTCAGCTTCCATTGCGGCAAGTCATCTATTCTTATAATCTATTGTGACATTTTACAGTTTGTTTTTTAGATTTGTTCAATTTCCTTTAGATATTAATGATGAATATTTAAAATTTGAGTCAGACATTTTTATTGTTGATTTTCATCATCAAAGAATCATCACCTGCAAGGATAGCAATATCGGAATATGCTGATATTATGAAGCACAATACCCCATTAGAATCGTTGTAATATCGGCTTCTTCTTTTAAATGAAGCATCTATAAAACTAAAATCAGTACTTTAACCCAAAACGTATTTATTCTTAGAATCGTGAGTTTACAGAAATTTTAAAGCCGATAAATTTCAAAAAATCAAAATTATGCTATTAAGGCTCAACGTGTGGTAAAACTGGAAAAACTTGGACGGGGGATAACAAACTCTGAATAAATAATCATGTCGATAATTTCAACGTTATTATCCGAGTTGATTTACTGAAAACTACAGAGGCGCTACTCTGAATCTGACCAGGCTTCTGTCAACAAACTCGAATACTCACCACAATTTAATACAAAAAAAAAATAATAATTTCCTAAATGAGTCACGATAGGATCGAGGCACAGGGACCTCTCTGAATCTGACCAGGCCTCTGTCCTCAGACCTGGATACACTCTATAATTTTAATATAAAACCACTCCTAAGTAATTCCCAACAGGATCGAGTTTGCATTAGTATTCCCATCTTTTGAAAATTTTCCGATTGAATAAGATTTGCCCAATATTGATAATTGAATCCGTACAAATCGTTGCCATAATTTCGGCTCCATTTAAGTCGTTCTACTCCAATGTTTCTTCAATCAAACTGAGTGCATTCAGGCAGATTGTTCAGAAATCGAGAAGTGCATATCAAACCATCTATAACATTCTTCGCGCGAAGTCGGTGGGGATTTTAATCCGACCGTTAGTCTCAGCTTAGAAGTCGCTAATTTGTCACGAAATCATAAAGAATTCCATCCCAACTGCCTTTCTGCCATCGAGCCAATTGCCTAGGACACTGTTATACGAGGGAGGGAGATAATTTTCCACGTGAACTAGCTAACACGAGATATTTGTTGAGTTCAAAGAGTCGCCATTATGGTAGTCAGCTTTTGATAAGGACCATAATTCCTTTCACAGTCAAGCTAAAGACTGTTGAAGTCAATTGCTTCGAAGCAGAGCCGTTGAGTTAATTGCAGACAGACTAATAAGGGAATGATTTGACGGCTTTCCAATTGATTTTCAATCCTGGAAATTGACCAACATTAAAATCATCACCGATTATTTCCGATAACTAATTGCTCGAGAATTAATCATAACTCGGTATTTTATGCCTGGACTCTATTGATTCGTTGTTCTGGTCTGAATAAAAATTATCCAAACCGAAAACTAAACTTATTATGATCGTTATTCTTGCTGCAACTCATTACGACCCCATTATTGTTATTTGCTCTTATCGATGTTTTATGCCAGTAGTAACTGGTGGCTATCACTGGAATAAAATGACTGTGAGTATTTTCAAAACAGCTGTTTTCTAAATTCTAGCTGAAATCTGGCTATGCCCAACTCCTGTTTGTAGTGCACATTCCACACTTTTCAATGTTTCTGAAGAAAGTACGGTCTAGTCATATTTCCAGACTTTCACATTTTCAATTTTACTCTATGGTCTATATTAGCTGCAGAAGTTTATAATCGGAAAAAAATATAGCTACCCTAAAATTCAAGGTGTCAATTGCTATAATTGCTGCTTACGATGTGAGTACCAGCAGAAATAAAATAGCATTACAATTCATACAGGTTTTGTAAGATATTGAAACCACGACATCTACGATCAAAAGGCCTGAAGAATCTTGGAAAAAAATTTTGTGTGCAACGACGGACGTTAAAAAGCTACTGCTGCTGCTGATGATGATTGAAACAGCTGATACCCCATTTTAAGATGATTTTTTAAAACCAATTTCTCCAACGATCCTAAACAGCACGTTCCTATAAATTATTTCATAAGAAGGAGTGGTGTAAAATAAGTTGATATTTACTATTCATTTAAATGTGGATTGGGGATCAAGTATTCCCAGACCCAAAAAAGCAGCTATTATGTCCGCTAGTTTTACACTAAGTGTAACACTCTTACCACAACTGGTATACTCTTATAAAATGACGTCAGGTATGCATATGGCATACTGTAAAGTCCTTTCTTAAAAGTGAGTCACCATTTTCTATTTTAATGTTTTTATCTGATTCATTTCATTTATCACGGTTATGCGAACATATAGTTTGCCTTTCTGCATAATGGAGGTAGGGATGCTGTTTTTCCTTTCCCCTTTAAGCAACATTAGAGGCATGGTCGAGTGTTATCTCCCATCCCCATGTGTTTATTGATATAAATGTCGTTTTATCAATCTTAGGAAAAGTTGTTTACTGAGAAATATCGTCTAGGTCGAGTTGTTATCGTTGGTTAAAAGAAATCTATTTTGGTAACTTCGAAAATGATTTCTGTGCTTTTACAGATTCAATATATTCCAAAGATTTAAGATTCGTAACTGGAGAATTCTAATGTTTCTGGTGTGTTTTACAACGTTTTCTGAATATATTATAGATGTTGAACTGAAAATAAAGTGACCAGTTTTGAAACAATACGTTTTATCTTACCAATGCAGCCGATGTTCCGAAATCTGTCCCCAATGGTGGCAAAATTATTAAACTTTTCCCGATCCTTTGTCCAAGTATTTGTTTTCCTATAGTTTCAATTCACCTTTTCACTACAATGTTCTTTGATTCATTCAGTGAACATATAAGCACAATCTAAATGACTTGGCAAATCAAAAATACGTCCATGAATTGAAATTTTAAGCACTCTAAACTTTCTAGGTTAAAAGACAATATTTTAAAGACTGTTATATATTCCTGGTACGAAATTAATACGACTGATTTTTTGTGTTGCACACATTTTTATTCAAAGGCACTCTGATCATCCATTACTTCTTTGCACCTAGCTTTAGTTTCATATCTTCGTGTCATCGATGCCTACGTCAAAATTGAATTATCATTTGCTGTTATTTGTTTTGATGTTTCATTAATCTATGACCATAACCTTCAGGTATACTTATCATTTCGATGGTGGAAATGATTTTAAAGATGTCTCCAGCAACATCAATGAGGCGGGGGGGGGTCATGCTATTGGTCTTATTGTAAATGCATTAAATGTGCAGTATGATGTATGCAAATAAACCTCGATTACAATGAAAAAAACCTTCAGACTGTTCATGCCAGTTATACAATATTCCCCCCAAAAATTTCAAAAGACAATATAGAAAGTTTTTACTTTTAAATTCAGCACCAATTCTTTCAGAAAAAAAGTTGATTTATTTATAATCAACACTTCCTAAACTGTCGCCAAGAGCACCTTTGTTGACAATGACGATCAGGATATTGAAAAAGAAAACAAAAAAAAAACAAAAAAAACGGTGAGTTTTTACTGAGCCTGTCTCCTCTGAATCTGTAATCATTTCCGCAAATCAATATCACATAAAATGGATCAACTCAGTTAAATAAGACATCAATAGCCAAAGAAATTTAAAGAAAGAATGGTTTAATCTTTATACTTGGCTTATTTGTGGCATTGACCTGTGCTATGCTTCGTGTTACTTTGGTAAGGTATTTATACACGGTAACTCTTTCAAAAGCTGGAAAAAGACACATAGTTTCATTAAGTGCTTGTCATCAACAGGCCATGATGAGGTTGAAAGACTATCTTGCGAACACAGAGTACAAAAAATCGGTATTAGGTTAAATAAATACTGTTCACAGATAGCAAATAGCGTAGAGTAATCGAACATTATTTTCGAAAATAAGTTGCTCACTGTCAAAAATAACTTAGCTGAACAAAGTCATCAAGAAGGCTGTTGTAACTTAGACGAAGTTTCCAATATAGACTGTAGTAAGTTTTTGGAACATTTACATCAGCAGTACTGGTACATTCTTTGGCTAGGGAAAATCTGAAGAGTCAACACGATGAACATATGTGATGGACCTCAAGAGAGGTCCAAAACAAAATTCTTGATATCATGGATGAGGTTGTTTTAGGTAGCTTAGCAAATGATGCAGAAAGTGTTCAGAATATTACATTATCGTTGATGGAACGACAGACATCAGAAGGATTGATCAAGTAGCAATATACCACAGATTAACAATTGAAGGAGAGACTAGAGAGTATATCATCGGATTTTATGCAACGCCTTCTACTGAAGGAAGACTTATGCATTATTCAGTCAAAAATGTACACGAAAGATTAAAACTTGACAAAGTTTTTGCGGAATGTTTTTATGGCGTAGCAAATATGAGCAGTGCTCGTGGAGGTTTGGCAATGAGATTTAAGGACTATTCCTCTATATACATTGCAATGATCACCTAAATCTTATTTTTTTAGATACCAATCTTAAGAAGCGTGCATTCTTTGGAAGTATCACAGTTGACAAAAAAATCCGAAGTCTATTTAAATCTCGGAGTTTAAAATGATGGCTTTATGGCATGATCAAGACCTCAGAACACATACGGGCATCGATGCATTACTGAATGCTATATCCGATTTTGAGTTGGATTACTTGCAATAAAAAAAATAGTTTCAACAAACAAGCAACCACAGATAATACCTCCAGGGAGGGAAGTAAGGTTTATAACAGCCAGTAGAACAATTAAATAAATGATCCCAGCTCACAATTCACATTCAGGGAAGCAATAGTTCTTCGGAGAAAAAGAGTGTCTCATAAATTACAAACCCTGTTTAGTATTCCGCGATAGAAGAACCTTTCAAACAAACTGCTCAAGACTTCTATCGCGTTAATATCTGCTATTCCAGTCTGGTTATGATCATTTTGTTAACGGAATCACAATTCAAAGGTGATAAGCAAGACTTACTTCACAGACTATTTTATCCTCATTTTTTTTTTAAATTCTGATACGTCAGATGAGCACTATTGATTTGTAACATTGCATAATGAAGTTGTAGATCTCCTAAAGGCAGAAACAACCTATGCAAAGTTAGCCAAGGACCATAATCATCCACCAGGCTCACAGGCAACCGCAGCTGATGTTTCAACTGTTCACAAGAAGGGTATTTATGGTATACTGTCAGTCTACAACCAAATCACTGGTTTCTCAGCAACTATTCCAGCTACATTAAAATCCGAAGAACGTTCTTTCAGTGGCCTCAGATGATTGTAGATATATCGGGTTGTGCAATGGGCCAAACGCGTTTAAAGGTCTGAAATCACTAAACATTGAGCGAGAGTAAACCAAGATGTCTCTTTGCAAAAATATTGATCAGAAAACGAACACTCCCTAAAAGTTAAATGTGTTTATTGTCGATTGAAGGAAAGATATTTCACTAGAGCTTAGTATTAGTGTTTTTATTTCGGGCAAATCAAGCCCCTTGTCAGCAAACCAAATAACTCTCGTACTCCTCTGATTAGAGTACAGGGATTAAACGTTCCTACTAGCTAGAATAGCCTCTTAAGGTATTCTTTTAGTATGCTTGACTTTGTTAAGGAGGACGGCTGTGCCTCTTATATAGGATTTTACATGCATTGCAGGAGGTGTAATATAGTGGTTGACACATTCAAATATATATTTTTGTGTGACAGTTAACTAGGGGATTTAGTGGTGTATCTGGGTTATTTTGCTCGTGTATTTTCGGGGCAAGTAGAATCGTGTTGGTTTGAGAGTTACAAATATTTTTTGTCATTTAAACCGTTTTGATGAATCCCTTCTAGGAGTTATTTATGACATCCTGGTAATCTGCGGAGGAGCTATTAGGGAGTTCTGTAAAACTTGATACTATTAAGATGAGTGTTTGCTTCACTAAAATATTCATCGATACACGAAATAACTATTGCTCTACCTTTGGCAATGATTAAGTCGTTAGCGTTTGTAAATTTATTGAGGTATTCTTTTTGTTTGGTAATTAAGTTATCATATGGTCGGAATATACGATAATAATTATTACAGCAATCTTTGATGCCTTCTCTGATTGCTAATTCAAAAGTTTAAGCTATCATGTTTTGTTCTTAAGAGTGAATAAGACATTGATTTCTCTTGGAGATTCAATAATATCGTACTTTTGGTTTGATATCTCACAGTAGTGCTAAGTTTGATTTTTCTGAAGGAAGCTATATGTTTACTTTTTTTGTTTAATTTGTTGCGGTGGGGCAAAATCTCAGAATTTTATTCAAGAGATTAAACGTATTTCTAATGAAATTATGTTTTCAATGTGTTCTATTTCTTTATCTCATTGAAGTTTCAGCTTGAACAGCTGTACATTAGTCGAGATAGTTTAACGACATTTTGTGATCTGCTACCAGTTCTTCTCATATTTTGGGTCCTTTACACGTACAGTTCGAGTTGATCA
>OY735199.1:50563432-50568432 GCA_963457665.1 Thysanoteuthis rhombus | reverse complement strand
AATCGTCTTAAGACAGGAATGTAATAATACGGAGTTCGTTACAACAAGAGGGGCACTAGAAGCTGGACACAAGAATCGTAGGGAAAGGATTTCAAATTTTAATGATGATTTCGAATACATTCTTTACATCCCCTGCGTAGGAGTTATAAGTGATGCTCATTGTAAAGATTTCTAAGAAATAAGAAACAATCCTCCGATACGATCATTTATGCTTTCCTTTCTGATTCACAATTCAGATTAATGATTATTTCTCTATAATGTTTCTTCTTTATTCAAGTTAAATATTGCCTAAGTACTCATAAGATGCGGCCTAATCGCATTGGATACGTCTGTTCTTGTACGATCACCGAAGTTGAACGATTTCGAGCCTAGTTGGTATCTAAACGGGCGCTCATCTTTAAATGCCAAGTGCCGTGACCAGCTGATATACAAGTATTGAGCGCTATTTCCATTTCAAACGCCTACAGTGTGGTCGAGATGGGAAACTGGCGCCCTTGCACACCAGACCAAAATCCTGACGTTGCTGAAACTGTCTGCTAGGTCGGAACGAGACATACGATACTCATAACCGTATGAACGTCTTGATTTTTATTTATTTATTTTGTTTTTATTATATTCTTGTTTTCTTCGATTTCGACTCGCAAATTGTTATTTTTCAGTCTCTTTGTAAGGAGTGCGAATCTGGAGTATAAAATAAGCAAGCGGAGTTCGCATTTCCTATCCTTGAAAGCTTGTCTCTCTGGTCACCCATTGGACTTCGACCAATTCAACAGCAGGTGTCTTATAACACCTCTGGAATAATTTTATGACGTTTAGAATAAAAACCTCCCAAAATATAAAAGAGATGAAATTTTAATCAAAATTTACTAATAATGATTATATAACAAACGACTATCTCTCCGACTTCATAAGGTAAAAAATCTAGACTTCTTGGAATTTTTTCTTCCCTACTTCTCGAAAAAACAATACAATATGTTGATAATATTTTTCAAAGAAACAGTCGGAGAAAGATAGAATGATTTAGTTCTTACTCCAACCGACTAGAAACAATGACATGTGTGTTTTCTTAGTTCTTATAATGTGTATATTTTTATCTTCTTTGTTTAAAAGAAAATCTTCAAGTGAGTATTCTCATTTTACTTCTAATTCTTTTTTTTTTCTTTCGGTTTATCTGTACAATTTTTAAAGACATTTTTCTCCATTCAGTGCAACATTCTGCTCACTTGTATCAATGTATCCTTTGGCCTCTATTCTTTTTTTCTAAAGATGATTTCATTGGGTAAGATCTGAATGAGATTTTTTATCGTCCAGTTTGTGATAAAGTTTGTTACCGAATAGGGACTGTGGTGAAAATTCAGCTTTCTCCTTTTCTGCAATGGTGCACAATAATGACCAAACCAAGTTTTGATTGGCAAGTTATTTGCCTATATTCAATCGTGGCTGATGTAATAACCAGCATTTCAAGAATACTGATTCTTGAATCAGAGAGATATTTCCAGCTTAAATGTTTGGTGCTTACAAACAAATGAAGAAGTAAATGTATCGACATTAATCCGCATATGCACATATGACTTATCAATATGTGCACACTCACGCACTGGGGTATGCACGCATCGATTGATCAGATTTGTGAAAACTTTATTCTCTTAAATTTTGCTTCTGTTCCCTATTTTGTGTTTCGAACTATTTTTAAAACTCAAATCGAATTTTAAAGTTGATTATCAGTAAATGACCGACTATTTCAGGAAAGGTCAGATTTTACGAGATTGGGTCTAAAGCAATGTCTGCCTATCGTACTCTCTCTCATTTTCTTACTCTCTCTCACTCTCTTTCTCTCTCCATACACACACACAAGAATACACACACACACACACACACACTATATATATATATATATATATATATATATATATATATATATATATATATATATATATATATATATATATATATATATATATATATATAATATGGACACATGCATAGATACATATAAGCGCAGTACGTACTCCCAGTGGAATAATTCAAGGATATTTTTAGATTTCTATGAGGACAATAGACTACTGAACTGATTTCAGTTGAAGAGTCGGTCATTTCAAATAGTGAGTTTTTTTCTTTGTTACTTCTACGTGAAAGAGTCTATTCTAAAAAGCGGGAAAATGGGAAAAAACACATCGTTCATTATAAAGAATATATTTATACATACACATACAAACACATGCGTTCATGCACGCACACACACACACCTATATGCACTCACAAAATGTATAGATATATTTCTTATTTATGTGTGCGAGTTTGTGCGTGTGTGTGTATGTGTGTGCATGTGTGTGTGTATGTGTGTGTTATCTTTATCACAAATTGGATATTCTACATTATTACGGTTCAGAAGTCTAGAATCAATTATTCTACACAAGGAAGATCTTTTTTTTATTTTCACAAACGTACTGATCAAAAGAATTTTCACATGATTTCAGTATTCCAGCCGTTTTTTCCCCTTATCTTTGCTGAACATGCGACGACAATTTGTACCAGTCTATAAACAAGACAGTACCATACATCATGAACAATATGGCTTAATTCTAAAGAATATGGCTATCCTAGACTGCAGATCTTGGAGAAACAATTTAGAATCAATTTCCAGTTAATCTTCACTAGACACCAGCATAACAGTTTTGCATTGTTACAGCCATATACATAGGTTTTCACCTGATTGCAGAACTTAAGCAATCGAGTCTTGTGAATATTTAGTTGGGCGACTGTCTGAGAATATCAGCTTCCTTAAGCAGCTGGGGTTCATATAGAGAGCTTCCTGTGCTTATGACATTAGTTTTACTCGAGAAGAAACAGTTCTCTACATCAAGCTCCGTAGTGCAAACCAAACGTCACTTACCCTACACCCAGAACCCTCTTATTGACCTTGCAACGAGTGGCAAGAAATGAATGAATGAACGAGTTTTCCATAAAATAATACACTTTTTTAAAATCATGAATATCGACCAACAAGCAATCCAGTGTGTCACAATCAAACATTAATTACACATATTCGGATCCAGGTAATCTAGCTACAATTGCAGAAATATCTGTCTTTATGAACACGTACTGCAATTGCCCAACAACTGACCATTGCAGCAAGTTGACTGTGGACACCAGATATGTATTTTGGTACAGCGTCCAGTGTGAAGTTAATTTTTTTTTTATTAGTGGTTCTTGTAAAATCTAATCAAAATTATTGTTAATAGTGAGGATTTTTTTTTGTAAAATATCTCACTTGACTATCTATCCATAGAATTATCTGGATTTATTGATAAAATATCTCAATTGAAAACATCAAAGAGAAGTAACCGTATAATTCGAAACTGCAGTCCCGTATGACGAAATTATTTTACATGATGATTATGGCAAGGTGAACCATGCATCATGACGCAAGGCTCCTTCCAAACATTCACTTTTGTAAATATTGTAATTTGCTCAAATAGAAATATGAGTGAGTGATTGTTTTACAGAGTATTTGAATCGGTATTTCATTCACCAAAAGTAATCCATAACATCATAATCCAGTTTAGAGCTTCGAGTTTCATGTACCCTGATACTGAGGACAGCCATATTTTGACCGATGTGTCTAAGGCAAGATAGCTTAATGGAGTTTGGCCTTCCCCGGGCTCACTCAATCCTACCTCTTATGCCGAGTTCCTAACAAAGAGACCTGTTCTTAATATCTTTGGTATTGTTCAGATGCAAAGGCCCTATCACTGATCCACGATGACAAAAATAATGGTGTAATAATGAGTATTACCGATCTGGCATCTCAGATCAGGAAGCCTGTATTTCCCCGCTATCCAACTAGCCATAGCCAACGTTAGTTATTTCTTATTTGAAGCCATAGATTCGAGTGTGTATTAAAATATATTCACCAGAGAAAACATGAGGGAAATAATAACTGCGACTGATGAATACATTATTACGGTTGTG
Source organism: Thysanoteuthis rhombus (assembly GCA_963457665.1). Lineage (NCBI taxonomy): Eukaryota > Metazoa > Mollusca > Cephalopoda > Oegopsida > Thysanoteuthidae > Thysanoteuthis > Thysanoteuthis major. The sequence continues at coordinate 50,564,460 of OY735199.1, read as the reverse complement.
GACCAATAACAATTCAGAATTAATGCGTATTTAAAAGACAATTTATTCTTGATTGGTTGAGCAGCTGTATGAATTATCTTCCTTCTGTCAAATACAGAATTAACTGTCTAATCTCCGCGAGATCCCCTTGATATTTATTCAATAATTCCTATTAGATATGAACGTAAACTTTTCAGAAGCGATTAATTTTTACAGTTTTTTCTTTAACTATTTTACCATATGTATGTGCTGTAAATGACTGAAATTTTCTGCATTAATATTTTGATTTGACAAAGAGACAAAACAAACGACAAGGAACAGAAAATGTTTTCAATCAATGAGTGAATCAATGATGAAGTACAATGGCAAAACTTCTAAGCCAATGAAGACCTTGTTTTCTTTCCTTTTTGATGAAGGAAACTTACTTCATAGGATGAATTTGTCTGTGATGTTTAAGTGTATTGTTTATATATATATATATATATATATATATATATATATATATATATATATATATATATATATATATATATATATATACATTATATGAGAAATAGATATATAATCCGATAGAAATGATTTTACATACATTTTGTAATTTGAAACTCACTCATGGAATATTACAGAACGCATTTATATTTATTTTTGTCAGACTATATATATATATATATATATATATATATATATATATACTCTATCAGCAATTCCCGCATAGAACTAAAATTGAGAGGAAATATTGTTTTAGAACTGCCATGGTTCAAAAACAGAAATCAAAAGATTGTAGTGTGTTGATAACTTAGGTGGGAATGGTGCGCTCATGAAATTAAGCACTCAAAATATTTCCCATTTATTTGGCAACGATCATCTCGTCTAACGCTAAAATCAATGGAGAAGCAAAAAATCATCCAACCAAAAGTCAGTTGTTATATATATATATATATATATATATATATAAATATATATATATATTTATATATATATATATATATATATATATATATATATATATATATATACATTACAGATCAGGTTAGAAATAAAGCATAATA
>OY735199.1:50510932-50560932 GCA_963457665.1 Thysanoteuthis rhombus | reverse complement strand
AAGCACACGAAACACGACATCCACTCAGCAACACATTGTAGGTTTAACAGAACAAGAACGATTTTAATTATCTTCTGAATTCTCAAAAATCAGCAGTAGTTGGTTTATACTGCTTATATTTTAAAGATTAATTCTTGTAAAATTATATTAAGTGATATATAATTACATAACAGTGAAAACATGTAATTTACTGGGATTTAGTATTATGTTGCCCCTCAGAAATCACAGCTAGTCAAATCTGGTTGAGAGTTGACAAACCTTAAGGATACGATGCTTTGCAGAGAGAAAAAAACTGCGTGATAGTAGGAGGATGAACATAGTAACTCTTACAACTAAACGGAAACCCAAACCCTCTCAATGTCGTATCAGTGCCACCCATCATCATCATCATCATCATCATCATCATCATCATCATCATCATCGAAAGTCTTTTAACGTCTGTTGTATGACATAGACCTTCCCCAGGATTCGCCACATTTCTCCATCATGGACGTCACAGAGCCAGTATTTTCTGAATTTGTTTAATTCATCTGTCCATCTTGTATTTTGTTGGCCTCGGTTCTGCATGTGATCTCTAGGGATCTACGTTGCTACTCGGTTGTCTTTTATTCTTGCAACATGGCCAGCCCATTGCCATTTGAGTTTTCTAATAGATCCCAGTGATGTCTCGGAAACCCGTTTTCTTCCTGATATATTGTGCTGTATTTATTCTCTCTATGTGAGGTTGACTATGATTCTCTCATACGTGCATTGCATGCTTCTTAGTTCACAGGTTTGTCTCTTGGTTAGATTCTATGTTTAAGCGATTATCGGGAGAATGCATTGGTTGTATAATCTTCTGTTTGGGATTATTTGAATCATCTTGTTCTTCAAAGTTGAGCTTGCTCTGCCGAAGGCTTGCCATCTTAGGGTGATTTCTTCTTGATTTCTTCTCCTTTCGTGGTTTTTTTTTAGAGATTTGTTGTCACAGGTGTTTGTAGTGGTCTACAATACCCAGTTTTGCATCTTCAATTTTGACATTTATGTCTTTATTCTCGACGCCATTGTTGCACATGACTTTTGTTTTACCGAAGTTCATAAGTAGGCCGACTCTTGCTTTCTTTGTTTAGTTCATCTTAAACTCACAGGAGAGTTTCTCCTTATGTTTTACAGTGAGTTCACCTCTGGTTGGTTGTCAAGTTACGTCAAGACGCTAGACTTCTTAAACAGTTCTCGGTATATTCAAAATGGTTTTCCTTCTCAGAGTTACTCTGCATCGCATGAAGAAGTTAAAATATTCCTCAAAGGATTTGTTTTCATTGAATATGCGATAAGAATTACGTTGTATACGCGTCCTGGGCTTTCAAGTCGACACATATTTCACATGACGATCAAATCTGGCTGTCCTGTCCTGTTAGAAACCATCAACCAAAACTTTCGCCAAAACTGTCAACATAGGTTTTCTTCAGTTTTTTAAGTTGGCTACCTGACTATGCATCACGCGTAATGGCCGTGCCGATGGAACAAAAGGGCTGAAAATTTAAAACATTTAGTCCTTACCATGTCTACAAAAAAAAAACAAAAAAACCTAAAATTCCATTCCTTCTTCTAGATAGGGTAATAGTCCGAGGTTCAATTTTCAATGCAAGATTCTGCAAAATTGATTCCTTCTGAACCGGTATTCAGTATTTGTGCTTATTTCATTCTTTTATTATTTGATAATTCAAACTATTTTAATGATCACTACCCCACGGATTACCATAAAAGAACCTTATTTGTTGAACACCCCGATATCCTATTTTTAATAAATCAAGCTCAAAAACGGTAGGCTGACAACGAACATTGGTTATATGACAGTTTCCATTGAGTGACTAACCAAACATGTTTCACTATAGTTTATTTGAATTGAACGTTTTTCTTTCAAAATTTACGAAACGAAAACTAAAATAGTTCGTATAAAATCAGCGATTCATCTTGTTTCCATCCCTTACTTGTGTATTCCAACTATTCTATTCAAATAATTCATAATTTCTTTTCGATAAAGTTTATCCTATTCATTCAGGGTCAGAGCATTTGACAGCAAACTAGCTACACGTCGAGTTGCAAAGATCCAAATATCCCCACATCAAGAACTTCAGAAATCGAAGGACACAAAAGATCAATGAATTGATACAATAAAAATAAAGATACGACGTTTCATTTTTATCTCTTATTTATTTAGGTATTCATTTTCATTTATCTATTCATTTTTTTTTCTCTCGTTCCATTCAAGCAGAATCGCTGTTGAACAATTCTCTTGAAGAGAAATAAGAAGCATTCGAGCGTGGTTTGTCGCACGTTCATGAGTTGATATTGGATCTTTTTCTCTGGAGAGAGCAGGTGTTCATGTTGTATCAAAAAATGGAATACTCGCTACAATGAGATGAACAATGAATATAAAGTCCCCAGCAAATCCTTCTGCAACAAAAAGGGAATTAAATATACAATATCGTTTCCTGACTCGGTGGCTTTATCAAAATATTTTCAATATATGTTTACAAACTCTGACTTCCTGTGAGTATCTTTCTCGAGCTATTTACTCGTGTTTCTCTTTTTCGATGTACAAAAGAATTACTAGTCATGATTTGAAGGGAAAAAAATTCAGTTTTACAAAATTACCAGCAGAGTACCAATCAGAATGATGAGATCATTTCCATTGGTCTAAAATCACAGTATCTGTGCACTCTGCCTAGGATCAAGGCGTCGATCCCCGGAAGTTTAACCAAAAAGATACGGAAGGTTTTTTTTTTACAGCAGCAGACTTACAACGTCTGATGATAATATATGCTTATCTTCATGGAAATATTGATAGATTTGGAGATTGCAAATTTTCATAACGCAGTTTTTTTCATCTTCTCTCTCTCTCTCTCTCTTTCTCTCAATATATATATATTTATATATATATATATATATATATATATATATATATATATATATATATATATATTGGCATTTTGTGTTGATCTGTCTTTAGAATGTTACTTAAATAGACACATTTTCGCAATATATGCCATAATCAATGAAATGCTATGAAGCTCTGTTAATTAGCGTAGTATTTCAAAACGCTTCCTATAAATACTGAGTTATTCTGGCATGATTTGATACAGAGGCAAGCGAGTTCTTTATTAATGATCAGAGATGAAAATGCTGCTCGCAATTTGTAAGGGCCTTGAAATCAGTTTTTTTTCCTCAAAGATTCAGTTTACGTATTTCGAAATCTTTCTTCTGAATCTCCAAGTGCACATAAAGCAGATTTGATTCAACCCTCAGCTCTTGAAATTTTAATTGATTTTCTTGACACAAAAGAATATTAAATTGAAATTCATGATTGAATCCTGAAGTAATGCATGAAGGGAAAATGCACAAGCAAAAATAGTGTTATTCAATTGATATTTCCATCGACAGCACAAACCAGTCTCTCAATCGGGATACACAGCGTATAGAAAGAGTCGATGGTACTTTACACGAATGAAGCCAATGTCATTGTCACTACGATAATCTGCTTATTTATATCGGTGTATTATTTAGTAGGATGCAAATGAATGTTGTTTATATGTATACAGAATTAATTTTTCTTCTGTTCTGGCTGTGTATGTATGTATGCATGTATGTATGTATGCATGTTGCTACAACTTATTATTCCCTGTTATACACTCCTCAAATACTTCAACTTGGAGAATAAAATTATCTCTAGTGATTCTCAACAGTTACATTATATTTTAGGAAATGGGTTAAATAAAATTGAACTAAAGCCTCATTTTCTTTCCTACGGGGATGACATTAAGACAGGATGCTGGTTCCATTATAAAACTTTGAGATTTCATCAGGGAACTCGGTTTAATCATACTTTTTCGGGTGGGGTTGGAAGTTTTTCACCTCACCATATTCTTGATGGGAAAAGGATCAGAAATGAGAGGAAAAATTTTCCCTTTTAGGGATCAAATTTGAGGGGGATTTTTCTCTTTTTTTAAAGTTGGGGGATATTTTTCACTTTTTGGGGGGGGGTAGTATGTTACTTCCTCAAAGACTATTCATTTCTGGTGAAGAACTGAAAGTGGGAGAAACACTTTTCCTTTTAGAGAAATACGAATTATAGAGTAATTCATAAGTAAATAAGTATAATGATAATTCCATGAGATCTAGCTAAATAACCTTCTAAAATACCGCCAAAATTAATCTTCTTGAATGAAGTTTTTGAAAATCATTATCTTCAATGTTCTTATCAAGGAGAAAGCATTTTAGAAAAAAAGCCTTCCCCAATATTCGCTAGATCACTTTATCACAGGTGTCATGGAACCTGTACTTTTTGAACTTGTCTGGTTCGTCACACCATCTTTTTTCGGTTGGTCAGTCTAGAAACAATCCATCAGGATCTGTATTGTGAGATGTCTTGTTCAGTTGGTCTAGCATTCTTGCTACATGACCAGCTCTTTGCAATTTGAGGTTTGTAATTATATGATATCCCTGATCGTTGCTTGTCCTCTAGTGTACTGAGCACTTTCACAAGCTCTCCACGTAGTGCAGAATGTGATTCTCTCGTGCGTCTGTTGCATTGTTCTCAGTTTGAGCATCAATTCTTTTGCAAAGGTTCTATGTTTCAGTTCCATGGATGAATATCGGGATGTGTACCCTCCTTTTCATATAACAAGAATTTTCTCGTCCTTGAAGGAAAACCTACCAACCTTTAGTGATTTTTCACTTGATTTACTCTTCGTTTGAGAATTTCATCGAGATAAGTTGTCCATGATAGATGTGGTGGTTCAATTTGTTTATTTCTGCGTTTTCAGTTGTGATTGTTTTTTTCTGTCTTCTATATTTATTGTAGATGGTATTTGTTTTGCTAAAGTTTATATGGAAAACAATTTTCTTGCTTTGTTTATTCAATTCGTCTTGCATTGCTCGGAGATCGGTTTTCCTTAAAAAGGACGCTGTCGTCAGCGAATCCCTAGGTTACTGAAATATCCGTCGTCTATTTTGATTCTTTTATTTTCAAAAGTCTACTTTTCGGAGGATTATCTCTTGGTAACCAGTGAGGAGTTTGAGCAAGCTGGCAACTTCTTGTTTTACACAATTTTCAGGCTGAAAAGGTTCAGTCTTTCTCTAGCCTGATAAAGGTGGTATGTTGCATTGCTCTAACATATACAGGGTCTATGCTATGTTTTACGATTGTATCTATAACCTTGGGGGTTTCCACTGAATTGAAAGCTTTCTTGAAGTCAACGAATGCTACAGCGAATGACTTTTATATTCTGCTGCTTTTCCTTTGCCTGCGCTTGTTTTCTCATCTAGCTTTTTAGTGATACGGTTTGTCATCACTTTGGTAAAAAAAGAAAAAACAGTTTATATGAACACTTGACTATACCAACTGGCCTGTGGCTAAGATCTTCCGGATTACCCATTTTATATCACAGCATTATGATTGCAATTATCCACTCTTCAGGGAATTTCGGTCTGTTGGTCCCTCTGAAAAAATAATTCTTAGGTTGTTCTTGGGGGATAAGTTGAGTAGATCTGCTAGTTTCTTGGGGATGGCTTGAATAAGTTGGCTACTTTCTCAGTGATTGCGTGAATAAGTTGGCTTGTTTCTTTGCGATAGCTCTAACTAGCAGGTCATTGGTCATGTTATCTGGTCGTGAGGCCAATCCATTCACTGTTTGTTTGATGGCTTGCTTCATTCCCACAGGATCACTTCTGGGAAATTGTCTGACTGGCAACTTCAGACTGGTATATCTTGCCCATCATTCATTCATTCATTTGGGAGAATAGAGGATTTCGTAAACTTCTTAGACAATTTGGTCTCTACATATTGTAAGGTCTCAATTTTTCAAACAGAATAGTTGCATTCATTCTACTTGTATCGAGGGTCAGGCAAAAAGTTTTGATGTCCTTGCATCTTTTTAGAATGCTTTCAATGGCTGCCGTTGTCTTACTTAGATGTTCAGCATCTTCTTTCTTTTCATCGTCTCTTCTGGATGTTTTTTTTTTCTTTCAGCTCGGTTATTTGGATCCTTCCTCTCATTATTGTTGGTGGCTTGGAGTGTCTTCGTTTTTCAAATTCGTTGTTTCCTCTGAGAGTTTGTTGAAGCTGGTTTCCTTGCTCTTTAGCTCAAACATATTGGTAACCTCAAGTAGTGTAGTTGTTAGGTTTTTGTTGAGAGAAATTCATATCTGCTTTTCAGGTCAAGTTTGAAGGGATGATTGAGTTCCTTATGTACATTAAGGTTGCAGTTTGGTGTGGAGCATTTTCCTACACTCTCTTTTAATGTGTTATTTGCATTTTGCTTCTCACCATTCTCTAGTTGCAACTTTTATTGACTGATTTCATGGTTTCGTAATTGGGACTTTTCCATTTTCTATTGTTTTATTTTTTTACTTTGAAAAAGTAGTCATGATTTCGAACCCGTTTATGGTTGCAAACTTTTATTATCTTTTCTCCAATGGTTATGTTGAAATACGTTCTGGTATTTTGATGCATCGAGTTCAATAAGTAGTAAAAGTTATGTATCTCCCCCCTGGTTGACTGTGAGGGACATATAGTCTAATCATGTTAACTTTATACATCTTTGAGAGCTGTACTGTGTCACTGGCTACATTATCTGTAATGGCTTTGAATACTACAACGCTGTGTTTTTTACTTCCTAGTTTCATCACTTATTAAGCTTGGCGATTCACATGTATGAACACTCAGACTAGGTTGGCTTCTCTCATTTAGTCAATATCTCGATAGTGTAGGAATAAGTAAATGCAGTGTTAGACCATTTTTACTTCATCTTAAATTCTGAATTTTTTCTGGAGTTTTAGTTTCGATATTAATATTATTATTTGATACCAACCACAAGCTATGATGATCTTCAGCACATATTTTACAATAAAATCGAATAAACTTGGCTTACCTGTTAGGTCATTCGCCGGACTATTATGTCATTTTCTTATTATCGGATGATGAATAATCTCCGTATAATATCAACGTATAATCTCTGTATAATAGTCATTATTATTTTTCAAGTTTTGCAAAGATCGTGAACTGTGAGACACTTCTTTCCTTCTTCCCCCCTCTTTTATTCAATATTTGCATTTTAGCTGGATTTTTTGTAGCATATATATATATATACATATACATATATATATATATATATATATATATATATATATATATATATATATATATATATATATATATATATATATATGTATATATATATATATATAAGCATTTGGATCACCCGCAGTTTATTGAGTTTCATCATAAATGACTAGCCAACGTAAAAGATTTGATTATTATTAACAATCTTTTGGTATACATACACATTTTGCATAATTGAATATATATATACATATCATGTAATAGCACACACACACATATATATGCACACACACACACACACACACGCACACATATATATATATATATGTATACACACACAAACACACACACACATATATATGCACACACACACACGCACGCACATATATATATATATATATATATACATATACATATATATATATATATATATATATATATATATACATATACATATATATATATATATATATATATATATATATATATATATATATATATATATATATATATATATATATATATATCAGGATACATACATATTTACCATAGATACTCAAACATTGATTATTGAAGTGGTTAGACAAAATACAAGAGATACCATTTCAATAAGTTAATTTTATTTGAATATTTTTGATGTTGGGTATTCATTGGTTTTGCATTTTCAACATCTTCCATATGTCAAGGGATTGATTCATACAGCTTTTGGACTGTAAATAGAGGCTTTTTGAGCTATTCCTCGAAAACTAGCCCGAACTTCTCCAGGGTTGTTGGAGAAGGAGATAAGTCCCTGATTTGATGCCCTATTTGACACTGCAAATGTCTGATTATATTGATATCTGGTGGTTGCAGAGGCCAGTCCAAGTGTTGGAGTTCACTTTCATGTTTTTCATGTTTTATCGAATCTAGCAGTGTGAATAAATGACAGTGCTGTCATTAAAAAACAGCGATTGGGAGAGATAAAATAGATAGATAGTCCTGGAAATTCACCTTGCCATGCAGTTCCCCTGTTGGATTAAGAGAATTCTATGATATTGCTCCCCAAATCATCACTGATTCATCCCCATGCAAAACTATTGGGGTGAGACTGTTTATATCATAAGCATCTTTAGACTGTCCACAGGCGTAAACTCGGCAAAGATATGGAAATACTGCAAAAGAAGATTCGTCCAAGTATATCATGTACTTCTATTGGTCCATTGCCCGAATCTTTCACACCATTTAACAACGTCCCCCTCTGTGCTATGCTACTCCATTAAGTGCAATAAAACCAACATGAGGGTTATGCAATAACATTTTAGGTAATAATCTGGAACATATTCAAATATCTTTCCCTGCAATTTCAGTTGTTTTATGTTATGTGAATGTACCCCAGAAGTGCAAGCAAAATCAGCAGATCCTTCCATCATTTTGTCTAACATCTGTACGTATCATTACATACCGACACGATTATATACATATATATATATATATAACTAGTAAGTGTGTGTGCATATATACTTGGAGCCATTATCTGATTCTCAAACGGATATACCTCTTCTTTTTAAGATTATTCTTTCCATTGAGTTTTTTCTATCGATGCACATTCACTTTTTCTGTCGATACATGCATTTGTTCGTGCCTGCATACATATTAAATCAATTAAACGAAAGACTACACACACATCTGCACACACACACACACACACACACACACACACACATACATATATATATATATATATATATATATATATATATATATACATATATATATATATATTTGTATATGTATATATATATTTATATGTATTGATAGATAGATATACATATATATTTGCACACACATGCATGTATATACACACATATTTATAAACACGTACGTCCACACACATATACGCATGTATATACATGAACCTCCATATGTGTGCACACGTATATGGACAGGCACATACTCAATATATATATGCACACATCTTTACGTAGATATATATATATATATATATATATATATATATATATGCTCATATATACATGCATCCATTATGCATATATGTATGCACACCTCTGTGTGTGTGTGTGTGTGTGTGTGTGTTTCTTTGTGTGTATGTTTCAAGGCTACATGAATCAATATATGAAATCGCAGTTTGTATACACTGTTGGGCCGGCATATAACATCTTCGTATGTATCTACGACAAAATACTTATGATATTTAAACTTGCATTCCACAGAGGCTTCTCTATAGTTCCATGTATAATCAAAATAAACCTTGCTTTGTATTCATTGGGAGATCTAACGAAATAGATCACAACTGAGTACATCAAGAAATACATAGAGAACACCAAGCCCCTAGGAGGATATACTGCCGTAGTGCATATAGTAGTAGTAGTAGTAGCAGCAGCAGCAGCAGCAATAATAATAATAATAATAATAATAATAATAATAATAATAATGATAATAATAATAACAATAATAATAATAATAATAATAATAATAATAATAATAATAATAATAATAATAATAATAATAATAATAATAATAATAATAATCATCCCACGGCCATGCCATACAATTATAGATTCAGCAGACATCCCTTCTTGCCTTTGGTTTTTCCCCTACTCGACGTAGCGTTCTAAGTACCCATTAAATTTCTCTGTTACTTCTTTGAGGATGCTGTTCCATCTGATAATGTTCTGGAACCGACTGATCATTGAAGTCCAATTGCTCTCTCTATGTTGCCGCATTTGCCTGCTACTAACACGACCAATTAGGCAGACCTCCCGGTTGTGTTTTTCTTTGTGTCTTCTCTTATCTATGGTACTCATTGAAAGCACTGCCATGCTACAGAACCCCACTGAGATATCCTCATTAGATTTTTCCTGAGTCCAGTATACAGATTGTGATGACATTTCATCTTAGATTTTCGATGTTTTCAAGTTTTGTTTTTTTGTTGTTGCATTTCTCTTACTTTTTGTTTTAATGTAAACGCAAAGATATCCGTTCTTCTTATTCATGGGAATCCAAGGATTTGGAAGAGCAATGAACAGGATTTTCTGTTTGGTGTATTTTCTTCATTCCAAAAGAGGATTTGATATATATCTACATACGACAATCAGTTGACCAGCATTTGGGAAGTCTGATCAAAAATCGAATTTGTAATCCATGTCTCATTTTCATAAATATATGATACGGGATCCGCAATTTCAAGGGCCCCATAGTAAATGTTGCAAGCTATCAGTTCTAATTCAATGATGCTGCACTTCTTTCACCATTATAGTATTATGCTGATGTCAACTTATTTGAACAACTGGTTGTTTAATGCTTGTGAACTTTGGAGCTAGTATATCAATGACTTAATCATTGGAAATAAAGGAACATAAAGATCAAAACAAAAACCTAGTAATGCCATTACTGAAATATGAGATATATTTGTCATATGATTTGGCTGTATATCAAATGATTTTGTACAACATGGGATTTATTTAAAGAGGAAATCAAAGGAATAATCACTCGAGCATGGTAATCATAACCTTTAACAACAAGAAAGTTCCATTAGTTTAAAAATAAAGACAAACAACTTATCCTTCCAATAGTTATCAATGGAGCTGAAATACGGAAAGATCGACCCTCAAACTGAGAACTATGCAACAAACGCATGAACTAATCATACTGAACACAACGTGAAGAGATTACAAAACACAATATATTTGATTTAAAATAAAACAAACAAAAAAACGCAGGAATTTCGAGAATTCATTTAAAAATTCAAATGGCAGTGATCTGGTCCAGTTGCAAGAATGTCAGAAAGCCAATAGTCATCATGAGTTACAACATTGGTGCCCAAGGATCATAATCAAAACTGCGGCCGGCAAAATATACGATGACCTAACGAAATAGACGAATTCAGAAGTATTTTTCCCTCGAGACCCATGATACAAATATTTGGCGAATCCTGGGGGGGGGGGCTATGTCCAACATCAGACCCTGAGAGGTAAATAATTATGATGACAAGAATGATATCAAATAAAACATATTTTCTTACTTTCCAAGTAAATTATTCATGTATTTTAATACCTGCGCGTATTTTCTTAAAGTTGGAATCCTATCATGTGTGACCACGCCCACTCTTGAAAGTCATTGTACTCATAATGCAATGGTATATACATGCAAGCATAGATATATAGATATACATCATTACACACGTATATGGCTATCTATTTTCAAAAACAGTCGCTATCATATTAAAATACGTCTTCATTCACTAATGTAGTTTGAATCGACGAATTATCTTATTGAGCAATGGATGTAAAGTCTCACAGAATTCATATGAACGCTCGACATTATATTTTCTGCATGTTGAATCATAAGTGAGGATATGGGCAATGTTTAGCTAAACGAGTTGAGTAATGCTATGTTGAAGCAACCGCCTTATTGGCCATAGGTTCAATACCTACAACATCCCCATGTCCTTAAATTGTTCATTCTATTCATGCAGCTCAGGCCAACAGACTCATTATCAGTGTAATAACAAGAGGTTATTCCAAATAGTTGATACATTTCTGTTGGATTATATATATCCATTGTATAACAACGACAACGACGATGACGACGACGACAATAATAATGCTGCTGCTGCTGCTGCTGCTGATGATGATGATGATGATGATGATGATGGTGGTGGTGGTGGTGGTGGTGGTGATGATGATGATGATATTAACAAACAAATACGGAAACGCAAATCACAAATGATGGTGGAGGTATGAATCACAGCACTACCGTGATAAGTGAGGGAGATATGAGAGGAGGGCTGGAGACCTGGGGAGACTTATTGTCACTCAATCTTTAGTTGAGAACCCAAGCAACTGGTGTGGAAACGCATCATATATATATATATATATATATATATATATATATATATATATATATATATATATATATATATATATATATATACATATATATATATATATATATATATATATATATATATATATATATATATATATATATATATATATATATACTAGTAATGATATCATCTTTGGAAGTGGTCGCTTCAGGGTGGACAGGAACAAATTGCATGAACTAAAACCATGGGTTTTAAATAGTAAAAGATTCCGTTTCAAATTGTGCAAAATAAAATAGATATTATATTGGTTGTCATAGATATTATATTTTCTTAATAATTTGCACAAAAAATGTGCAATGTTGTTTTACTTAATTCATAGTGCCTCACTTTTTTTCATTTTTGGGGGGACATTTATCTGATTTATGGGATTTATTTGAATCCTTTGGCCTGTGCAGGGACGTAGCGGATAGAGGGAGTGGGATTGATTTCAAGTCTATGACGGCAGGGAGGGGGGAATCTTACTGCATTTCCAGTAACATTATACAATATCAGATTTCACGAAATGTTAGAAGGCTCTGTCCTTATCCTAAAATCTCTAGGACTCCAGGGAGGTCCTGCTTCTCAACAAAGTCACAGACAAGCCTTCACAGACCTCCAGTGAACCCTTGAGGCGTACGGCCACAATGCTTGGAACTGAGGCACTAAATATTGGATTGGTGGCCGCTAAAGGAGCCATGCCCCGGGATCCCCAAATCTTCAGCTACACGTTTGGTATGCATACCATATGTCAGGTATTTCAATGGATTCATTGTGATGTTTTATGTCAAAAACGAATTCATAGAAAACAAAGGCTGGCATTTACCAACCGTTCACATACGTATCATATTTTTTGCCTAGTTAAACTCTATTCATTGTAGAAACATGAATCATATTGTTCATGGTTTTAGGAAATTTCTTATAGTATGTATAAAGGTATACTTGCCCTCGATGATTCCTTTTCAAGTTTCGTTTGTTTTAATCCATTAAAACATCGAAGCAGCCAGAAATGTACTTTGAGGAAAAAAATACAGTTTTAATGGGAGTTGCTTTACAATGAAATTACACTAATGCAAAGCTTAGTATTTTATTCCTTTTATTATCACGAGAATACGGGTGGAAGTACAGCTAATGTTAATCGTCCTCCCTTTGATTAGATTTTATTTTGTTTGAAATACCTTATTTCCTATCATTTTTGCACCATGAAGCTTGCATCATCTTAAGTATCGGATCATGTGAGTCGTACTTCTGTAGGAAAAAATCGCAGAAAATAACACCAAGTTTAGCATTATACTTGTATTGTAAATACCACTAAAAACTTAGAATGATGGTTTAGGTGTCTCGTTGGTTTGATATAACTAAAATTGAAATGGAAAATGTCTTTCAAGAGAATTATTTTATCTGCATGATATGAGACATTACCTGATTTGATTTGTTTGACCAATAAGCATTTTGCTTAAAAGTTGGCCTCTCTCTCTCCATCTTGTCAAACGAAACAGTTTAGTTCACTGGAACGCAGTTATACAAAATTCACACTTGTGAAATTAGGTGCAGATTGTTCTTATTCTGGTTACGGAGAGGAGAATAGATTCATTTGGACTAGAGCTTGGAAAAACATGGCCCAGAGCTTGAAATGATTGCGTTAGGTTTCTTCAGACCATGTTTTATCTTTAAAATACTACACTAAATTTTACCCAAATTTTCTCTTTCAGACTATGCAAGACAAAATAATGGCAAAACCAGATCAAATGATTTTTATCAGCTAGTAGTAGCCCAATTGCGAACCCTGATTCGCTAACACAATGATTGCATCAAAAAATGCTTAGGGAATTTTAGAACATTCCCTAACTATTCTAACAATGAGGTAATCCTTGTTTGAATAGATATTGAATAACGCTGTCTTTATGATGCATCTAGCTACCGTCATTTGTATCCATGAAAGCAAAAAATAGAAATAAGAATAACTTGTCTCTGAAAAACGCTAATTCTGAAACTACTATACGATCACCACTCTTTCCACCTATGTAATAAATCTCAAAATGATGCACTGTCGATTGTACAATATCTGATGTTCCAAGCTTCACGAGTGTCCATGTTATCAAGCTTCAGAAACCGTGACTAACGGGCTGCACCGAGTTAAGCCATATCGGGTCGAGTTTTTTTCTAATCTGTATAATTTTCAGAATATATATTATCGATCGTTAAAAACTGCATTTTTCTATATTTGATACTTTCCAAGATATGTGCAGTTCTGTGACCAATACGTTTTATAGGAGAAACTTCACCTCCTGTTCGATAGTAACAATACATTCAATAAGAGCGACTAGACTTTCTGTTTGTTTTAACTTAATTTGTACGCACGTATGTTCTCTCTTTTTGGCTTATTTGGTAAGACTTCAGCCTAGGATTCACTTGTCTCTAAAATAGAAAATTATGAAGTTATCATGTTGACATTTTTTTAGATTACCTGATTTGTTAAAAAAAAAGAGCCCTTCGTATGATACGCCCATGAAAAGTAAGTGAAACCAAAGATGAAAAGAAAAGCACTTTAATTTTCAAATTGGTATAGACAACTACACCTGCAGCATTTGCAATAGGTAAGGAAATAATGGGATATTGATTGGTGAGAAGAGAAATCCCTATGGTGTTGTCATAGTTATTCAGTGTGACTAACGGGCTCATCCGGTCCGGTCCGATTTGGTTCGTTTTCTAAAATCTAAATGAAGCACGTCTTATCGAATAGTACCCATCCTGGCATCTATCGTCAATAGTTTCCATGATATGAAGCCGTACTATGACCAGTGCATTTGCTGAGCGCCACGTGGATTTTTGCTCCGTTGCAAACAATGTATGTATACACGACAGCGCATATATAAACATCTGTTCACACAATTAACTATTTGTATGCAATTTGCACAAAAGCAACGTATATAGTTCATTTACATGTTGGTGATGATGATGATGAATTTACTGGAATGAAAAAATATAGTCTAATCAGCAACAATCTCAAGTTTTACTAGTAATTTTATATTTTCACGTCTCATTAATTTTTGGCAAACTGGTGTGTTGGATGTAACATCAAAAGTTGTTCACCATAAAAGTGGCAGTATAGTCTAGATGAGTCGTGTCTTACACACGGAAGATTCTTTACGCGCACGTTATAATTTGTATACGTATATTGTGTTCGTTATTTGCTACTACTGTATTCCCTCGTGTATAACGAAAGAATTTAGATATGATGAGCGGGGCCAAATTCGGTGGAGGATAGCATTATACACAAGTGTAAAAAATATGATTACATTCTTGCTATAAAACTCCCATTGAAACTGTCCGAGCATTTTGTGTGATGGCTGTCAGAGGTGGGGGACTATAATTTGAACTGGGATATAATGATCCGAAACTATTGTTTACGGGTAAGGAAGTTTGGAAGGCGAGTGTAGTTTGTCTCTCATTTCCTTCTCTATATTTCTTCCTTCGTTTAGCTTTTAGAAAAAAAAAAAAAAAACATTACGGATTTGTGAATACCATTTCCCCTTTTTCGTGACTTACAGAAAGAACATCGAAACGGCTATTATACAATATAGAGTGTTGTAGAATGAACGTGATATTATGTTGATTTCTTGAAATGTATGCATATATATGTATATCATTATGGCTGAAACCACAGTTGCATTACATAAGGAAACAAAATAAGTTACTGATTTTCTGCTAAAAAAGTGGGGGTCATAGTATATTTTTTAGTTTGGTATTGGGAGTGAACAGTTAATGCTGGATGATTCATAGTCACCTCCAGACACCGAAGCATAAGTCCAAAATGTCAGGTGGTAGGCTCATTGCCATCCTGAAATTGATAGTCCACACCATTCAAAGAATCGCACTGACATATTTACTGCCAAATACAACTGATTCGAGCACGGCAAAGACTTCATCTCAATAAATCTCCTGAACATAATTTAGTAGACAGTCTTTGTCAGTGATGAAGTCTACAACTGATTCTGGAGTAAGAGTTATGCGTGAAATATCGCAACAAAATGTTACTGTTAAAACGTCCAACGCTGATGATCAGAATGAATCATGTATCTGAAAGAGACAAGATATTGTTTTTTTGATTTTTTTCTTAATAATAATAAAGACTCGTCCGACACTGGTATTCATCAAGGGCGTTTAGGGCAAGGGGGCACCCGCAGTAAACTTTTTCACATACAGACAGGGAATCTTCATCATCAGTCTTTTAACGTCTGTCGTTGGACATAGACCTTCCCCAAGTTTTTGCCATAATTTCCTATCCTGAGCGTCACGGAGCCAGTGTATTTTAGATTAGTCCAGTTCAAGATTCTGAACCAGACGGAATAAGAACAGTCAAAATGAGAAAATCTCCTGATGTGAAGTAAGATTTTTCTAGAATATTTAACAGTTTAGTATTTTCTGTTGCGATGGAACTGGAGCAATTGGAAAAGGAAATCTTGATGTCTCATTTATTTGATTCATTACCATTTGATTAATTGATATGTAGCATCAATCAGTTTAGTTGAGTACTTTTAATGTATTTCAATATATTTTCCTCTTTGAAGGGCGTCAAGATTCAGCTTGTCTGGAGCGCCAGATATCCTACGTCTGTTCTTGCTATCTTACAGAAAATTGTATCGTTCCTTTCATCTAACTAAATTGTATCATGTTCTTATCCTTGTATGTCTTGTTATTATTGTGAAAATTCCCAGGCAGTGAGACAATGAATCTTTCCAGTAAAGTATACGGCAGTGTTTACAGATGTGTAGGGAGACCAGATGTGGAGCCACATGGAGAATGGACCCTGCAAGCTAAATTATTCTCCGAGCTGAGATAGTTTATGTTCACTTTACTCTAATCCTCGTGAGAAAAGGGATGAATCAAACCCCGAGCTATACGTGGAATAGCACGGGACGGAATGAGTGGCGCCACTTTGGGTCTTTAACGCCTCTAATATCCCAAACAGACTGAATGATCTCTTATATATTATTATAAATATTCAAAAAATGGGATAGATGAAAAGGACGAGAAGATTAAATCACAGATAGATTAAATGGAAGAAACACAGGTGAGTGAAGTACGAGGATCGGTCAAAAGGTATTGCCTGTTTTAATTTAATTTTCATAGCATCGGTCAGAATTCCTTTTGGCTATATTTGGTTGAAAGAGGAGAAAAATATTTTAGATAGGAAATAGATTCGGTAAAGAGCTGAAGGTGGAGATAAAAGAAAAAAGGAAAGGTGAAGAAACAAAGGAATGAAAAAGACAAAAAACTGAGCTAAGGGAAGCGAGAGACAAAAGAGAGAGAGAGACAAAAAAGCTAAGGAGGGAACGAAGAAAAGGCAGAGAGAATATCAAAGGAATTAAAGAAACGAATAGAGAATGGAAGGAAAATGAACAAATGAACAAATAAACACAGGAAGAGGCGAAAGAACAAAGAAAGGGCAATTATGAAAGAGCAAAGGAAAAAAAAGAGAAGAAATGAAAGAAAAGGACAAGGAATTAAAGGAAGAAAACGAAGGAAATTATAAACGAAAATGCGAAGGAAAAGGGATAAAGTAATAAGAGGAAAAAGATGAATATTAAATACACACATCTATTGAAGTTTTTTTGCACATGAGATCGAATCTTATCCTAGTCGCCTATTGTTCCGCATGTATTCTTCAGTCCTCTCAGTCACCAGTTGTTATAAATGAAGAGTAAAGCTGAGACCAAAGTAGCATTGAGAGTTGTCTTTATTCAACTATCCAACATTTTTACTTTCTTACGTAAGAACATAACTTAAGTGCGGGACAGTTTAATTGATTTTGGTTCAATTTATCTGAAAAAAAAATCAACGTACAATCTGATTTTATTCGAGTGAAATAGTGGCTTTGTCTTCCAAAGTATTGAATTGAGTGAAATTTTCGTGACTAAGCTACAATTTCTCAGAGATCAACGGAGAAGAAATCTGATAAATATCAAATTTATTTTATCAAACAAAAAAAGGTACTCTTTGGTCTATTTCAGCCTCAGCTCAAAACGTATCCGTTCATTCAATTCAATTCTATATCTAATGATGCATCTATTTTCTCCCTGGCATAAGATTTATTTACAGATACCTGTTATCGTCTGGTTTAAGTGCGTTATTCTAATCGCTCACATTATATGTATTGTTTTATTACTTCGATATCATTTGATTTTGACTTTTGTCTCTTTTCCTCAACATCATTGTTGCACGTGACATTTTTTTTTACAGTTTGGTTCATGCGCGTATCTAATTCATTCCGTTCGTCTAGCATTATTTGGAGGTCATGATGGACAATTTTTTTAGAAATCTGAGTTTACTTAGGTAGTCACTGTCAACTCTGATTCCTTAATTTCCTAGATAAACTTTCAGAAAATCATCTCGAACCTGACTGGGAAGAGTTGGTATCACCTTGTCTTTCTTTTTTTTCGAGCTGCTAAAAGGGATCAGAGTTTTTATTTAGCCTGATGAAGGAACAGCAGTGTTGTTATATATGTTGCAATATTCTGGCACATAGGGTGTATTTTGTATGATAACATCGATGACCTTTGGGTTTTCCACTGAGTCAAAGTATTTCTACTACTGCGAGTGGCATTCTGTATTCTATTGCTTTCTGTTTTAGTTCATATACCGAATAGAGATAAACAATGGTTGGGAAGCTTTTTTCCTGAGTACAGCCTGTTTCTGCGGTTGGTTTTCAACTTGCATTCTGGTAATTTGGTTAGTGATCACATGGGTAAGAAGTCTGTAGATGCAGTTGAGTGGGCTCATTGGCCTGTAGTTGTTTAGATAGCTTGGGTTCCTTTTAATACGTGATAGCATTATAATTGCGGTGTTCTAATCCTGTGGGATTTTCCTCTGTCTAATGAATGTTGAATATAATGGCCAGTTTCCTGGTGATGACATTACCAGCTTTTCTTGTTACGTCGATCAAAATCAGAAATGCAGACCTGGATAAAGTAGACCACTACATCAGTTTAGATCATCATATCATCCCTCCCCTCAAAAATTTATCAAGCAAATAGCCACTCTAGCTTGGCATGTTTTTCGGTAGAGGAAGCTACTCCTCGAAGAATAACAAAATCCCATTATGGCTCAGAAAAATTTGGCTCCGCGATGCCGATGATAGAGAGGTCAGGCGAATCCATGGGAAGGTATACGTTCATCAACGAGTGCAAAAATGATGATAATGATGATGATATCGTTTGAAAGTCTGTATGTTCTTTTGATTTATGTGATGAAATTTTAAAACAGTATCAAGGGCAATGAGCCTTCATAACCACTTAAGATCGGTATGATTACATCAGTAGAAGAATTATTCCGATCGAGCTCACGTCTATTGAATCAGGGACGAAAATTCTATCGTTGAGTTCCCTGATATCCGAGGATAAGAGGATTTGGATCTTACTCCAAATGACTTATTGGCTAATGGCAATACGTAATTTGAGAAATTGATGTTCACACTCATATGGATTTGTAATAATATAATGGAAAAAAAGCAAATTGGGACAAGGGTTCAACTAACGTCGATCTCTACAAGTGGTGAAATTCAATCGTATTCCACCTATTCTAAATACTAGAAATGATCTAAGCAAAAAAAAATAAAATAAAATAAATAAATAAAGTAAAATAAGACCATACGATCCCTAAAGAGAAAGAGCTGAAGTAAGGTTTTATTTTCGGATGTCATAATTCGAAATTGCCAACATTCGTGTTGTACGATGTCATGCTTATGACAGAGGTGTAGCAGAAGAAAAGGGCCATCTGGAAACTCTCCCCAGTCCTTTAATGGAGGGGACCACAAAATCTTCCGAGACTGTGCTCAAGTTTACAATCGACTTTGTGTCAGATTAACTCGAAAAAATGTCATCCATCTTGGACGTCATGACTACGATCGAAAACTATACAATACTTTTCACTAGAATTTTTGCATGAAAACGCATAAGCGTTAGATAGACAGCTTTGGTCGTGATTGACAATTCAAATTTTCGCACGAAAACGTCATGTTCGAACCAGAAAGTCATAATATATACTAGTTCACCAATTGTATTTCTACTGACACTAAAAAATACTAACAATATATTTATACGGACACGAATTGCATAATTTGTTTTTCACCATATCGAAGTGATAGTGCATGTCCATGCGTTGCAGTTTTCCCCGTAATGTTGGGGTCTCCACGAAATGTCGAGCCCCTGAGACCCCCAAATATCTAGCTCTGTTACTGGAGCAGGATTAATTAATTTGGGACCAGTCATAGGAGTATGAAATACAAAATCGAAGCCATACAACTATCCCTGCTGGAGGGAACACTGTTCTCTCTGGGATATGCACTACTCAAGTTAGTACAGGCTTTAAAAATAGTATTCGAGTCCACTCCGTTAAGCACTTAGCATGGGGACTAGCATTAAGGGACTTCTCCTAAATGGTAAGGGCTTACGGGTAAATGTCAGATTTAACAGTTCTGGTAAGATCAGTGAAGGTAAGCAATGTCGAACCTGGTAAGTACATAAGCATTCTGGAATACCACTTGCCGCGAGCTGAAAGAAGCTTCTACTGGCCTGAGGAGCTGCAAGTGGGTCTTATCAACCGTTGCTGGTGTGCGACAATCTCGATGGGGATATGGCTGGAGAGCGTTGACACACACACACACACACACACACACACACACGCACATAGGCATACTATTTGTACCACGCAGACTAAAGCCGAAGAAAAACAAAGGGAAGAAGCACTGATCAGAAGTACCATGTAATGATAAAACATTTAAAAAGACAGAGCTGACTGACCAAACACAGAGAACAAAACAACAAAGATGAGGATCCTAAGCAGAATGATTCATCAAACAAATCTCACTGTTAGAATTTCTTGGATGAAGAATTACCATTAAGACCTCGTAAAAATTGGGCAAGTGGATGGATTTGTTAGTTAAGCATATTTAGTAACATAACTAGTGGTTGTGAAATTGAACTCCTGATCGGATAGTGCTGTAAATTCTTACGCTAGTTCAGTAGAAAAGACAAACGAGCAGCACATATGAATAAATATAATTAACAACGATGAATAACCAATTCAAGATATGCACCCAACCGACAAGAACAGCGGAATGAGAACAATCTACCTCCGTGGAATGAAGGAAAAAGGGTTTGAAATTCTGAGAAGGTTACTGAGTGCGACAGGCAGCTGAAGAAGAGCGGAGGGTACATCAACTGAAACGTTATGGTGATGAGAGCTGAGATGAAAATACTAGTAAAACCAATGAACGATAGTGTGTAGCTTCTAAATCACAACTATCCAAATTCACCAAAGCGCTATCTCCGTAATACTCAATTGCATCACTTTCTTCCGACTGTCTTGTTGATAATTATATCATCTATAATTCCAACATAATTACATTCCCGATGAAAGCATGTCGGTGCATCATAAGACTGCATTATCCCAGCCATTTCAATCATGAACGTACGTCACTTTCGAATCATCAACATCAAATGTTCAAGCTGGTCTGCGCGACCGAAGACATAATCGCATACAACGGACACGTAGATCAAGAGAAGTTTAATTACCAGTCCATTACATGAAGTTATCATATGTGAATACATCTGAACCTTTTCATTACTTATATACAAAGGAAGATGCTGTGGATTTACTGTAAATATTAATCAATGCAATTAAGTTTGTCTCGTGAGTAGATATGGAAAATATCTTTGATATGTACAGAAAGTTCTTATATGACAGTTGCGTTAAGATCAATAATTTGGATAGTTCAGATTAGAGTTATGAGCAGAATCCCCTTTAAGCTGTGATTGCATGCGTAGGCGTGCATACAATTTTTGAAATGAGCAAATAAGGGAAATCAATGTAGACTCGAAAAGTTAGTTACCTAAAATGATTTGGTAATTATGTATCCACTACAAAAAATAAAATAAATAAATAATAATAATGATAATAATAATAATAATAATAATAATAATAATAATAATAATAATAATAATAATAATAATAATAATAATAATAATAATAATAATATACCACCAGGCAACTGGTGTGAGATTCCAAATAATAATAATAATAATAATAATGATAATGATAATGATAACAACAACAACAACAATAATGATAATAATAATACAAAATAATAATAATAATAATAAGAAGAAGAAGAAGAAGAAGAAGGAGAAGAAGAAGAAGAAGAAGAAGAAGAAGAAGAAGAAGAAGAAGAAGAAGAAGAAGAAGAAGAAGAAGAAGAAGAAGAAGAAGAAGAGGAAGAACAACAACAACAACAACAACAACAACAGCAACAATAATTGTAATCTCGGACTGCGAGAGAAAATAATAGATATGTTATTCTCCGTTAGATAATAAAGAGGGGTTTTTTGTAAGATTATGACTTCTCAAAATTAAAAGAAAATGTTGAATCCGTGTCATATTCTAAATCGCTGTCATTAATTAATTTGTTAGACATGAAACGTAGACGCGCAATTCATAGTCATGTTATTCATGAGTGAATCATGTGGATAAATGTAAATCCCTCCAATATATATATATATATATATATATATATATATATATATATATATATATATATATATATATATATATATATATATATATATATATATATGTAATAACGCTTCATTATTCAGAGTTGTAACTCGTACACTGTAAGTTTATTCAATGCTCTTCCAACATGGAATGGGGCACTCTGGTGGATGAGGAATACATGCAACAAATAAACATATTGCTTAGAATCAACCTCACTGACCGTCCAGTCCCATGGAGTAGAGGGAAGATACCAGCCTCCGGTTCTGAAGCTGAGGTTTTGAGCCACATTGAAGAGTTGTAACCCAACGAAACAGCTGTCTGTGGATGACACTATATATATATATATATATATATATATATATATATGTATATATATATATATATATATATATAAGCAACGACCTGGGAGTCGTGAAGAAGCCCTAGTGACTATTAAAAGAACACCTCAAGGCAGTAACTCGAGGAACATCTACTAATGCAGAACGAAAAGTCAGAACCTCATGAAATTCATTTTAACAGTCATTTCACCCACACAAGGAAAATCATTTCTGTCTCTCTTTCCCTCTCAACTGGAAACAATTTCCGCTTCAGGGTTCATTAAATCAAGACTAATTGACCAACGTGGTTTAGTCTGAAACAATCCCATACTATAAAGGATCTTCTCCCCGGCTCCAATGTTGGGATTGTGCTTTTCGGTGAATAGAATTCTTTTTTTTTTGTTTTTATTTTTTCACCACATGTAGTGTTTGCTCGAATGACAGAATCTAGCTTGGCCTCATAAAAACACAAGACTTTATTGCAAAATGCTTTTTTTGCTTAGAATCCCTTTAGAGAAATTTAATCTAGCTCTCGAGTGCATTGCGCATAAAAAAGTTGCTATCCTTGGTCTTTGACTGTACAGTATTACACGGTGATATACATTGTTTGTTGCACTCTAGCTATCATTCATGTCGTATGATTTCAAATTATTAGTCAAATCGTCCAATGTCATCCGCGGCTTTTCAATGATGTCCCTGTGTACGACTCTCGGTGAATATTCACAAGGAAGCCATATTGAATTCATTTATTATGGCCTGTACTGTCGATTTAGCGGCATAACCCCTTGGAAATACTATCATATTGATTCCCTATCTTGCGTTTATTAACAATTATTGCCCGGAAGCGATATTTAACTATTTTGTCTCTGTCTTTGTATAACACGTTCTAGAATTTCTGTATGGATGATGTGATGCTTCGAGGACATGTCACGATGATTCAGCATCACATGTTGCCACAAATATCGATCAAATGAGTTGTACAAGTTTATCAAACGGTTCTAAAAGGATGGAAAATGGATACTCATCAGATATTCACCGAATTCATAATGTTTTTTTATCAACCGTACAAGTATTCTATCCTCGTATATTTTACAAGTTGTGTTGCATAAGACCTTGAATAATGAGCAAGTGCCACTTTATATTTGTTTGTATCATTACCCATGTTGTATGATCGTTGATACATCTTTTGATCATAGTAGAATGCAAGATGTGAAAGTACAAACCTTCATACTGTACGAATATTTTATCTCCTCCATTATACATTTTCTGCTTCATAACTGGTCCAAAATACAATTATAAAGACGTATGAGAAAAGGTCTATATCATTTTGCTAAACTTTCTATTCATCCTCTGTTGTCTATTTTCTTGATTCTTCCAGATGCTCTGTTTAAAGTACAGGCTTAAATGATGAATTCGTCATTAAGACATTTTATTGGCCCCAAACACTAATATAGTTTGGAGGAAAATTGTTTGATACCAAATGTTCCGACTATTTTTGATGGATGAAAAATAATCTATTCAATTATTCGATATATCTATATCATTGGAAGTCAAGAACTATGCATCACAGAGAAAATTGAAAAAAAGATATTCAAATCATTTGGTCTTTAATGCCCAGTTGCACGGAGTTTTAGGTCGAATTTCGCCAAAAAAAACAAAAAGGGGAAAGAAGAACACCACTATAAAATTGGATCAGTGTTCGATCACACCTAAGAATTCGACTTAAATTCTTCCTTCCTTTGTTGCATTTGTGATTTTCCAGATAAATGTAATAGTTAGACATTTGGAAACATATCGATATCATATGAGGAAGGTTAGATATCATTCATATGAACCCAAACATAAACTGTGAACTCACGTTCAATTCGCCATTGGATAACTGCAGATGAGATTTCGTTTACTGGCATTGCTGATCAAACTATTGCAGTTTCTATATTACATAAAAAAACTAAATTTATTTCATTTTATTGCTTTTTGTTTTTTTCTTTCGCGTGTTAGACCTTTATCAGACCTTCAAATCCCCTTTAAACGTGTCAGGTCTGAGAATGAACATCTTTTATTTGCTTAATTTATTTATCTATAAGGATAAACTGCAGCCTTAATTTCCATTCGTCATAGGGTGACCATGGATGTCGATTTCACGTTTTTTCAAGCCTTTTGCCGGTTTGCCCAAGGTTGTGCGCTGGCCCGTGCAGGTCTGCCGTGGAAAGTGTGATGGCCCAATCAGCGAGGGATCACAGATGAAAAAAACAGAGGCATATCCATGATTCAACTTGAGATTTTAAAATCGAATTTACAGAAATGATCTGTTTATTTTTTGGAGGTCTGTTTTGGCTCCCACACATAGAACATTGAAGAATTTTTTTTTTAAAGACGTGGTAAAATTGTATTTTTTCTTTCATTTCTATGTACACCCAGTTTATAAGGCTTTCAGATGATTTGGAAATCCGTCAGTTTTCAGAAAATATTCAAAGATTCTATAAGAAAGGGTTCTTTTTACTGCGTATCTATAATGCTAAATTGCATCCTTCCATTCGTTTTAAGGGAACACAGGCAGGAATAACTCTTTCTCACAGCGCTTATGCTTGTTTGGCAGTATATCTTAGGGATTCAACCCTAAACTGAAAATTGAACGGTTTTCTCAGAGCAAAAACAGTGAGTCTACCATTAACCCTAACCTGAAACCAAACACAACGATAAAACGGGGATGCCACTTAAATTCCATAGTCTGCTTTCAAATATGAACCAAAAGTGACGTAATGAATTTCTTAGTTTTCATTAAAAAAAAATAATCTTCAAAGTCTGCCGGCCCAGAGTTTTTATAAAATCTCATTTGTACCCAGGTGTTGTTAGATTTAGACGATTTTTTCATCACCGAGTACATCTGCTAGTTTGTATATATATATATATATATATATATATATATATATATATATATATATATATATATATATATATATATATATATATATATATATTATTGGTATGTGTGTATGCACGCTCTGACGCGTAGAGGTGAGTATGAATTCGATTACTGTTTTTTTTCAAATATATCTTATAAAAGTCTGTGCTTGGCAGGTTGCCAGTCTGGGAGCAAACATGATTTACATTTTTCTTTACTTGTATATTTTCCAGGGTCGGCAAAAAGGCTGCAGACATACTGAACTATGGATGATCACTAAGCCGAAATACGACTTGAGTCTCTTTTCCAAAGAACAAAGATCGTTCAAAAAAGATAGAGAGAGTCACCATTCGGGCCGTGGTTCGTCGCATTTCTTCCCAAGAGACAAGGGCCGAGCGAGTCGTGTAGAGATAAGCTGAGACTTTTGGAACAAAACACCGGAAAGTTTGAATTGAAAATCAAACAATGTGAAGAATATGCACAACTTTGAAAACGCCTTAAAGGAATATAGTCTTAGTATTCTTTGATATTCTCAGATTCGCAGTTTTTTTTCGTACAGAGTTTTGTATGACATGATAGATTTTAGAAGCATTAATGATACTTTCCTGAAATATAAATTAATGATTGTTTTGGTGATCTTAGAACTATCAAAATAATGTCAGAATACGCATGAGTTTGAAAGTACATAAATGTATAAAGCTAAAATTTTGACTGTTCTTCCAAAGTTTCGATCTCAGCCTCAGTCCTCTTTTTTTTTTCAGAAAGTTTTACATGACTCAATAGACTTCAAAAGCCTATTTAGTACTTTCCTATGCAACAAATTCATAATTGTTTAAAAATTCCTGAAGTCGTCTTCTAAATCCCTAGAGTATAAGTTTTTATATAATTTGACATTACAAATAAAATCTAATTTGTCCGGTATTTCTTCAATGTCTGTGGACATTTCATTGCTTCTTACTCCTCCCTTTCGCCGATTCCCTATTTTATTCCGCTTTTTGGATGTTGATGATAATTAATAGCAGTTATTTAGCATCTCTGAAATCAACAAATATTTTTCTATTAGTTTCTTTTGCTATGAAAGATTGCGTCAAGGGCTGATTTTTTTTTTTAAAAAAAAGGAAGTTACTTAGCGCTGAATTCTGTCTTCGCAGTTCTGTACAAAAATACTTAAAGCCCCATATGAACATTTAAAAAAAAAAAAAGTCAATTTAGACTATTTGGCCTTGTGGTATCGTATATTCTCAATGGAAACCTCCTCCAAAGTGGATTATGCATGTATTATGTAAAAATAGATAGAGGTCAAATTACCATTATCGGGTTGAGAGCCAATGGTATTAGATCGTCGAAAGCGAAAAATCATACGGGGATTTTGCATACGTAAATTAAAGTAGGTTTGAGGTATACTGAACCATTTTAATCACAGGGTGAAGTTTAAATCTCAGAAAGGAAAAGAAACAACCGAAAATTGACCCTTTCAAAATGACAAAGCATTTTTGTTTTTTAATAATAAGTTTGGTTTCAGGGGAGTGTTCAATGATCGACGTCATTTTTCACCCACACATACGAGTGTGCACACGCATGCACGCTCACTTCTTCTCGATATTTAATGTGTTTAGTTTTTCTAATCCCTGAAATACAAGAGAAGTTAAAAAGCTAATTTTCTACAATTGAAGTCACTTGTGACTCAGAAAAGTTGTTAACGATACCTGCATTGCTGAATCTAGTTCAGCCTAATGCTCTACTTTTTAAATTTTTTATTTTTATTTCGTGAATTCAATCTCAAAGCAGCATTTCAACGAGACCAGAATAGTTTTGCTTCAGGTTATCAAACTTCATATTCATTTCTTTCTTTTTAGACCAAAGTAAGAGGTTTCTAGACCAATAACGTATGTTATTTGAACTTTTGGATGGCAGGTGTTCTCACTTTGAATATATCATAAAATGTCGAATTATCAGGGGTAAACATATTCCTGTTCTTCTCTTTCATATTTGTTTTTCACAATTTTCATTATTTTATTTATGCATAATCCACACGCACACACGCACACATGCACACACACAAAAACATATATATATATATATATATATATATATATATATATATATATATATATATATATATATATATATATATATATATATATATATATACACCAGAAGTAATGGACCTTTTAGATAGAGGAGTCATGAGGATTTTGGATAAAAATGGCTGATGCCATATCCAAGGATACTAGAATATAAATCCATGGAAAATGGTGCAGAATTGTGAATAGAAGTGGAGATTCGATAATACATTAGAAAACCTCGATAATTTTGGGTACATATACAATGCAAAATTACTTTTTCTAAAAAATAAACCGAATTGAAAGCATTATACCTACACATAAAGATTTTTTTCTTTCAGGAGTAAAAAAATTAGTGGAAATTCAATTTTATTGTATGAGTCAAAATTGTTGATGAGATTTTTGCCTTTTTTAGGGGTCAAAATCAGAAGGGGACGTCTGATTTCATTTGTAATAATCAAAATGAACTTTTTTTTCCAGTTTTAGGGGTCAGACTCTAGGATTTTTCTCTCACTTTTTAGTGTCGGAATTGAGAGCATTATGTATTTCATTCTCAGCAGTTGGGGTCAAAGGGGAATTTCGCTTCGAGGGGTTCGACTTTTCGTTATCAAAATTAATGGCAATATTTGTTTCCTATTTGCTGAGACGAAATCAAGAGGATAATTTCATTTTTCTTCAAAAATCGAAGGGGAACTTTGTTTTCACTTTTAAGGGGCAAATATTAAGGATATTCTATTCCTACTTTTAGGCATGGAAATGTAAGGGATTTTATTTATTTATTTATTCATTTATTTATTTGCTTTCAATGTTCATAATCAAGGGAAAATATTTCGTCTCTATTTTTTTTAAAGAATTTACTCTTTACGGGTCAAAAGTGAAATAAAACTTCAACCACTATTGAGGATCAGAAATGTTCCAAAATTTTCACCCCTTTCAAGGGTGTTTAATGTAAACAGAAACGTTTTCTAAATTCAAGGCATCAAGGTCGAAATGGAAAGGACTATTTCTCCCTTCAAGTAATGAAAAGAGTGAAAATTCTTTCCTCTTTAAAGGTTCAAAAGTGAAGAGAAAATCCTTCTTTGCCTTTATGGGGTAAAAGGGTTAAAAAAGGCTTTTTTTTATCATCAAAAAAAATTACCTACATCATGTGAAAATTAATTTTTCAAACTCTAGGAGATCAGAGGCGACGAAAAAACATTTTCTTCTTTAATGTATTCGAAAGTGTCTCCTGAGTCTTGAAGCTCTTGGGGGTTTTTTTTGCTTTATTTTGGCCTTTCTTGGATTTTTAAGGCAGCTTAGACACGTATCTCTGCTAATATTGATGATTCAAACGGTCAAGGCACGGATAATGAGATGGACGAGCTGAGTTCAAACTCAGAGATAATTTGTGCACATTTCACATTAATTCCCTTGGAAAAAAACACATATATATATATATATATATATATATATATATATATATATATATATATATATATATATATATATATATATATATATATATATATATATATATATATATATATATATATATATATATATATATATATATATATGTACATTTTTATTTATATATATATATATATATATATATATATATATATATATATTCTGGCAATTACACTATGGACCAGCGTTGCATGGTAAGAGTAGGGTATGGACCATTACTTTCCAGTTAGATGAAGGAGATACATCTATATCCTTTCAACGGGGGCAGCAATCTGGAAGTACATTGCGGTAGATTGTGCAAGTAAAACGAAGTAAGGTACAGGCGGACAGACGATATGCAATTGCTGTGTCCACCAATCCGCCGCAGTTTGAGTGGAGAAAAATGAAATATTTAAATCAAGTAAGATGTGTCAAAATAAGTCGGATTGAGTGTGAAAAAAATTCATTCAGAATTCAGGTTCTACTTGACACACAAATGATATGAAGACGAGCTGTTCTATGAAAAATGGTGCAATTTTCACAATTTGGAGGAATCAGCTTTTCGAAGCCAAGTCACCATTCCAGCAACACTGATTGTGAACATGCAGAAAGCTAGAAAACCTGTGTCAAGATCAGGATCTTAAGACAGAGAGAGAGAAGAGAGAGAGAGAGAGAGAGAGAGAGAGAGAGAGAGAGAGAGAGAGAGATAGAGAGAGAGAGAGAGAGATAGAGAGAGAGATCCCAATGGTCTGTGGCATGTGGGGGTAAGCCTTTGAAAGAATATGACATCAAGAGGACATTCACTCTACGAAAGCAACATATCGGTAAAAAAAAAAATCAACGTTTAAGACCAAGAAAATCATATGAGTTCAAAAAAAAAGCGTTTATAACCAAAGCATCCCCTTGATAGAGATCTATGGAGCTGAAACAAAAAAGACTTGACCCTTGAACTAAGAATTATGCTACGAGTACATGAAAGAATCATGCCCAACATCAAATAGAAACATTATCAAACAGCAGGGTATATTAGAAAAAAAAAGGATACATTTGAAAAAATCAAGTAGCAATGGGCTGGTCATGTTGCAAGAATGTCTATCAACCAATACGCATTACAATTCATAACTTGGAACCCTAGAAGTCATATGCAAAACTGCAGCCGGCAAAATATAGGACGGCCTGGCAAACTAAACGAGTTCAGAAAGTATTTGCCAAGCGTTGCCTATGATAGTAAGATCTGACGAATCCAAGGGAAGGACTATGTCCAATAACGGACGCTAAAAAGCTGCTGCTGCTGCTGCTGCTGCTGCTGCTGCTGCTGCTGATGATGATGATGATGGTGGGACCGTTTGGATCGGTTTCAAGAAATTTGGAAAAACAATTCGATGTATTCAAAGAACAAAGAATTATATTGACAGTATTCAGGAGGCGTGTTATTCAATTTTCATGAGTGTCATCATTTATAAAAGGCAGGGGAATTCAGTTGGCTTTTGCCAGCGGAGGGGAAAAACATGAGATGATTATAACAATTCTAGAACAACTGATGGACTTCATGAAATGATTGAGAAATGTCTAGCCAAAGTTTGGAAGGGCTGGAAGGTCGGAAGATTAAGCAAAACTACCAAGAAGACATCATGGCTAAAATCAACCAAAATAATAGAAATGGGTATCGAAGAAATTTGTTTTCACTTGATCTCCTGTGAAAGCTACGATTCATTCCTGTAAAAAACAAAGACTGTAACTTATAAGATGTACACGTCTGAAAAACAGAAATCAAAAGTGAGAAACCGAATCCCTGTTTATGCAGGCTTAGAGGATAACCATTTATTAATACGTACGCAGGCATTTCGATGATTTTTCTTTGTGGCCTTATGCAGGAGCTAGATCGACCGAAAGTTTTCCCCTCGTTCATTATCACTAATACTGATTTCTAGCCTGATTTAGGCGAGATGCTGGTTTCCAACAATTCTAAAGGATTTCATCTTTTTCAGTTTGAGAACATTATAGTTCGGACGTATACCATTACCTTGTACAGTGAAATGGTAGCCATTGCCCGAGTTTAAAGTGGATCATCGTTCACTTATTATTTGATTGAGTATCTCATCCTTCTCTTCTCATATTCTGCATTTGCCATTTTCTAGTGTCTCATCTATTTCTGTCTTTTTATAATTGGTTCTCATTGGTGCATCATTTCTTTGTGACTAAATACAACTAAAGAAGGAAACATTTCTTTGGTCTTCGTTCGGCATTATATGACTAAAGAAATAATGAAAAAAAAATACATCCTTATTAGAATTTATCACAACACCACGTTTCATCGCTCACTAATGAAATAAAAAAAAGAGATACGCAAATATTTGGCGCTGTAGGACTGAAAGAAACAGGGACCAATTAGCCCCATCGCATAATAACTAATTTTCCCAAACATAATTGAATTGTAAAAGAACACATACAAAAAACAAATCATTTAATATTTGATTAACAATTCCAAAAAATCCCTTGTTTAAGAAAAAAAAGAAGCGAAAATTCATCTTTTCTATTTAATACATTAAAAACAAAACAATATATATATATATATATATATATATATATATATATATATATATATATATATATACATATACATATATATATATATATATATATATATATATATATATATATGTGTGTGTGTGTGTGTGTGTGTGTGTGTGTGTGTGTGTGTGTGTGTGTTATAAAAAGCTTAGCAGCTTTAACAGTAAACATAATAAGAACACTTTTCAAAAGACTTTGTGTAACATCAATTACCTATTTCCCAATGTCTGTCAATGCAATTTTCTTCACTTTTCTTTTGTTCTTCCCTTGTTTTCATTATACTTTGTTATCATATGTAAATTTTCTGTTGTTGGGATCATAAGTTGCTGATCATGTAACCGTTTTGGGGATTTTAAAAACAAAACAGTTATATGAACATGGCACACCAGCAGATTTAATCTAACACCACCTACCTTTATATATATATATATATATATATATATATACATATATATATATATATATATATATATATATATATATATATATATATATATATGTGTGTGTGTGTGTGTGTGTGTTTGTGTGTGTGTGTGTGTGTGTGTGTGTGAAAGAGAGAGGAAGTGTGTGTGTGAGTGTATGAAAAGTGTCTGCTTGATATTATATTACCCAACCAAATTTTGTGTGAATACTCAATAGAGTAGATGGAAAGTTTTTGGATTTTTAAAAATATTCTATCCCCCCCCCCATATATCCAAATTGAATATGATATAAGAATTTATGGTAGTGATTATCTTTCTAATAAGGTATGATTCGAATCCACGATCACTAATCTCCGGTAAAAACTAGCAAAATGATATTATCCATTCTATCTGGTCGAAAAACCTGAGCCCGTTTCCAGCTAGTAGCGTATTTATGGATACTGTCCTAATCTATTGATATACAGAAGACATTTTTTTCGAAAATCATGACTTGAACGATTGCGCCGAGATGACGTCTGTCTGTTTGTGTGCTCAATGTTGAAATAGGAAACCTCAAAAATGGTCCCAGTAAATGTCAATTGGTCTCAATTTTAAAAGATGTCCTCTCATCTGTTCGGATACTTCCGATATGAAGCCACATTCGTAAACCATCGTTCTGATGGCTGTGAATTACACAGCAACGCATGAATATTTTTTCCCTTTCAAGTAGAGGCTTGTTGGTCAGTGACAATCCCACTATCTTGAACTCCAAAATCACTAACAGAGATTTCGAAAAAAAATCTTTTTTCAACCTTTTCAGATCTTGGACGCGTAAACATAGGCTAGAACTTAGTGTATATAACGACTGTCCAATAGATTTCTATCGCACACTTTGGAAAAAAAACTGGTTCTAACTAACTCAAAAAATAATGATAATAATAAAATAAAAAATAATATTAACAATTACACGCTATTTGATTCGGTGATATAGAACGAAAAATTCCCTATCTCGATGGTAAGCACATTGGACATACCTTTTCAGAAGCAAAACTTTGTGTATCTTCGCTTTAAAAGTGACATCGAATGATTGCATCCTACAGAGTAACGTAATGCTTTATTTTATAACTTGAACTACGTTGCTCTGCTCGTGGTTTCATTGAATGAAACATCAATGATTTTTTTCGTATTTAAATGATGCAATGTAAAAATGAATTAATGACAATAACATGACAAATGTAGGACGTTAGAAACTGACTAACAAGTTAATAAGAAACACTTCGCGGGGAAATTATTTCAATGGTGTACGATAATATCATTTCTAAACTAATTCAATGATATACAGATTTGGGAGAAGTATTTGGACACCTCCGATGATTACATTTATTTTACATCCACACGTTGATGGACCCTGAAACCCTGAAATCAACAGTTACCTAGAAATATACATATCTCCCGATAAACATTGCAGAATGAAATATAAACAAAAGTAATAAAAACTTAGTTGTATATCCCTGGTTCAAAAATACTGCTCGGCTACGTTTTTTGTCGCCCCACCAACTTATGTACAACATGATTTGCCTACTCTCCCTTCAAAACGACCTTCAAATCATCAGTGTTGCGGGGTCCCTCTAGCAAATTCGATTTTTTTTCATCTTAGATATAAATTCAGCTTTAAAGGCCTCTGAAGCACCTGCATCTTGTTCTGAACAAACTATTCCCGAGGGACTTCGGCCGTATGACTTGAAACGTTATCTTGCTGAAAGATGTGATCTTCATCAAGGTCCAAGTGTTATACCAAAGAGATCAAATCAGCTTTTTAAATACTCTGAGACATCGTTCTATTCATAGTTGATTTAATCATGTGGTGCCCCCGCCTCCTTTGTTGTGCAGATGTAGCTTTACCATATTCAAGTGTATCCATATTTACCCCCCAAAAATAATCAGGATTTTGTTTCATCCGACTAAAGAACGTCCTACCCCAAATACTTGAGCTTCTGTAAATATCCACGAACGAATTTTCGTGAATTCTGGTGCCCTATTTTTTCATTTTTTTTTTTCCAAGAAAAGGTCTACGAAGTAATTACCAGTCGTTCTGTTTCCTGTTGCTCTTAAACGATCTTTCAAGTTACCATCGGATTACTTTGACTTTACTCAGCATTTTCCGATTTCTTCATGAAGTAATTCTCCGTAGAGAGATGGTTCAAGGAAGTTCTGGAGTTGTGCTTAATTCATTTAGCTTCCAAATAGTCAATCCAGTGGTACTGACATGGACATTTACCAATTTTGCAAAAGCTATGTAAATTGAGCCTTCATAATGTTGCTCTTTCACTTGATTATTATTTGTTTTCCGATTGAGAGCTTCAGCCATGAAAGCCTCGTTGATATAGAGAATGATGACTGAAATGACATCATACTACTGATAATTTTAATTGTAGCTCTTCAGCAGTTTATAATCAGATTGAAAAAGATCTAGACTTCCATCCCTTCTCAAACAGCATTTTTATGGTAATTTGTAATGGTGTTCAATTAACTTTTCAACCATTACTCTTGTTTGAATATTATTCTGCATTGTATGTTTTGAAATAATTGTTTCTTCTCATTCATTTTTACTTTTACACCGAAATACATCACCTTTGCAAAATTGAAGCAAATGTAGATATCAGGACTATCTTAAATGAATATTTTGTAAATGTCAAAATATTTGCATGACCTAACAGTATAAGCATGATTATTTATCACTACATTTGCTAGATAACTAGTTTAATGTGTATAAACTATTTTCCATTGTGCGCTGTTTGCAAAACGTGAGTGCACAGGTACACTTGTCTAGTATAGAGGGGAACCATGTTTCATACACACGCTAACCTACTCTCCAACGTACAGAAACTAAAAAAAATCATTACGTCCCTGAGGTCTTTACTCAAATGTGTATTAGATTGTATGCCTATATGTGCAAGTGTATATTAATCTGAAGGCGAATGAGATGCATTATTTTATTTTACTATGGATATTTGTTCCTTTTTTAATTCTCCCGGTTGCATAAACCAGTTTTATCCACACGAACAAATGAAAAAAAAATTGACGTCCTCTTCGCAATAAACAAATATTTGACGAAACAGAAAGCAATAAATACTGATCCTGTGAACCAAAAACTGTCAAACTAATGCTCTCCTTTGCCATCGAGATTTTAAACCTCTAACAAAGACTGAGAGTATATCGACTTGTTCTTGTTATACGTTGATGTACGCATTTTCGTTATTGTTGTTAAGTTCAAAGGATTACAACAACAAAACATGCTACCAAATTGAACAAAATAAAAATTAGTGTTCATCCCACGTTACACATCAGAGACATGCAATATGCCAAAGTCAGCAATGAAAGTATACAAAAAAAAAACAAACAAAAAAAAACAAACAAACTTGACCTCAAATAATAAAACCTTGTGACCGTCCGACCATTCATGTAAGTATTGCTTGTGTACAAGTGACGCTTGAGCGCTTCGGTGCCTTGATGCGAGAGTTGAGCAAAATAAAATGAACGAGAATAAAATCTGAGATAGGGAGAGAGAGAGAGAGAGAGAGAGAGAGAGAGAGAGTGAGAGAGAGAGAGTGTGTGTGTGTGTGTGTGTAGATTAAATTGTATGAATCACAGGCAAAACCTTTTAGCCAGACAAATATGCGTTATTCCGTTGTATTAACGGTTCGTATTTCATGCACAATGGGAATAAATTCTATTTGTTTATGCCTATTCTTTTATAGTACTCTATCCACCCAAGCTAGTTTATCATCTATCCGTGAAAAATTATATATATATATATCTGCGATATTTGTCCATAAGAATCTTCGGTATCTGTTTATTTAAATCTCTTCGATATCCGTCTATCTAAATAAATTTGATGTCTGTTTCTCTAAATCTTCCCAATATCAATTAAAATTGCGACGCTATCTATGAATACACTTTAATTTCTTCAATATATATTCATTAGTTCATCCCTATGAAAGGATTCACGAATATTTTTGAAATTCTGTGCGATACTTTTAATAAAAGAAACTACTGAACTTGTTCTTGTCATAACGTTTATTCTTCCGAACGGCACTTAAGGGGTATATATTCATCGGCAAAAAATGTTACCTCAAATTCAGAGATTCCATTGTTATGCCCTGGGAAACTAAAAGAAAAAATATCACACAGTTCAATATATAAGTAGATTATCTAACTCTCAATCCATCAGTACTCGCCTATCTTTTCTTTTCATTATCAATCTATACATTTGGTGATGATATCTTAACATCTCCTGTATCTTTCAATGTCTGTCTCTCTTTGTTTCCCCCCTCTCTCTCTCTCTATCTATCTATCTATCTTTCTATCTATCTTCCCATCCAACTATCGATGCAAGCCAGCACACATTATTGTGTACGCTTACCTTTGAATTTTAGCTTTTCACTTGATGTATTTTTTAGTTCACCCAGCTAAGATTCGGATGAGCAGAGAACAGCAGAAACCGTATCAATATTTCTTTGCAGGGGATGGGGATTTTTTTTCAATCAGTATAACTTTCGATACCAATGGAAAATTGTCAAAGTTTTGCAAAAAAATCAGGTTTATTGTGGTAGACAATATTGCCATAACAAATTCACACACACATAGATACACACACACGCACGCACACACACGCACACACACACACACACACACACACACACACACATATATATATATATATATATATATAACTCGATTGTTTTTATGTATAAACAGAATGTAAAGAACACGATTGATGTATTTTGGGAAGGTGGGTTAAGTGCAAATGCTAGTATCACTCTCATGATTTCATAACAGAGACGTGATATCGGAATGAGCCACGAAAACAAACACATCTGTACATTACATACGCCCACACGCTCTAACATAGACATGCATGGATGAATTCAATTATAAAGTGCATGCTATATTGTTATGCAAAACGAATATATTTTTATAAACTTAATTTCATATAAGATTAAAACAAAAAATGTCACGAACATCGGCAATACTGACCTATGCCAAATTGATGACATTATGGGCAACAGGAAATCAACGGGAGTCATTTTTGTTTTAATTCGAGATTAAACGACTGAATGAGGTCGTTCTGTATTAGTGCACAAGCTGAACGAGTGGATATTTAATTGCTTCACCTTTCCTACCCATTTGAAGTAACGTTACCCATTTGCATGTCTTGTGACACACGCAAATGAAATAAGCTTGAAAGAACAGACGTACATACAAGCATACACGACGCGTGTGCTTCCGTTTCATTATTCTTAAATCTTTCTCTTTCTCTGGATCCGTGTATGTACCACTGTTTGTAGCCTATACTCTAATAACGGTTGTTGCAGGGTTAGGTGTACGTGTGAATAAGACCCACTTCCAACTTGAAAGGCTTGTTGAAACTTTGTTCTGCTTTTGGTATCTGGTATTCTCCGATGAGTATCCATCCAGGGATTGCCTGGGTTCGATGTTGCTTACCCTTGGTGATCCTTCAAGAACAGGTGTATCCAAAATAATTCGGCTGATACCTCTTGACTTACGGGAAAACCTGTAAGTATTCAGCAGAGACGCATTGAGTACCATTTTGAGGTACTTGGTATTACTTGGCAGTGGATTGAACCTGACAAAAAATAGGCCAACAGTCTACCCATAAGCCACGGTCTTCAGCCCTTAGCTATGTATACGACGCAATTGCCAGCAACTGGTCTGATAGAACAGTAATCAATAGGGAATCGTGACGAACGCAAGTCATCTACAAGAGTCTCATTTCTCGCTTGATTCATCTGTGACTTGTGCGCAAAATTAGTGCAACAAGCAGACAAAATCTTCTATAGGCAACTTAAATTGGCATTAACATGAAGTTTGCGTAAATTAAATCTACTTTGGAATTTCTAATTATCCAGCACATTTATATATTGGTGGAATGAAGCCAAGTTGGATAGGAGACTGTGTATATGTGAAACTCAATAATGAATAAACGTCACCGAGTCTCCATGTAAATAAGGTGTTATCATGGAACGAAGGCTAATTGATAAACTATCCATTCTTGAGAATATGTTTTTACCTATCAGATTTCCAAGTGGGTAGATGGAGATGCCAATCAAAAGTCCACCAGAACTAATGGGATATCATTACTTTTCATCAAAGAAGAATTACGAGGAAAAATCAGAATATTTCTAAATATTTTCTTTGATTCTGGTCATTTCATTGTGTATGTATTAGCAAATGAAAAATAGTAAGCAGAATTTCCCTAAGATGATCATCAGATGATGCAAATATCCATCAAAACAAATATGAACACTCTTAGTATTCATTGATACTATCAAATTGTTGACTTGATTGATAGATTGTGTCTTCTTTTACGTTTTAGTGAATGTTCTATTGTACAAATCTTTTGGCACACTTTTTTGCGAACATTGATACATCTGACTATACTCGGATTATAATCAACAGAAGAGAAATACATCAAAAGGCCCTGGGGTCAGACAGTGACGGATTAGGATGATTGGCAATTTAATCACGGAGCCTACATGTGCACCTATTGCTTAACTACGGAGCTGAATCGTTGTGTTCCAGGAAGGCTGCGAAGAGGGCAGCGAACAAAAGAAAACAAGGTGTTTCATTAATTCCATTAGAAAACAAAACGTAAGGAATGAAAATGGAAAAGGTAACAAAGCAAGAATTGCTTGGATGCTTAGGTCTTTGCAGCAGAGTTGGCTATCAAGAAAAAAAGATATCTCACAGGCGCAGATTCAAGCAAACCTATTCTCTTAGGCTAGGCATCTCTCTCTCTCTCTCTCTCTCTCTCTCTCTCTCTCTCTCTCTCTCTCTCTCTCTCTCTCTCTCTCTCTCTCTCTCTCTCTCTCTCTCTCTGTTCCACCCAGTAACGGGTCATCAACTTCAACTTTGGCTGATGGCCAATTGACACACAGCAGTTGCTGGGGTTGACTGCTCTCTTCCAATGTCTCTTTCTTACTGAAGATGTCTTGATTCTTTCCAATAGGCTAACTGAATTCTAAAGTTAGATTTTGATTAACCCCTTGTGTTTCGAACTCCGGAGGGGCATCAAAATATCATAAGCTTCATAATCATAAGAGTTTTAGTTTTAGTTGTAAGGGTCAATCCAGCTGATTACTTTCAGCAGAACCTCTTGGACACGACCCGAATAAATAAAATAAATCAGTATATCAAAATGCATGTGTGTTATATCGTCCATCGGTTCAAATACAGAGTATTGAAACGAACTACAGTCAACATTCTATCAGGCTCAAATGATAGCTAAGTCTGCCATTTTCTAATCTCAAAGCATCAACATGTATCTGGCACGCATGCTATGTGAAGTAGACACAACAAAGCATTGTGATATCGTGAGGTACTGATAGAGTGCTTTAGGTTAATGATAATGATGCATCAGACTCTAACCCATGGCAGATCTCAGCGTAACCATCGGATTAAGAGTTTTTCGGAGGAATTGTTGATGTTCTAATTGCAGTAATTCAGTTACAGTCTGATGATTCTGAGAAAAAGGTAATTTGCCAAATTTCTATGCATTGGAAAGTCATTGAAAATCTATGAATTTTACAAATACAGACCTCCGAAAACACCTTGATCATCATTTTGGGATGAAGATCGATGTTTCCTTTAAAGCAACACGGATATGTCCAGTGTTCTCCTTTTTTTTCTTTTTCAAATGAATATGAAGTTAGAGATTTTATGTTAAAATCCGTAAATCAGTTTTCAACTCAAATGCAAATTTAAGAAAATAAATACATTTCCCTCTGTCAAAATTATTATCAGTAAACCATATTTGTGGATTAAATATTATTTCCCTCAAAGAATTTACTTAGTAGGCTTCTTGCAGCTGGCTGACATTATCATACAATTCGAAGAAAAACAAAAAACGTTCTACTGATATAAAATAAACAGATACATCCTCTGCCCGTAGCTCAATATAGAGACAGGGTGATTTATCACTTGTCACTAAAAACAATGCACCATTCTTTATATCCCTGTATTTCCATAATGATAAACCTCATTTATCTTCGACTGGACTGTTTAATCTGCTGAAGAACAAAATGTACAACTCGTTAAAAACAGTAATAAATTTCGGTTAATCTTAAGTTGCAAAACTTAACATTCACAATTTCCATTATTCAAATCAATTACAACTGAAGCAAGATGTAATCAATGTACATATTGATATTACCCTTTAATAAGTCTGGCACATGATCAACCATCTTAAATATGCAACAAGGATCGAATTCCCTGGACTAAACATTTTTTTGGCAATAGTTTGCTGACTACTTCTCTCCGTGTATTGTTGTTGCATGAGAGCATCCATACATATACTTATTTGCAATATGTTTTTAGTACTCTGTCACACCAATGTAGCAAAAACAGAATTGTATCTCCTCGTAGCAAAATCTTGAATTTAACGAATAATACAAATACGTTTCCAAAACAAAAAAAATCAACAGAATGCTTTCTTCGAAGCTGAATGCAATGCAAATCTCTATTATCCACGTGTATAAAATGCAATGTATATCCATAAATACTTAACATATGCTGTCAGTTTTGACGGTACGGAAAATTAGTTTACTAAAACTGAACAAAAATAATTGAGAATAAAGTATGAGGCAACGAATAACAATCGAATGACTGCATTTCTTTTCTTCTTCTTCTTCTTCTTCTTCTTCTTCTTCTTCTTCTTCTTCTTCTTCTTCTTCTTCTTCTTCTTCTTCTTCTTCTTCTTCTTCTTCTTCTTCTTCTTCTTCTTCTTCTTCTTCTTCTTCTTCTTCTTCTTCTTCTTCTTCTTCTTCTTCTTCTTCTTCTTCTTCTTCTTCTTCTTCTTCTTCTTCTTCAGCGTCTCTCGACGTAGGATGAAACAGTATTAAGTAATGTCCCTGCCTATGATCTGATACTTGATAGGCGTTTCTTTCCTTTCCTGATCACTACCATTTTGATGCATCCTACACGTGCCTCTCACGAATGCTTGGATGCCTTCGAAGTTACATCGTCCATCTTCTCTGCCGTTCCAGACTTCTCCGGAAATTATCTGATATACACCAACGTTTAACATAGAAAAAAACCCAACTTAGGTAAAACGTTCATCCAATCAATAGAAAAGCACTTCCCCTCAAGCAAACCACCAAGAAAAATATTTAACAAGAACAAACAGAAAATTAGCATTAGTCGCACTGAAAATTCGAATGCACTCATCACAAAACATATCCATAGAGAAATGTGAATGAATACTAACCAAGGAAACATAAATAAACAAGAATGCGAGTGTACGAACAAAAATAGTCACCCACTGCACAAAAGAAAAAAAAGTTTCAAATTAAATATGGTATACCAAGTCGAAATATGAACTCAAGAGAAACCCATAGAAGTTGAATATTATATAGGAATATCGAAAAAGCCTTTTAAACTTAGATTATCCAACCATATAATATCATTGACCAATGTAAAATATAGATAGTACATCATCAGCATATTACTGAAAAGTGCAAAATAAAAATGTCAAACCACGTGTAAAATGGAGAATATTGAACCCGGCCAGCTATGCTTAAATCAGAATCTGAAATACTTAATCCCCCTGCAAGAAAAAAATTGAAGAGAAAAAAAAAAGAAAAAGCATTAAAATACAGGCACAGCTTATTTTTGGTTATTGACAAACATAACTCAATAACCTGCACCTAAATACATTATCAATAATTAACATGGACATTTCTTTCAAAAATGCGTCTCAGAAAACCATTTAATCAACTATTACCTTAGACAAAAGAAAGTAATCTAAGATAACCTCATAAACCTATATAGTCATAAGGGATCCAAACATAAGGAAATAAATATAAGATACTTGAGTAAAAATAAAACATTCGTATAGTGTGCTCACAGAACCAGCAAACACATAATGATAACTTTAACACCCATATCATACCTTATGGCATGTAATTTATAACGACGATCAAAAACACTCAAACTACAAATCTGAAAAAAACGAAATAACAACATATAAAACCCCGTCCCTTACAAAGTCCCAAAATGTCTCAAACTGGAATCTAATCATTCGCCCGGAGAAGCCCATACAGGGGAGAAACACGAACGTGTTTGTGGAGCAAATCACCAGTCTACTGTACTTACAACTCTTCTCTAACCAAATCAACATTTAAAGTTTGATATATCGAGGTGTCTATGGATGTAAAGCCCATCATACATCGGCTATTGCATATATATATTAAACCATACTATGTTATATTGCATTCTGATTTGTACTATATATATATATATATATATATATATATATATATATATATATATATATATATATGTTAGAAAGATTTATAACTTTAAACACGAATCATTAAAAAAAACTTTTTCAGAGGCTTTTTTGTGTCACTTCAGTTACCTATTTCTCAATATCTGTCAATTGAATTTATATAATTTTCTTCCGTGTTTTTCCCTGCATAATATACATTTTGTTACTATGATATAATGTATAAATTGTCTCTTGTCGGGATCAACAGTTTTTTTTTTATGTAACTGTTTCGGGGATTTAAAAAAGAAAATGTGATATTTGAATGGTGCCCTAGCAGTGTTGATCAAACACCACCTCCCTTCATTATATTTTGTTTTGCAATACATGTAATCATTTTTTTAGGTTTAATGTGTATAACATAGTGATGTTACTTCATACTACATAATCATTTTTCGGAACGAAGCTTACTTACATAGATTACCTTGAAAACGCTTTTAACGATGAGGGATCAGTAAGTATAACAATAAATATGACTCGCCTTTTATGTCATTTCTATCGATGTTCACCCATGAGAATATTAAATCCGTCCGGGTCGGTTTTAATCTAAGATTGAATGCAAAAAAACTTATGATATCATGTTTGAGAATACTAATCATACAGAAAAAAACACGTATTTTTCTACCGTCTCTCGCTAACTATACATCACTTTCACTCAATTTCCGTCACCATCTCAAACTAACTATATATATATACACACACGTATATATATACACACGTATATATATATATATATATATATATCACTCATTACCTAAGACAGTTTCAGAAAACAGAAATTAAGCATTTACACCAACGTCTTCGCTTTCTTATGATAGTATCGCCGCTCACGTAACCAATTAACGAAAATCAGGTTTCATTCAGAACAAAATTGATCTAATGAAGTAGGGACTTCATTAAATAGTAATAGTTTACACACACACTCACACACAAACATACGCACACACACATATATATGTA
The DNA here is from genome assembly GCA_963457665.1 of Thysanoteuthis rhombus. Classification (NCBI taxonomy): domain Eukaryota; kingdom Metazoa; phylum Mollusca; class Cephalopoda; order Oegopsida; family Thysanoteuthidae; genus Thysanoteuthis; species Thysanoteuthis major. Next base: position 50,517,425 of record OY735199.1, on the reverse strand, counting down.
TATATAGTCAAATGGTTTTCATGATTTGAGTTTTATAGCATCTATAATAGATTTTGAAGCAAATATCTTATAGCCATCACCATACATTTGAATAATTTAGCGTATTTCGAGCTGTTTTAGAATGCCTTAGAGTATCTACTCTTAAGATTGTGGGAATTAGATTTTAAGCCGGAACGGCTGAAGCCATAGCCAGCATAGTTTGATTTGTACTACAGTTGCAAACTAGTCTGAAAGTTATGAGTCCTGATTTTCAGCTCAATCCAACGGTCTATGAGTGTTGGGGGTAGGGTAGTTTCATAAGAAGGAACGGCTGAAGCCGTAGCCTGTAGGAAGACCCAAAAGCAGATTTGCTGAGAATAACAACAAAGCATTGGAAAATGAAACATAATTTCTCAATATCTCTATTCAAAACACTCACCCCTTTTGTGTCCGTGTGATACATAAGATTTCAATCGACAAGAGAATAATTATCTCCTTAAAATTTGTTGTATTATGAAACAAGTTACACAGCTGGAAAATAGATTTTTGTATAGACTACATCCGCAGATTTGTCATAGCTCAAGTGGATTTTTCCTAGTTTGAAAGCTAAAGACAAAGACAGACACCCAAAAGACGGTGCTAATCTCATTTATTCATATTCGATTCAACCCTGCCCCCAAATCTCGGGTTCGAAGAGACTTCATTTGAAAATGCTTCGTAACACTCAAAACTCTTAGTTTTAAAACTAATATGAATATATCTGTTACATCATATCGAATGAGAGCTAAAAATACTCGATATCTTAGAATAAATCAATTAACACGTGCTGAAGGTTGATATAATTTCGACCGAAGAGTAATGATATTAAAACATATACAAACAGTTTGAAACAATATTAAACATTGAAAACTCAGGTACAAAGATCAGAAATGATGGGTCCGACTGCCATCAATTTTGAACCAGTATAAATACATTGAAATGAATTTGCAATGTATTGGATTATTCTTACACGCACTGTATCACTATATATTTGTGTGTATGCCTGCAACGATCCTCAGAAAATGATTGTTGAGATTATCTCACTCGAGGATTGATTTTGATTCCTATTAATTACCTCATTGTTTTGATTCACTGCTAGACTAAATTTCATCCGTAATTATCTATTGGTGCGTGCGTGTATGCAAGCTAAAACAGAGCTCAGAACATAATAGCTTAGGCAGGTGTTCGTACTACCGACAAATATTTAAAGAAAAAAGAAAAACAGATTCGAGAACCAGTAATAAACTGGTTATAAAGACGCTGATAATTATAATCATGGGCATTATCATCATGAGCTGAGAATGTTGCTTCATTTTGATCAGAGCTTAAGAGCGTCTTTCTTGTGCTATTTATTCTCAGACACGAGCCGACTATTGTACGGTCGATTTATTGTGTTTCGACAAGCGTCGGTTGCCCATTGAAATGAGACGGAAACTCGAGTAGATTAAAAATCCAGGGACCCAAAATGGAAATTAGAGTTAAACCAGTAATCATTTTGATTGGTTGCTTAATGGTCCAATCTGACACTATGTGGGAAGAAAAGAAACGAGGGTTGGATCTGAAATGATAACGAGTTGATTTTATTAGTCAAGACCTGTTTGTGGAATCAATAATTCAGTTCTTGGGATCGGAGTGTATTTCGTAACGAGCTTTATTAGTCTCTGCTATATCTGTATCACGAAAGGTCTTACCTTCACCAATTCATAGAAATAAAAATGGTCCGTGTTTGAAAAGTACTAAACTTAATTGAGTTTTAAAAAAGCACTCACACCTGGGGGATCGCAATACTGACTCCGCAGTATGGTCAAGAGAGTTTGTCAACTGTTACTCCAATCTTGTGCTGCTTGGCACTTGGTAACTTTTGGAATATCTTGAGAATAATATTTTAGAAATTCACGAGGCCTCTGAGATTCCTTTGTAAGTCTTCACTCTGTGGTAGGTGTTTCTAAATAGCTTAGTACGACAAAAATTCGCAGAATCAAAGATTATGTTGTGCCGAATTCTCAAAGTTTGGTGGTCAGTTTTGAGAATAAGCATTCAAACCATGGTGCTTTAGTATTCTTTGGTTGAAAACCTTTCAATATTGTCTCTTCTAACAATTCAGTATTTTGTTTTTATTCATCAAGTTCTCAGTAAATCCACAAAGGTAAAAATAGAACCAAATGTAAAATTTTACCTATCTTGAAAATAATTGCCTCTCAGCAAATATTTCTCTAGCCATGGGTGAATTTAGGGAAGAGAGCGTTTTTTTTTAAATTCATTTCGTTCCGTTCCACACGCAGTTTAGTAAATCACAAATATCGGAGACCTCCATGAAAATGATTATTAAAATATTATAAACCAGTAAAACATATTCAGGTGTAAATAATCGCAATTATCATTGAAGATTTATCTTTCCGTAGAAGAAAGAGACACGTTTTGTAATTGTCTGTAACACAAATATCCTTCAACCTCACACTTAGCGAATGTAAATCTCCCAACACTCTGACAATGTTCCAATATATTTCAAGCCGAACCTCGATTATCACCTAGCAACTTACATAACAAAATACTGAGCTACATAACAACCTGTCATTGCAATATCAGAGGCAATTTCCGCCATTTTCTAAATTTATGCCCATAACCGGACGACAATTACTTGCGCAAAATTGCAGTGCCAACAATATTTTGATATAATGATGATAACACGATAAACAAAATCTCAATTATTATTTTTTTTATTTTTTATTTTTTTTTGTCCTGATCAGCGATATAATGACCGTTCAGATGTTGCAAAGATGGTGGGAGAATCTGCCTTCAGAGCATTTTGATTGGATATGTATAGTCGTATGGAATACAAATATGGTATGGAAGTATTTTTTTTCATTATTACTATCTATCTCTATCAGATGGACTACTGTAACACACTATTATTAATGTTCGACTACAATTCATCTTCATCTTGATTTCAGTTATTTCTTATCACAACTCAGATCATGGATTCACGGCAGCAAGTACACAGCACAAATTGAAAATAAACGATAAGTTCCCCTTTAGATTCTCATTCATGCTTTTCTTGCCACAAGGAAGTCTGATTAAACTCACCGGTTGCTATTTCAACTCACTCACAGAAGCTTCGATGGCTCACAGACGATCAAATAAAGTATTTCAACCATCCTGTTATCTCGATTTCTCCGGGGCAAATTTTCTCTGCTGGTAGTACCAGTACAGCATTCACTTCATTATTGATTTTTATTCGCTGCAGTATTGTAACCCGTCATTATTATAGAAACCTTACAAACAAATGATGATTAGCGCCATTAAATCATTAATTATATACATTATATATTACAAATTCTGTTTGTGTATATACATTTTTCCTCTTCTTTTGAGGAGAAATGAGTATCAGCACCATAATTCACTCTATGGTGACCGTTTTCCTATAGTGAATTTCTTGGGCGTTATGTACATGAACCAGGGGAATTTCCTGCACGGTCTGAACTCGAGAACATAGAGAAAGAAAGTGTAATGTTGAGAAATGTGTATAGTTAAAAGCCGAAGTGCATATTACAAAACTAGTTCATGCTAACGAGATGAACATACTTCTTTAAGAAATTACCATATATCATTTCAACCAAATTTGTATGTGTTCATGTGTTCATGTGTGTGTGTGTGTGTGCACGTGCACGTGTACGCACACGTGCAAGAAGCTCAATATTTTTGATTCAATAAAATTGATGTTAGACGATGCTGTTTCACCGACAATATATATATTCATGAAACTGATTCTGAACTGAGGTATGTATTGACATCGATTTTTTGAAAGGACTACTAAATCATTACAACAAAAAACTTTATTCCCAGATTTTCTCTCTATTTTAATCTTTATAATTACGTCATCGTATTGAGAGACATGATTCCTTTGAAGAAAAACATGATCGCTGTCTCACTCAGTTCGTGGAAATGTTTATGTAAAATTCAATTGACAGAAAACATTAAAACTGAATCTCCCCTACCAGTTAAAAGTATTTCGTACACAATTTTGAAAGTCAAAATATTTGGAAAATCCAAAGTAAAAAAAAGTCCTCTTCAGTTTAGCTGCAGATATAATCATTCCTTTTTTTTTTCTCGTAGTTATTTTCGTTCTTGCTGTTTACAGTAGGATATTGTTTGCTGGGGGCAAATTTGGAATCTTCATCTCCAAGTCATCGCAACAAGAATAAAAATACTCATGATAAATACCAGAAACGAGATTATTTCTCATGATCGAATCAAATGCTAAGATGTAAAGAATTAAGTCGAAGAATGATCAAGGTATGTTCTACTTCAATAGAGAATATGCTTGGCTGCTGACAATGTACTTTTGAATCATATACAATCAATGAGTAAATACAATGAAACAAGAATTTTATATCTTCAGTTGTTGAATTTTTGATTTGAAATGGAATCATGGTATAACAAAAAAGTGTGGATATCCAAATATAGTCGGTACTAAAATTAAACTGTGACTGTTTCAGTTTATCTCTCCACCAAGCTGATTTTATGTATGTTTGTCAGCCGTATTCTACCGGTAATGCTTGACAATCTATTTTTTTTTCAATTTCAATTCATGGCTAACTGATTCGATGCTGTAACTTGCTAAGAACAACTGTGGGGTAAATTGCAAAAATATTAGTAAATTCAATGTTTGGCTTCTGCAAGAAATTTTGATATTGCCTTGTACTATGACATAATATGCAATGAATAGAATAATCATTTTTTCGTACTTATAGGTTCAAAAAGTATTGTCTGCAATATCAAGAGTGCGATAAGTCGCGCATCAAAAATACAAATCACTTTCATTGAAGAGTTCTGATCACTGACATGATTTAACCTTTCGTATACGTGAGTGGAAACCCCTATATTTTTTGTCAAGAATTAGATACACAGCCTTTCTTTTAGTTAGAAATCGGAAACGTCACTTTCTTTGACGACACTCTATGAAAGCCCAGGACATGAGTGGTCAATCATTCATTGGCGCCGGCAATCCTAATTGGTTAAGCCCCGGCATCTCTAGCCGGTTATCTTCCTTCACTTCTGCATCTCTCTCGATTAACCACCTTTTGTAATCTAGCTTGGTCAACTACACCTACCATTATAACAGGCACGACTTATCAGGCTCCATTCAATTGAGAGACAAAACGACATAACACTCTTTATGCCAGATGTTGCTCAAATTCTTTTTTTTTCTATAGTTCATCTTTACACATTGGAAAATCCTACACCTAACAGGCCCCTCCTTTCTCTACTCTTCTTAACAGGATCGAATGTATTAATATTTCTATTCCATATATTTCATTCATATGTTTCATTTATTAAACGTATCTCTCATTTTCCACATCTGAATATTTGTATGTGTCTTTTTACTCCATTTGATATCAGCGTCCACTTTTGTACTCGGTGCACATGTTCTCTATACATCTTCACCCCCCTTCATCGACTCCTCCAGTTACGTTCGTGCCAACACCAAACCACGTGCCTCCAACGTCATTGCGCTACCCATTCCTCGACGAAGACTACAAGAACTATCCCGAACCATTATTTCTACGACCAGTTCATTTTCCAACCTGAATATATCCTACAAGACTCGGAGCTATTCGACAAGTTGCCTATTACCCGCATTCCTTCAATAACGATATAATCGGTAGCTCTGTTCGATAAAACAAAACGCCTTCGTAATATCTGCATCACCCATTGATGCAAAACAGAGAGAACCTTGCTCAACTTTGGCAAGAAAAGAGAAAGGCGAATTTCAAAGAGCTTAGGCCGTAACACTTGCAAACTTTCTAGAAAAGACGTAAGTGGCTATATTCGTTTTCATTGTGACCTGCCAGTTACATTGATGGGATTTTCTTTATTCAGCGATAAAAAAGTATCGTGTGACATTTGACTGAGGAGATGTAGAGGATTCTTCTTTTTCTAAGAAACTTCCTTCACTGAAGCTGACACTCGAGGCAAAAGGACCATCTGCTAGCCTTGCAAATGGCATTACAGGAAATGCAGAGAATTGTTGTGTTTCTTTTACTGATTCAAGACATGAATATATGTGATTTTACATATTGTATACTTACATGGACTTATATATAAATGTATATATATATATATACACATATACATATATATGTGTGTGTGTGTATGTGTGTGTGTGCATGTATGTGAGAGGGGAGTTGCATATATGACATATACATAAAATGCCTGCGTTTGGGCGTTTGGAAATTTACATTGCATACATTGACATTCATATATTTGTTCGTGCATATATGTGCATTCGTCTATGTTCATGTGTTTATGGGCGTAAATACAATCTTGTTCATATATACACTAATTTGTGTCACCTGGATCCATGTATGTATTGATACACATACGTGGAAAGTATGAACTCTAATTCTGTTTCCTACATACGCACACCAACATCTTTCTTTCACGCACACAAACGTCACCTCTTCCTCGCATATCT
>OY735199.1:50441210-50510732 GCA_963457665.1 Thysanoteuthis rhombus | reverse complement strand
TTCATTAAAAAAAAAAAACATTCAAATGTTACCTCGTGGGTATGTGTGCATCAATGTGCGTGTGTGGATGTATGTGTGTATGCCTGTGTGATTGTAATGGCTGCAACAGTTCGGAATCTATCTGACATTTTCCTCTTTTCCCTTAGTGTGGATATGCCACAATATGTCAGGAACCTAACTTGGATCAAAATATTGGCTTTCACCAAAAAAAAAAGTCCTTTCCCACGAAGACAATCACATTTACACTTAGAGTAACTCAAAACGCTGGACGCTGGCCCTAGCTTTACTTCAGATTCGCCACCTGCGGGCAAAACCTAAAACCTTTTGCAATTGACGCAGTTGTTCCTATAAGAGATTAAAAGTGACAAAAAAGACAGCAAAATAACAAAGATTAAAGAGAAAGCATTCTCTGTTAGTAACAGCAGACCTCCACTATACCGGCACCTTTGGGATATGAAAGAGTGTCGGATCGTGAGAATGTACAGAAAGAAAACCTCTAAACGTTAGCTGACCATTTCATCATACCTTTCGAATATCGTAACTTCAGTGCAAATTGAACAATGGTATGGAAACTTTTAATGAAATACAAAAAAAAAAATTCCAATTGAGTGATGTTTTTTACAGTCACAAATGAATCTAATCCCGAAAGATCAATACTGTTTAGTGTTTTAGCTTAAGAGGACAGGATGCACATTCTATAGTTACAGGATTCATAACTCTAAATAAGTCAAATAGGAGCAAATGGTATTGATAAAAGCAGGAAACCAAGCAGGAAAGATCCCCCTATGACAGAAGGACCGCTTTAACAGATTAACATATGTAGTGCAACCAAAATTTCTATTTTAAATACACAAAAAGTTTTTGCGATAGCAAATCAGTGAAAGAACCAAGTTACAGGGAGCTGGATAGGTTGAGGTGTGCTGCTTTGCTATAATTCTTGAATTTCATAATTCCTGCCAGAATTCCTCAAACTTTCCTACATACTGCTGCTTTCCTCTCTTCATTTATCCATATTTTCTCCATATTTCGATTACTTTCTGTGTTATTTCATGGCGCTCTCTGCATACAACTTTTATTCTCCCACTTTGCTTTACGCCTTTTTTGCTTGTATGTAATTAGAGCATAAGAAAACAAGAGAATCCAGCTTTTATTCTGAAGCAGATCGTTATAGAAGCAGCACACACTTTTTCTACTCTCTGCACTCCATTCACGTATACCTGCCCACACTCCAACGACTCTATTCTTTGTAGGGTTATTTTTTCCCTTCCCCTTATATAAGGGAACTTTTCATCAATCCTCGTCCGCTCGAATAGTGAAAGGGTTATCACGTCTGCATTACACGGAAATGTTCCAGGTTTTGATTTTCGGTTGGAGCAATGTGTGAAACTCTCTTCATTCGAACAAATCTCCTAGTGCACGTAGTAGCTAATTGAGTAAGCTTTAAGCAGTGTGATTAGGGTGGAGAGCTGAAACCTAACTGAGAGACTGACACTGACCGTGCACATGAAAGAATCATGCTCAACCCCACATGGGGAGATCACAAGACAGCACAATATATCAGAGAAGAGGCAGTCTGAGACATCATAGAAACATTTAGGAAACTCAAATAGCAATAGGATGGCCATGTTGCGAGAATGGCAGACAACAGATGGACTTCACTACTCACAACATGGATCACCAGAGATCACATGTGTAACCGAGGCCAGCAGAATCCAAAATGGAAAGACAAACTAGACAAGTTCAGAAAGTATTGGTTCCATGATAGTGATGTGAGGGGGATCCTGGGAAAGTTTATGTCCAACAACGGATGATAAAAAAATGATGTAGATGATTAACGGGGAAAAAACAAAAACAAAAAATCTTCTATTCCCAATCGAAGAAGAAAAATGATAATCTCAATTTTTTTTTGGACCCCCACCAAAGAAAAAAAACAAGTGTATTCCCTATTTAATTACGATAAAAAAAGGAAACTATATTTCCCAATTCTATCTTTTTAGCAGAACAATAAAAAAATAAATGAATAAACTGATTCACGTCTGATTTCGGCCTTTAATTACCCATCAAAGGTTGATACGCAGTTAAACCAATCAACCAACCATCTTATCCTTGATTTCCTCTCTCTACTCTCTGTCTTTTCTTTTTTTTTCCCTGGTCCTTAATCCCTTTAATATCAATCTCCTAGTAATTCATTCTTTTTTCCCCACGTTCCTGGTAATACCCCCCTTCTTTAACCCTTGTGATTATTATCCACGCCTATACCCACTCATTAAAACTTGCCGTCTTTTCATTCTTTTTATTTCAATGTTAAACAATGAATATATCAAGCGGATAATTACCCGTTACTATATTTACTATATTTCTCTGCTACTGTTAACCCCCCTTTCCTTAACTGAAATTCCTTTTTGTTTGTGCACGTTCATTCTTCTTTTTTATTCGCACATTTTAAATGAGAGACACGCGATAAAATTTATAAGCTCTCCCCTATGGACAGAAGGGAGAACAGTCCTCGATAACCATGGGGGAAAAAACGACACATAATTTACAGTGTACAGAAATGAGGCTGAAAATAACATGTAATGACGGAAGAAATAAACTGTGTTCTCGTCTATGATGAAACTACTGTACAGGTTCGGCCATGAGAAGATAACTGCATGCCAGTATTTGTCTTAAGTACTTTATTATTGAAGGGTACATGCGTGACACACATATATGTATGAGCATAAATTAGGGATTTTCTGGGCCCCTGCCACGAATATTAGCAATTCACCCACACCAGCTATTGTTAGATAGCTTCATCCACATTGGTCCCGACACTATAGTGTCCGTGGACTATGTTAAACTAAGCTAATTACAGGGATATACTGCTGACCGAAAGTTTACTTGATACTACTTTCGCAACAAAAAATAAAAAAATCAACATACCGTTCTGCTTTTGTTTTGTAAATGGTCTTTAAAAAGTCAGCACACACTCAGTTTCTCTTTCCCTTACACCCCGGTATTATTTACCTCCCTCCATCTAATCAATGCCTACTCGGTCTATTCTAAATGTTAGTTATTCTTGGTTTCACGATATCTATGCCTTAGGAATGTTTTTTTTATTTCGAAATTGTGGGGTAAAATCTTTACGTGGGTGGGTTTGTCGCAGAGCGATGTCTGAGAATTCAATTCTTGCTTGAGAACCAGAATCGTGGATCGGTGTCAGATTAAGCACCGTTGTTGATTGGTAATTCGTAAGCTAGTCTCGTTAGCAAATTAGAGCAGTGGATTCGATCCTCTCTGGGTACCAAATATTGCTGACTTTCGTCAGATTAGGTTTTTATCGTTGAGTGATATTTTATAAGTACAGCTTGTTGGTAGACTATTATACTGAATATAACCCTAACTAGACGCCCAATAATGTGGACCTGTTGCAAATTAGGTTAAATCAGGTGAATATCCAGTCATATCTACGTTGAGGGATGTTTGTTAAGCTAGTGTAGTGAATTCAATCCTTCAAAAACACACCGATATTGGATCGTGTCAAACTGAATTCTGCTGTTGAACAATGCCCAATAAGCTTGTATAGTTGGTTCGATAGCAACTTGGTCCCAATTATTACAGACGTGTACCAGAATACTCAAAAGTTGGTTCATGTGATGAAATGGTTTGAAAGTCAGATTTGTTGACCAAATTACTGGTGTAATCATTTCCATTCTCTCTAGATATCCATCTCTGATAATCATGAGCTTGAATAAGTATTTAGAAAATGCATTTACCATGGTTACAGTTAATAATCTAAAAGTAATTGAGTGATATGCATCCCAACTAGGTGTCTCACTTCTGATTCCTTTGGTTCGATTGATAAAAACCGATTAATATATACATATATTCAAATGCAAATGCTGACATATGTTTAAACATGCGCATATACATCGATTTAATGATTTTACTTACAGAGGATTCAAGAAGCATCTGATATATTCTCGAAAGTTCATGTTAACATTCTTACTTACCTTTCAAATTTATACGTATATTCTAACATTCAATCTTGTATCAATCTGTATAATGATGATTTTTTTCTGTACGTATGCAAGAGGAACCAAGCAAAAAAGGTACATGGTTGGTAGAATCTATTCAGTCTTTCATCTAAAGTGTTGTCTATTTTAGATAATTGAATAAATCTCGGTGGTTTCTTTCAGTCACCTTCCCTGCAACGTAGCTAAAAGGCACAGAAAAGGCACAGAAAAAATATCTCCGGAGTTCCTCAATGAATTTCAATGGAATTTCATGGAATGTTGGGTATTCGGCCAGAGAAAATGTGGTTATATTTTGTGGCACATCAAAGAACTCTCAACAGAATTTTTTCGAAGTATTTTTTGTTAAAATGAATTACATAGCAGAACTTTTTTTCTCTCATGAATTTTAATTCCTTTCTCTATACTCACAAATTTGAATTTGGGGGAGTATGTGTATACTGTCCTCCCCTCTCTCTCTCTCTCTCTCTCTCTCTCTAAATATATATATATATATATATACATACATATATATATATATATATATACATACATATATATATATATATATATATATATATATATATATATATATATACATACATATATATATATATATATATATATATATATATATATATATATATATATATATATATATATATATATATGTATATTTATATATATATATATATATTGATTCGAAAACATATTTCTGGAGATGGGGGCTCATATATTATATGAATATGTTGGCCTTCGCTTTCCATCTATCTTCCAAGACCATACCTTCTAAATATTTAAATTTCTTATTTTTACTTTATTCTTTTTTGAATGAAAGATTATATATATATATATATATATATATATATATATATATATATATATATATATATATATATATATATATATATTTATAATCATTTATCCAAATACACACATATATATATACATATATATATATACATTTATATATGTGTGTGTGTGTGTTTGTGTGTGTTTGTGTGTGAGTGTGTGTGTGTGTTGTGTCAAATTTTATAACAAACAAGAAACAAAAAGAATCAGATATCACAATGCTCAGTATTTAACAGATGAAATTGAATTATAGAATTGAAAAAAAATACAAGGACATGTACCCAGTGAATACCCAGATATAACCTAATTTCACTAAAAAAGATGGCAACATTGAATTCAATGGTCGGTGAAAACGGCCTTCAGGCGAGTAGTTTGAATTATTTTTTTTTACTTGATATTTCTTCTAAATTCTCTCAGTTTTGAAGCTATACAAGGATGTCGAAATAGACGATTCAAAATTAGCTTGTATCCCATGCACTCACGGTTTCCTTAACCAGAGAAGTGCAAATGATTTGAAGCATGTGGTTTCTACGTAACCTCAGGTGTTAAAAATAACACTTTAAATAGCTGTATGTCTGCAGAGTAACTGCTATGTATATTTTGTGTTATTTCTTTTGATAACTGAAGTAGCATGCAAAAAGTTGAAATTTAGTTTCAGTTCACACTGACTTGTCACCAATGTTGCATTTATATACTTAGTTTATATCTTTTTTTTTCTAATCATTTAATATATCAGTCAATTAACTTTTCGGTTAGTAAATGATGGATTGCCATGATATAGTTGATTAAACAATTTTTTTCGTGGTCGCAAATACTTCGAACCTAATCAAAACATACAGAGATCTGAGTTTTTCGTGGTTTATCATATACTTCTGATAAAAAGCCAAACTGTCAATATCTTAATACAACGTCTCGTACTTTTTTCTTAAAATAACATCGTATTTTGAAAACTTGTGACTGTGGAAAAAAATGTGCAATGATGCTGGTCTGTTGTAAGCATGAAGAATTTGAACGGAATAAAAATAAAAGATGTTGGTATTAGGTGTTTTTGTCACTGCATGAAGAGTGCAGTGATCGTGAATATACATCGAGTGCACAACACGTAGGAAATCGTTTAGCCCCACTGGCAATACAAAAGCAGAATCATGATTTGCACTTGGAAAAACCTGAAGCAAATGATTTCCTTTGAATCGATTTGGTTCCTTGCGTTTTCGGTCCATGTCGAGATGTGATAATGCAAGACAAGCAACGGCATGTCTCTCTACGCAAGAACAATCATCAAGGGCGAATCCAGTTCAGACAGAGAAATTTACAAAAAATATCTTGGTGAAGAAATTTTTATAGCTAAAAGAATCAAATAATCCCAAGTAATCATAAATTATCCTTATAAACAAACAAACAAAAAATATCTGTATTTTTATCGATAAACCCTCCCTGCTCGACATTTCTTTCATTTGGATCCCTTTCTGCCTCAAATCCTAGATTTGCCCGAAATATCATACATAGTCGGTGATAGATTGGCATAGGTCATGGCGAAGATGCCGTTAGTACAGATATCGTCATTACACTAAGGATTTGAATAGACTCACAAGCAATGATTCTTCTAATGATATCAGCCTTAATAACAAATGTAAGTTCACATACAAAGCACTTTCTTCTAATCGCAGTCAGCCTCTCAATATGACTGTTGGTTATTATCTTTTCTAAGTTGCAAAACTGATCTGAGAGTGACAGCGCATCTATTTTAGAAACGCTATTTCTCCCTTATAATGTAAAAGTGACCTTCACTGCGCAGCAGTTGAAGAGTTTGTTTGTTTGTTTATTTTTTTTAACGAGTAGTAAATGAGAATGTATTTCTCTCATGGTATTCAATTCTGTAATAAAAGGCATATTCTCATAGCTAATTCTAAGGAAACTATATTTTTTGCGAGAATATGTTTCCATTCTTCCTTGTTTTTCAAACATACGCATTGTTGGGGTTCTATTTAGCTAGCTTCCAATTGGTTTCTACGCATTCTCATAGATTATATCAAAGATACTTCCTAAAAGAAATTTTAAGCACAAAATAAACCCCAAATAAACTCATTACAACAAAATCTAATCAGCAAATCTATTTCTTTCAGAGATTTATCAAAGATCATTTTAATGAAGTTTTCATGCACATCATGACTTGAATTATCGATCAGATTACCTAAATCAAACGTTTTAACAAATTTTATTTCTACTTCTTCATTTATTTCCCATTTGCTACACACTCCAGCTTATCGGAAAATTCATTTGTTGAACAGTTTTCACAGGAACCGTATCAAAAAACGCAATCTCAATATTTTTCCTCTTCTATTCCCCTTTTAAATAAATCACCTCCTTTACTTTTTAATGGCCTCAACTTTTTCCCAATTACTGGAAAGACAAGCGTTCAAATATCATCAGGAAGTAAATGAAAACTCTTAGATTATATATCCATTAAACCTGTACCCTGCAAATCGTGATTAATTTCTTTAGTATAATACAATATTTTAAAACTCGTTCTATTCAGATATTTAAATGATAAGTCGGAGTACATGTCTACATTGGCTTAAGTATTCAAGGCGTGAAAAAAGAATTAATATTTTCAAACATGTTTCGACCCATCAAGGCAGACAACCCCCCCACTTCATATTCTCGCTCTAAATATTCACATATAAACATGTGAATGAGAATATGTACATATATATGTATGTATATATATATTAAACGAAAATCAAGATCTGAAATCACCCTTTGAACCCTTTTTTTTTTTATAGATATTTCTCATTTTACTTTAAAACATTCATCTGGGTCCATTGAATATGCATACCAAATATGGTTTGGCTGTGTTCATGTTTTGGTGATTTCTACAGTGTAACAAACAGACAGACGATGTGACAAACTTTATATATATATATATATATATATATATATATATATATATATATATATATATATATATATATATATATATAAAGTTTTTTTTTTCCTCCTGGGTGTTACAACGTTGCAAGGTTACATAACAATTGAGAAACCAAGATTCCACGTCCAAATCATAGAACATCAGTTTCGTTTCCAATTAATCCAGTTCCACACTTTGCACAGCATCTTAATCAACAACTTTCAGTTATGACTAGAATACATTTTTTCTCCATAAAATACTTTCATACTTTTGTATCAATACATGAAGAATATCGCTTGATTGCAAAAAAACAACTCCTGGATCAATCACAAAAAATAATTATCTTTTAGTTTATGGCCTATTCTTAGACAAAATCTGATTGAAACTTGTTGATGATTTTTGGAAATATCTTGTGGACAAACAAACATTTCCGTATCAATGTCAAAATGTATGAGGAATGTCTTTCGATCAGGGAAAAAAACACGAGCAGCCAAAATTTAATAAATTCTTGCATGCCCCATGGCCCACCCTTCCATAAAATATATTACAAATTCATCGTGGATATTTTGAGACATTATGTTGATAACGAAATATGAATTAATACATATACTCTAGTAAAGGTGGATGAATGTCGCTTTTTTTTTCTGGTTCTATGAACCAGAAGTTGTGATAATCATAAAAATAGACGACATTCTTTTTATATTTCTCCCCAAGTCTCTACAAAAATATTGATCAGAAGAAAAAAAAAGAGAATAAACAAGTGATGTTGGTTTAATTTTATGGTTGAAAAGGGAGATAACTTGTAAATCCAATTCATAACTGTTTGGCATTTGCTCTTATTAGTTTTAGGTCATACGTTCCTTTTGAGTTTTGAACATACATTACTTATAACGATGAAGCTATCGTTATTATGCGTTATGTTTGTTGTAATGTCAAGTCTTCTATTGCATTCAGTACAAATCATTTTACGTTTGTCATGAGCCAAGCATTGTGCGTCACGCTTTCTATGTTTGTGATCGGGGCTGAAAAGGTTATGTGACTGTTGCAACGCAAATAATTACAGCACATTTCCAATTATTTTTTCCACTGAAGTTCTCGATCGATTGAAGATTAAAATCACTTGAAAAGGCGTTTGTGACACTTGCAGATGGCCGCCATGGAAGCAAAGTTCAGTGCTGGTCTTGTGATATTCGAAACTCGACAGGAAATTAATCTTGAGAGGCACAAAGTGAATCTTGTTTGTATGAGTGGAAGAATCAAGGAAAATGGTGAAGGTATGTGTGGTTTACAAATAAATACAGACGGAGAAAAAAAAGACAGTATATGTGGGTATGTTAAGTGTGTGCGAATGATATTTTTGTGTATCTATGTGGGGACAGGTATGTCAGTAATTGTTTGCATATATATATATATATATATATATATATATATATATATATATATATATATATATATATATGTTTGTATCTGTGTGTGTATGTTGTGTGTATTGGAAAAAAGAGGAGGAAAGCTGTGTCCGTGGGTTACGTAAGGAGGACACGTATTTCAAGGGTGTTATCATCTGTTGGCTTATATGGATAATTATATGTGGAGATCTGTATGTTTGTTTGTGTGCAAGTGCGTCCATTCATTTGTACGCTTTCATTCCTCGACAGAAAAAAAAGTACATGATATAGTTGTGTAGATGTGCATATGCACGTGTGTGCATGCGTGAGTATTGGTTTTGTATGATCTATGCTGGAAAGAAGCGATAAAGATTTTCTTTCATTGTAACCCTGTATATGTGAGTGTAAAAGTCTTTGTATGACTGTGCTGGTATGTTAAATAAAAAAGGACGTACACACACACACACACACACACACACACACACACACATATATATATATATATATATATATATATATATATATATATATATATATTTATATATATGTATATATATATATATATATATATATATATATATATATATATATATAATAGCACGTATCTTTGAATGAGAGTTTATGTATGTGTGCACAAATCAGTAAGATTGCCCTGAGCGCTCTCATGTCCGAGCAAAAAAAAATGTGTTACGAGAAATGGAGCAGAGAGAGAGAGAGAGAGAGAGAGAGAGAGAGAGAGAGAGAGAGAGAGAGAGAGAGAGAGAGAGAGAGAGTAAACACAGTGAAAGTGGAAAATATCACGAGAGAGCAGTTGATTTTATTCCGTCGGTAAGAGAGAAAGTGATAAAACCGCGTAAGATAGTTACAAGCGGTACGCGTTCGATCGTCTACGTTGTTGGAAGTGATTTACTGGGAAGAAAGCGGTAGAAAGTCAAAACAATGGATTGATTATGTTCCATAGAGAAAGGCGTTCATTATAATCTCAGATAATGTTATGACAGGGCTATTAAAATAAGTTGGTCAAAAAACACTTCATACGAAAGGAATCTGAAACATTAATGCGTTAGATTTTTCCGACTACAGTTTATTTAAAAAAAATTTTTCATGCATTATAATGAATTCAAAACAATCAATGTAACTTGTTCCAATTATTATATCCTTTGCCTTATGGTATCGTTTGGTTATTGTTTTCTTAAAGACCCTGTCCCAAAGAAATCACAATTAGTTGCTCTATCTGTATTTTGAAATCAGAAAAACGATTGTTTAGATAAAATGATTTACATCTGTATGTCGATATGTGACCAATGACTCTGTATGAGCACAAATCTGTACGCGTTAGCAAGTTGGAAAGACTTACAGAAGAATTATATATACAAAACCTGGGGAAGTGATTGCGTACATGCAAATAAGTTCGGGGAGATGGATTCATCTATGAAGCAAAATAAGAAGACACTGTGTCAGTGAGAATGAGTCTCTACAACGGTAGGATGGCATTGTATATAGGAATTTATGTATAAATATGTGTGTTAGGGATATATACAATGCAATGGAACGATTCATTCTGTCTGTGTATACTATTGTGGGTCAATCTGTGTGTGATATTCAGGTCATTTCCTTAGCTCAGAAAGAGAATATGTATTAATTTATTTATCATACAAGTTACTGCTCTCCATCATGCCACCCGAGGCAACTCTTACGGCGTGGAATATTTTTAATCTGCACTCATTGATCTTTGGATCATAGGGTTTGTCGATATGGTTCAAAATCACTGTTTCAACCGCCATTTTGTTGTTTTTAAACTTGCTCAATAAAGTAAATAAGACATAATCATGACATCAAACTGGATGGAAAGCTCTAAATTTGACAGGTGCTCATAACTTAATCTATTCTTAATTTTTTGAATAATTTTCGGTAAAATCATTTTAGGTATGAGAGGGCATATAATACCCATTCAATATGATTTGTATTTCATTAAATTATGCGTTGGTATTATACATTCTTCTTTTCAACACGATCAGATAGTTTGAAAAAAGTTGTTCATTAGGCAAAATTATGGAGAGATTCTTGTTTTCCATCATTTTCCATAGTTTGACCATAGTCAAAACCCAGGATAGCTGAATAAAGCAGGTATGACTGTATTATGGGGAGACATCTCTTTCAATGAAAGAATATATATATATATATATATATATATATATATATATATATATATATATATATATAGTACAATGTGGATTCGCTACACAAACTAGCTCATGTTTCTGCCCTCTTCGGGCCTCATCAGGCGATTCGCCTGATGAGGCCTGAAGAGGGCAGAAACATGAGCTAGTTTGTGTAACGAATCCACATTCTACAACTTATTTCCAGCTATACCTTTAAACAACTTCATGAAAAAAATGTTTTATGTATCGAGCACTCTATGAAATAAATCCATTACATTTCAGAAATAGCTTCATATAATTAATATATTACTATATTATGTTATATCACTAGCCTGATTAATACAACATATACCATATGTGCGTGTGTGTGTGTGTGTATATGTATATATATATATATGTATATATATATGCGTACATGTTTATATATATATATATATATATATATATATATATATATATATATATATATATATATATATATATATATATATATATATTGTCCCTTATTTTGGTAGAATTCTACCGTTGCTTGCCTCAAATTGAAGTTAGCTTGACAACAATCGAGTACAAAATAGTAGATTTATTATTAATGTCTGATGGGGAATTCGTTTTTGTTTAACTCTGGTATATATATATATATATGTGTGTGTGTGTGTGTGTGTGTGCGTGTGTGCCTGTGTGTGCCTGTGTGTGTGCATGTGTGTGTGTGATCAGATATATATATATATATGTATATATATGTGTGTGTGTGTGTGTATATATATATATATATATATGGTTGTATGTTTTTTTTTTTTGTTTGGTTTGTTTTAACCAACGGGTAAAGATGATTTCACAGAAATGGAATTTTGTGACATCTATGAGGTTGTAAGATCATAACTTGCACAACCTTGACAACTAACCACTGGAAATATACAAGCAGCGGAAATTGTAAATCGTGGCAACAACAAAAGATATGCTCTCTGCACAACCCCATCCATAAATTGGAGATATCAAATATTACACGCCCAACCAAACTGATAAAAACTTGTGGAGGTATTGAAATATTTTGTGGTTCCTGCAAGGAAAAAGCAATTTTTCGAATGGCAATTTGGTCAAATAATTGTCTCTACTTTTCTTTTTTTTTTTTTTTTTCTTGAAAATAGCTTATTTTGATAAGTAAAAAACAGTTCCTGGTGACAAAACGTATATTTTGCTTTTGTACCGAACACTGATCTTATTGGTTGAGACTGACATTATCCATCCGCAGATATGACGTAGAATTAACAAAATTTGAGCACAAAATATTCCCCACCTGGTCAGATAGAGATAACAAGATAGCCATTCTAAACACCAATGTTCCAATGAATTTTGGTATCCAATCGTGGTGAAGTAGCAATTATCTTGAGGGAATTCGCTGAAAGGTACACTTGTTTTATTGTCATTTTCTGCATGCTTTCAGGAGTTGCAATGCACTATATCCTACCATGTTTGGTCATCAGTTCCTGAACATGGCAGCGTATGCAGCATGAAACTGTGCTCTTTGCACATGATAAGTTATGGAAGCTTTGGGCATATCCATGTGAATTTGCACTCTTTGCAGGCCAGTATGGCTGTTTAAATGGAAACAGTGTTGAATTTCCATCACCCTGAAACCATCAAAATTCTGTGCATGGGACATCTCTGGCTTGGTGATTTGTTCATTATAGCCAATGAGTGTTGCAAGAACAGTTTTTTGGGATACAGGCAAATCCTACCTTTGATAGGTAGTAGTTTCGATAGAGTTTTTCAGTCGTTCAAGAACTTGCATGCTCTCATTTTGCCTTAATCAGAATCCTCAAAAGTTGTGTATAGTACTTTAGTGAAGTTGGAGAGAGCATCTTTACGGCATTGATGGGGCTCTCACCGAACCTTTCAAATGAAGTTATGTCCGGACTCATGCTCTTAAACCTAATTTTCTTGCCAGTGAATCGTAAAAAACTAGCGGTATACTGCTACACAACGTAGAAAGAGGGCGTTGGAAGACACTGCGAAGATCTGTAATGCTCAAGCATATCATGGATAGGCATTATGCATTCTGGGCTGTTCTCAACCACACCTGTGTTATATCTAAGAAATGCATTAGCTCATAGTAAAGCACATGCATTGGATGATCTCAGGTAGTATGCTGCCCTCATCCGGTACTATTTCACACTTTTGGGCATCAATGACTATTCACGGAGGGGACAGAGTCCAGGTCTTCCAGAATAGACGGGTGTTTGATACCGTCAAACACTTTTAAAGGGAGTTTTCTGTGGAGTATATGTGGTGTATACAGAAATACAGTGGGATGGCTAACTTAGTCGCCGACGACATAATTATTTACTACCAGCTGTAAGCAAACACATGCCACGCCTATGTCTATACACACACACGCACACACATGTATATACATATATACATATATAAATACACACACACACACATATATGTGTATGTACACCTATATACTCTCTCACACACACACACACATATATATATATACATATATAGACACATATATGTGTATGTACACCTATATACTCACACACACAAACATATATGTGTATGTACACCTATATACCCCCCCATATATATATATATATATATATATATATATATATATATATATATATATATATATATATATATATATATGGGGGTGGGCCCTCCGAAAAAAAAAAGAAGGTTTAGGGTTGATCGTCAGATACGTATGAATCGGCGTTCCACATTTTAGACCATGGCGAAAAGATGACATCTTGATGAGCCTTTAAGAGAATCAGAAATATGGTAATCCGAGGAATCAAAGATAGAAAAATCATGTCAATGTTCTGATATTTTGAATCCTAGACCCTGAAACGTTCAAACAGTAGGGATGCTTTGTCCTGCAAAAGCAAAATCCCTTTTTCCAATTGATGCCGTTATGCGCTTCCAATTGCTGGCCCACTTTTTAACAATGACATTTTTACACATACATTTTATGAATTTCAGCCCCTGATGCATCTTCAGCCCATAAAAACGGATCATTGGTTGTTGTTCTTCCTTTGTGGACTCTGATGTTGAGGACAAAGGCCACCAATGAATTCTCACTGTAGTAATGACAAACACAAAACAATTCAAGATGCATGCGCAGGACTAAGCATAGTCGATCCAATGAAGATTAGTGCAGATGATTATTGGTATATATATATATATACATATATACATACATACATACATATATATATATATATATATATATATATAGAGAGAGAGAGAGAGAGAGTGAGAAAGAGAGAGAGAGAGAGAGAAAGTTGCAATTTACGATATATGAGTGGATATAGAATCCGACGGTCTGAGCGAAATCTCAGCCCCAAAGATACAATTATTTTTATCCAACTCTTTATATATATATGGGTGTGTGTGTGTGTGTGTGTGTGTATATATATATATATATATATATATATATATATGTATGTATATATATATATATATATATATATATATGTATATATATATATATATATATATATATATATAATCAACACTTTGTCATGACTTTCTCATCTTGAAAATTGTTCTTCAACAAGCTGATGGCAGTTAATGTCTCAGCTGTAAATAACTTTTGCACCTCTTTTCCAGTAGACTGCATGCAAAAGCAATAAAACCAGAAAAAAAGCTCATTTTCAACCAAATTTCTCTGTTCTGCATGTGTGAGTGTATAAATTACAGTACATACTGTATGCGTTTATGGACATTTATCTAAGCAAATGTTGTTGTACATGGATAAATATGCATAGTAATTTCCATTTCAATTACATATTCCTTTTGAGTTCTGGATTTAGTTGTGAAAATGAAGGTCATATTTGTATTCATAAAAATTGCATTCTTTTTTTTGCTAGCATCCATGAAGTGAACTGGTAACTCTGAAAGAGGAATGCGTGGGATTAAAAGCAGAAGAAAAAAATGTAATAATTCTTAATCAAGAATATAGTGGATCTTTCTGCCCTTTTGTCTGGCTTATTCGTGACTGGAAGCAAATACTACATATATCCTCGAATAGAGAACACTTCTCGATGATTGGGAGTATGAAGAACTTAGCATTTTTAATAAACAATACTGGTAACAATACTATGTATATAAAGAGAATAATAGAGATTTCATACTAAAAAAATGAAGAAACCGACGATAAGAGTGCAATAATGAAGTTGATAAGCCACGGCCAAATACGAAATCACTCAGTGAGGACAAGAAAATCTGTTTAAAGCAAAAAAACAGAACATGGGAAGCAAGTAGAGAGAAGGCGTTCGAAAAAATATGCTGGGCATCAACAGAAGACAAGAAAAAATCAATAAAGGATATTAGTTATCGGAAATGAAAACTATTATAAGGAATTAGAGATAGGAAAGATTGGGATCGAAACAGAAAAGACGATCAACGTAAAACATCGAAAGGAATCATTACGAAAGTGAAATAAAAATATAAGTTCAGAGTCAAGAAAATAGACCAACAGCCAAAAGCTGAAGAATAGTGAATTGGATACGGATGTATTTGGCATAAAAATGATAGGGCTGATAATTTTAACAATAATTAGTTATAAAAAATAAGATACGATTTTTGTATAACCGTATTCATTTATTAGAATGAAATATACCTGTGAGTAAATGCATGGTACATTTTCAGTACATTTCAGCCAATAAGACAGTGCCCTCGCAATCAGTTGGTTGGGAGTTGAAATCATATTGGTTTAAATCCCTAATTTTGATGATGATTGGCCTCGTTGTCCTTGTTTTTTGTGCATTTTTTTTAGAAAATTGAGTCGACACCAGTTTTAGAGTTTGACAATAAAAAAAACCTAGTTAACTGATAACAAAAAAGAACGTTGTGCAAAAAAAAAAAAAAAATTTTTATTATTTTAAAAAGTTAAAAGATGGATATTGACAAGAGGGATAGAGTAGACAGTATACAAAATAATGAATAAACGCGGATTAGAGTCGAAAAATACGCTATGGAAACTTACACAGAAAGAAAAAGACTTTCAAAAGAAACAGACGAGGACAATAACATCAAAATTCAGCTTGACGCTGAATAAAATTGAGAAAAAAAGAATGATAAAGACAAATAATAAGTTGAGAAGAAGCATGACACTGAATACTTGCAAGCCTATCATCGACTTTCTTCGACGATTAAGACAGAAAAAGAAATACCATATTATTTTTTTTATTTTAAGATTAGCTTAGATTGACCCATGAAGAAACAGAAATAGCACGTTCAATATCTACATTTGAAGTACAGGCTTCTATCTGAACTAGGACAACAACCTCCAATCTTAATATATCTAAAAACATTATGACCTTTGACCTATAATGTAACGATACTTACACATCGTTACTAGACTATTGGCTTCGATTTTTATTCTGTTACACACTTGCAGCAAAGTTGAGCATAACGAATGTCTAACATGGCATATCGATGTAGCATTTTTCCGTATTCAGGGTCTTGTAGAGGCGGCAGTAGGCACTGCTTAATAAGTATTTTTGTAATCAATGCTAAATACAAATCATAATTATATCAGTTGAGTATATGGATCTAAATTCAGTGTATATGATATACTCAACTTATGAGTGTACATTATGATGGTATAGTTGGTTCTTTAAACATTGGGCCACTAATTAGAATGCAAGTTGTTCTCAATGGTGTGTATAGAAGATGAATTCATCAAAAAATATTTTTTTTGTCAAAAATTAAAAATGGCTGAGGTTGCCACTGTAACTGTCATTCATTTAGAGGGAAATTAAATGATCATATGACTATAACATTGATGCAATGTTGGTAGTGTCTTTGAAAGCCTGTGAAGGTAGAGATGAATGTCAAAATTTTGGATTAACTGCAAAGCGAGGGTATTTCACATCTACGTAATACATAGATGGGCGGTCACGCGCTGATATTGTTTACATTAATGTGGAACGCACAAATGTTCTACGGAACAGAGGTGCCCAAACATATTTCAACCAAAATGGATTTGATTCTGTTTCTCTGTAATTATTTTGAGCGTGTTGGTAATTTCGAAACTACTCAAATATAACTTTGTGAGAAAACGTTTTTAGATTTTTCCCTAAATACATTGTAAGTTTCATATTTCAAAACTTCTTAAAAAAGAAAAGGTATTGTCAACATAGGTTATTTGAGTTTTCAAGTTGGTCTGGCAAGCCATTTTCCGATATATTTATCATGTGTACAGGCCACAGCATCTGAGTGAAATACTGAACATTTACTAATCATGGAGGCATGATTAACCGAGAGACAGACTTGAAAATTATGATGCATGCAACGAGCGTACGAGAGAATCATGCTCAACCTCACATAGAGATATCACAAGACAGCACAATATATCAGGGAGAAAACAGGAGTCTTAGACATCATAAAATCTACTATGAAACTTAAACGGCAATGGGCTGGTCATGTTGCAAGGATGGCAGACAACCGATGGACATCATGACTCATAACATGGATCGCAAAAGGTCCCATGCAAAACCAACGCCGGTGGAATAAAAGATGGAGAGACGAACTAGACAAATTCAGAAAATACTGGCTCTACGACGCCCAAGATAGAGAGATGTGGTGAATCCTGAGGGGGGGGGGGTTCATATCCAGTGACAGACGATCAAAGGCTGATGATGAAATAGTGACCAGAATATTTATATTTTTGTGTATTCTGCGACGACCACGATAGAGAGATGTGTCAAACCCTGGGGAAAGTCTCTATCGAACAAGTGACGATTGGAGACTGAAAACAATATATTGACCAGTACGATCACCAATCCCCGACTTGAGCCGCTCATTTTTTCGAATCATTAGCTTTGTATATATGAGGCACACCTTTAACCCCACCATTGTAAAGAAATTCATATTTTTTGTCTTTTGCTTGACTTTCCTGAGATTAACGTCAGAGATTGAGTGACAGAGTCTCGACAGGTCTCCCAGCCCTTTCACATGACGCCTACACCTACCAAAGCAGCGCCGTAATTTGTCTCATCTCCACCATGCTTTTTCTATTGGCTGTTAGATCATTGGTACCTGCTGGGTGTCTCAGGCCTCATATTTCTAGTACTCACCTAAGTATCTGTGCAGTCCCCAGTAGTGTTATGGTCTGTAAAATCTCAAACCTTTCTCTCATCCCAAGTTCGACGAATCTTTTTTTTATTTGTCTTTGATACGGTTCCAAGTGCACACACTTTTGCTGGCACTACCCTGACTATCATGTTCTGCACTTTTTTTCCCAGTTTTCTTGCATTTCCTTAGTTTTATTCTGAGATCTGCAGTCACGGTCATGCCTGTTACTTGGTAGGTTCTCTTCTTCTTTTCCACGATTATTAAATCTGGTTTTCTCGCTTGTATGGAGTGGTTAGTTCGGATGTCAAATCCCAGAGTAATTTGTGACTCTAATTCTCCACGGCTGTCGCCGGTTTGTACTGGTACCACTTTTCTGTATGGTTAAATAACCATCTGTTTGCTTTGTCCCGAGTGGATCACTGTTACTACTCTATCGTGTCTGTGTTTATCCTCCTCCTGGACTAGTTGATTAAATTCACTTGTTATAAGGTCTCATCCTTATCCCAGCATAGACGGCGCTGTTTGTCGATTATTGCTTTGATATAGTTTGTTTTGGTGAATTTGTTTTGGGCTGGGCAATTCTGTTACTCTCTTCGGGTTTCCTTTGCATAGTCATATCATTGATCTATCATCTGCAACATTCTGTATCTGTCTCTTGAATTCTCTCTATTGTCTTTTCTATTCCAATCTTCCTTTTCCTTGTTTACTGTGCTGCTCCTTCGTTAGCTACTTTTTCCGGGTTGCTCGTTGCACTGCTCTGTGTTCTCTTCATAAGTTCTTTACTATTTGCTTGCACGTACTTTTCTTGTCCTGTTTTGGTCCTTTGGACACAGCTTTCTATGCTGATGAGACCTCCGTTGTCTTCATTCCTCGTTACATACAGAACACTTGTGTCATTTCTGAGGTGTAAACCCTTGTGTATTAAGCTTTCTCGTTTGCTGGCACATTAACTGTCCTTTGCCCATCCAATGACTGGTCTTGTGTATCTTACTACTGAGACAACCAAAATATTCTGCTCAATTCGGTCTCTAATATTTTCCTTATCCTCTTAAGGTATTTCTTCTTCTTCTTCTTCTTCTTCTTCTTCTTCTTCTTCTTCTTCTTCTTCTTCTTCTTCTTCTTCTTCTTCTTTTCCTCTTCCTCCTCTTCCTCCACCTCATCATCATCATTATTCACAATAAGCTTATTTGAAACAATTGGGAGAGAAAGCGTGAGAAAATGCATGAGAAAGTCAAAGAGAGTTAGTGTAAGTAAATGATTGATTTACTTTCGTAAAAAAATATTTTGTTTTTTTAACATCTATCCCCGTTTGAAATTGACAACTCTAATCAGTCTCGTGTCAACATCTTTGTTCACTGTCCAGGTGGGATAAGCAGGTCATGCAGAGTTAATATTGGATAAGTCTTGCAAAAACGTAGCAACAATGACGGCAATTCATTGTTAGGCAGAGAAGGCAATATTGTTTCATTGATTCGACCATGTCTACTTGGGGTGGGCTGGGCAGTCTTCAGGGTTTCTTTCGTTTAATTCATCACACAAATAAATTAAGAAAGTAAGAAAAAGTTGGCCTCCACATGAACTTCAGCCAAACGAGTGCCATGTATAACAAACATATCCAGGACAATGAGATGACGATCAAAATCGAAAATGCAGAGCGTAAGAAAGCAAACCACGAAATCTGACTAAGACAACAGATCTCTATAGAATCCTCAAAAGGAGAAGAGATAACGAATAGAATCAGACCTGGTTGGCAAGCTCTCGGTTGAGCAAGCTCAACTTTCAAGAACAAGAAAAATTCCACTCGTATTAAAAAAAAAAGGTATATGATTTTCAATTATTCAACGTTGCTTAAATCTATACAATCGAAGTGATTCAATTTTTTGAATTTCAGAATGTAAATAAATTAATTCCATGTGGATAAGAGAATTAATTCTTTATTGCGATTATTTCAGTTGACAATAACCATACATTTTTTTTCCAGAATGAAAGACATGTTCATTCTGGTTGCCTTACGTTTTGATCATGAACAGATTATATTTACTTTTTGTAATTTCGGAAATTTGAAAACAAATGCGTAATATTCCAAGTCACTGCAGCACAAATGATTTCATCACTTGGAATGTACTAAGCCAGTGATACCGGAAGTATGCACTGCCGCTCCTTAGGATGCCGATAGCCTCATAATCTTAAATGAATAATAATTTGATTCTAGAATTTTAGAAACAATGTGCTGAACAGGGTCCCACTAATAATCCTGTTTGTTAAAAACTTGAAATAAATGTGTAACTTTTTTATCAATTCAAATTAAATGACAAATTATTTCCACCTGACTATTCTTGTTCCACGAAACTAAGTACATTTGTTCAGTAATCTTTTATGCAGGGTGCTGTGTAAATTCTCCAAAGTAGTAAGGAAAGTTTAGGAACCATTCTACTATGCAGCCTGATCGATCATTTGAACAGGCACTCTTGAATTCTGTTTCATTTGCACGCCAATTTTTTTTATACTATGTGAGCAAAGAATCATATATTTTATTTATAGAAATTCAAGGTTTTATATCGGGGACGACATTGCGTGACCTTAATTGTGCTGTATTCAGAGAACTTCAATGAAGTAAAAAATATTCACTGGATCGATAACATGTTCCAATGTAAATGACGTGACACAAGTTGAGGAGCATAAGAAGAACAATGAAAAATTAAAAAGGAAAGTAAAAGAAAAAAATCTATGATATAATGTCAAACTTTTCTTATCAAATTGTTGTTTGGGCACAAAGCATTACTATCATCATCAGCAGCAACAACAGTCATTTATCGTCTGTTGTTGGATACAGATATTTCCCAGGATTCACCAGACTTCTTTATGATGGATATTGTGAAGCCAGAACTTTCTGAACTTGTCTAGTTCGTCTCTTCATCTCGTATTCTGCTGGCCTCTGTTTGCATGTTATTTATAGAGATTCTTGTTGTGGGTCGTGATGCCCATCGGTAGTCAGTCATTTTTGTAACATGACCAGCCCGTTGCTATTTGAATTTAAACATGGATTCTATGATGTATCGGACATCGTGATGTCTTGTGCACGTTACATGATTCTCAGTTTGGGGGTCTGTCTCTAGTAAGTTTCCATGTTTCAGCTGTATAGGTGGCCATCGGAACGATACACTGGTTGCATATTCTTTTTTTTAAAGATTAATGGGAAATATCTTAGTTTTTAAGATTGAGCTTGCTCTACCAAAAGCTTGTCATCCTAGAGTGATTTTTTGCTCTTCTTCTTTTTTTGGATAATCTTATGGAAATTCGTTGTCTGTCCTAGGTAGATTTACTGGTCTACTTTCTGCTTTTTTCAAATGAAAACACAGCAAAAACGATTAACAAAGTCACACATCTTCAAAGAAGACCAAAAATTCGATGCCAATATGAAAGAAAATGCTCACCATCATTTATCCAAGTTTAAAAAAATAATAATAAAATGTTTAAATATATTAAACAGCAGGAAAATTCCCCAATTCGTAGCACATGAGGCTATTTATCTATCTTGCCTTTACCAAGAATGTAAATTCTAAGCAGAAAAGGAGGAAAAAACAACATATATCGGCCACACCACTAACATCTGATTTCTTGGTTATTTATGCACGCATCTCTCCAAGGTGATATCGTACTTACATTGGAGAACATCAAGGCAGCATGGCAATAACGACCTTGATACAGCCATCAATCAGATCTCTTTGAAAAAATATTACGGCTGCAGCGGAAGACGCCACAGTTTTGAAGCACATATAAATAATTGGAATATAATGAACGTTTTTTTCGATCAAGGAGAATGAAATCTTTGTTTTTTTCTTGGAAGATGCTACAACCAGATAACATTAAGTGCATCAACATTATCAGGAATGCAAAAAAAAAAAAAAAAAATTAACCCTCTCCATGAAATGTGAATGTATCAAGCTCTCCTACGTTTAATTGCAGGCAGACTATTTCCATTTGAAGAAAAAAAGTTTCCCAAATTTTATTTTAAATTAGTGTAAATATATAGATATGTATGACATTTTATTAACCGATTTTTGAAACACTGTAAAGCAGAACATTCACATGAAAAAGTTTTTAAGCCGAAATTAATTTGTTTTGGGACATTTTAAGAGTTACCAGACCCCAAAATAGTGATAATGGAATGTTCGTCTGAGTTGTTGGTTGGAGTGGCTCTGGGCATAGAAGATTTGGGTATAAAAGGAAGGCAAACAGACATAGGGACAGAGTGATGAGTGTGCCTTGTGTCTACAACAGCATAAACATGTGCTGCTTGCAATTTTTGCTTTTCACTGTTCTTCTGCATAAAACAAAGGTGGTTTAAAGTGACATTTCGTAAAGTCGAGGTTACTCGTATAGGACTTCACCTGTTATTTGTCTTCTCCTTCTCCTCTTCATCCCGTCATTCTCATTCTGTTCTGTTCTCTTTTTATTCTTGTTATTCCTGTTCTCCTACTTGGTTTCCATTTTACTACTTTCCTTCTCCTCTTTCGTGTTTGTGATCTCTTCCTTATTCGTCTTGTTGTCCTCATCTTACTCCTCGTGGTTCTTCTCTAATTTCGTGTTACTTTTTTTTTCTTGGTATTTCTTACATTCTTTTCCTCTCCTTTCTCGTTCTTCTCTTTTCCCTCCCCCCATTCGTTTTCATCATGTTCAGTAGATGTCGTTGTTTTTCCCCAAATTGTCCCTCGAGTAGAACCCCCAAAACTTTTCAATTAATCACCCTTGACCTCCTCTGCGACATTTTCTCCTATCTTAGCGTAGTTTCTTCTTCGAGCTTTGCGTTTCTTTCAACAATCTCCTTTGCAAATCCTCATTTATCTTGTAGTAATGATGTCCACCAAGGAGATTAGAACGGCAGTCACAAATAACTTTAAATTACTCAAAAGACGACCAAGCGCTTGCTTGTTTTCGTCATTCTTCATTCATAGGTCCTCTACAGCTGATTTCAGCTGTTCGTTCTTTCAAAATTCGCCAGTGACTTAAGCAACTCAAACTGAAGAAATTCCAGCAAACAACTCTGTTATTCATCAATCATGTTTTCTGATGGTCCTCTTTGGGCAGATGTTTGTGTCATCACCGAAAAGGAGCTGTACACACTGTAATTTGCGCCTCGTGTAAAGGAAGTTGTTTTCAAATGCGTCGAGTTGAAAGGAGTTTTCCAAAGGGAAACAAAACAAACCCAGAAATATCTTAGTTGGAAGAATAACACTATATCTAATGATATATATATATATATATATATATATATATATATATATATGTGTGTGTGTGTGTGTGTGTGTGTGTGTGCAGTGTGTGTATGTGCACGATTGAGAGGAGTAGAGTTATGCGTTCATACACCTGATAATGTATATAAACGTTAATATTACACACATACACACATCTCGATCTCCATTCATTGATACGTATGGCCTTATAATCTTTTCTAACTATACACACTCTGCACGCAAACATATGCATACAAGTACATACATTTATGCATTGCATGCACACGCACACAAATATTCATATGCGCACGCGCGCATTTGTGTGTGTGTGTGTGTGTGCGTGTGTGTGTGTGCTTGTGTCAGTTTGATTCACGTGCTATAGGTACTGTGTAATCCAGTAGTACCTGTTCAATGGTCTGGTTGTCAGTAAGCAGTGTAACTTCCCTATCGACTTTCCCGATGAGGATGGTGTATGAGCATCTATCAGGGCTAATATCAAGATCTAACAAGGGCAAATGACCTCATTAAGTATGTACTGTATATACTTTTTCCGTGTACATATTGTATATATGTATAGGGACATTTTGTACATCATGGATGGATAGATGCTCTTTAGTCTTGGTTGACAGTTCATCGAGAAGATATAAAACTGATTGTAAAGAAACTTTGAATAATTTGAACAAATTATCTTGGTGAGCAGTCTAACATATCGGATCGGGTTTCCGTCTTCCATCTTGCTGTTCCATCCAAAAAACAAAAACTATGAAAAGCAAGCCCACTGAGGATGGATCAAAGGCAACGAAGACAGGCAAAATACATAGTTGGGAGTTGTCAGCTTACACTTTGCACTGTGGTGACCAGCTGGTAATGACCGTTCTTGCACAAATCCATGGGAAATGTGTTGAACATGTCATTTGCTGGTTACAAAGCATGTCTAATGCAAAGCACTGTTTTCCCTATCCTGGGAGCCGACAAAAAACGAAGCCCTAAACATGCACAAACCGGACTGCTAATTGCAGTTATTTTGCTATCGAATATTCCAGTCTTAAAAATTTGGAATGTTTGAACACTCTGACAACATTTCCACTTTCAAACGGAAAACGGCACTAACTGCACATGCTTTATGAAAATACGACGGTGATATATCTTCTATCAGTGAACCCTGTTTCACTGGTGGTTCTCAACTAGAAGTTTGAAGAAGATGCATATTCTTCTGGATTGGCAAAAGCTAAAAAGAACCTCGTCTCTCCGGTGGAAGTTTTGCTGTAAAGTCAGATATTGCTAAATACTTGTTCACGCTTCGAAAATGAGTCAGTATCTGCACCCTGGCCCTAATCTTAGATCCATAAAACAACTCTTATGTTACATTTATGAGCTGTTACAGTTGTCCAAGTACCTCACAATGATAAATTTGTACTCGTTAGGGGCGGAAAATCTCGATTCCTGGCCCCTTTATTGCCGAATACTGCATGCAGATTAGAGAAAATCTTGTACTGGTAGAGGGAGCATTTTGAAATTGTCCTCAATAGCCACTGCCACCGATGACAACATGATGGCCTATATTCCTCAACTACCTAGAATACCGAAAATGTCTTATAGCGCATGAAGTCCAGGTTTAATCAAACAAATGCCATCAACTAAAGCTCCATGAAAAAGATGGCACTCCCCCGAAATATATGAATATGGAAGCAAAAAGCTTGCTCAGAGGCTCCCTTGGTTATTCAGAGTTATCTGGAAGTTTGGCCATTTTGTCCCAGGACTATACGATTCTCATTCAATAAAAAAATACTGTTTGTGATAACTTGCAGTTCGTATCAATTCTTAGTATTACTGGCAAGATTCTTATGCGTATCATTGTTAAGAAAATCATGGAACAATGAATCAACTATATTTATTTTCGAATC
This sequence comes from Thysanoteuthis rhombus, assembly GCA_963457665.1. Classification (NCBI taxonomy): domain Eukaryota; kingdom Metazoa; phylum Mollusca; class Cephalopoda; order Oegopsida; family Thysanoteuthidae; genus Thysanoteuthis; species Thysanoteuthis major. The sequence continues at coordinate 50,485,206 of OY735199.1, read as the reverse complement.
TGAAAATGGTTTCCAATCAGGCCACAGGACCATTGATATGATCTTTTATTATCCACCTTATTGCTGAAAAAGCCCATGAGAAAATCAAAGAACTCTATTTGGTCTTTGTAAATCAGACCGTGGCTTTGGACACTGTAAATAGAAGTGCTCTTTCGAAAGCTCTAAAAAACAGCTAACGAAAGCTGATAATATGGTGAATACCATCATGTTGTCTAAGAAGTAATGAAAACTTCTGTTTTATCTGATGGAGATTACCTCGATCATTTCGACTAAGGAAATGGCATCAAGCAAGTTTGTATCATAGCCTCTGTTTTGTTTGGTGTGTACACCATACAATGAATTTAATAAAAGTGTGTACTTTTAATCCTGAACAACTGGTGGGTCTTCCCAAACATCAGTACCTCAAAGCGAACAAGCACCAGAACTAATATTGTTGAAGACCTCCTTTCCGCTGATGATGCAGTACTCGTCTCAACATTTATTGTAGAGGCACAAGAATTTATCCGTTGCTTCTCTATCGCTATCAAAACCTTTTACCTAACATTCAGCATTAAAAAAAACTGGAATAAAGCCCCCAACCCAAAACAAATAAAGGGTTTTCGGCAACTAAAACCTACCCGCGGATAGCTAACAATAGCTTTCATCATTGACGTTAAAAACCTGAACAATGTAAAATATTTCACATACTTCGTAGTGCAAAATCAACTTAGTTGCTGCTCTTGATGACAAGATAGTCAAGCAAATTTCTAAATCCACCGATGCCTAGGGAGAACTCCTCCATCGCCTTTGGGACGAAAGGGGTATATCATTGAAAAAAAATCAGTGGTTCCCGAGCAGTGATGCTGCCTACTCATATACGAATCAGAATCCTTACAAAATACATCTCCATTGCTCGACGTTATTCCTGAATGCTCTCCTCCTTCCATCTGCAGTTCCACGTTACAGGATAAGGTTTTGGACGCCAAGAGGCGTTGAATTATTTTTGATGACTACGTCATCAGAATGAGTGATGGAGAAATACTTGAAGTCACCACGTACAGTCAGCTGTAAGACAGTGCACGGTGCATATATGCATAAACATGCACATGCATATATATATATATATATATATATATATGTATATATATGTATGTATGTATGTATGTATGTATGTATATAAACACACATCTCTCTCTCTCTATATATATATATATATACTGCTTACATACACACGCACACACACATATATATATATATATATATATATATATATATATATATATATATATATAAATATATACGTGCATTCAAAACCAATGCACACAAACGTACGCTCACACACATACAAGCACATACACGTGAACGCACACGCATACAACCATCATGTTTGTGCGTGAGCTCACGCACGCACACTCACACAAGCTCATACACGTACTCTCAAACACAAGGACATATGCATGTGAATGTGAGTGTTTATGGGTATGCTTCAGAATCATAATGGCGTGTATAAGCCTCAGAATCATAATGGCAAACCATTATTGATATTTCGTATTCTCAAAATACGTACTTACTAAAATTAATGTACACTCGTAATGCATAAATGGGATTTGCATAATTAAATATTTCAGACCCATTATGATGAAGTAAAGCGATTCTGATTAAATTCGAGGTGATAATTTTGTTAAAGCCTTAGGAACTGTGCACTTCCACGTCGAACTCTAAATTCTCCCAAATCTATTTTTGTGAACACCTACGTATCCCATGCAGTTCAAAGACGTATTACACATCTCTAGGCAAAATGTAATTCTCAGATGTTTCCGTCCGTTTATAATAACAGCTTGTTTGCCTTCACTTTTTGCACGAATTAAACACACGTAAATTATTTTAAGAGTCGTTGTCGTTGTTATCATCCGTGGTCGAAGACCATGTTCTATGTTACCTAAAACAAATATGCCTGTGGTTGATTCTTTTAATGTGCACTCGTTGTTTCACCCCCAGGAAACACACGATACTTTACAAATCAACTGATTTCAAAGGCAGTGAGTCTATGGCTGCTGGGAATGATAGATCTGTGACATTGACTTCAAGAAGCATATATATCTCTCTTTATTACATCCATTAAAAAGACTGCTGATTCCTTAGAAAACATGTCATGAGATTCCTCTGATAGATAATGGATGAATGAGCAAAAAACATTTTAATTACATCCTTTAAAAGCCATTGTTAAGAATGAACTTCGATAATGACGTCCTTTCTCTTCGATTTTCAGATAGCAAGACGAGTACCTTCAGATTAGATGCAAAAAAAAAAATTGCTGATCATTTGCTTCCGTCATGGACTGGGGTTTTGTTTACAGCTTCGAAGCCCCAAAATTTTCCGAGATTTGATTCAATGATTATCGCCGTGTAACTTTTTCTGTCTTCTTGTCATTCTTCTTTGATTGTTTTATTCAGTTCCGTCTGTCCGATTTTCTCTCTTGTTGCTGTTATTGGCTTGAGATTCCTTGACTTGACTTGAGATTTTATTAATGGTTTGTGTGCTCTTTGATCCAACTATACTGGCGACTTCTATTAGAGAGGCTGTTATTTCTTTGATGGGTTCTTTGATGTTGGTGTCTTCTTCTAGTTCAGAAAGAATTTCATGTCAGTTCTCCAGTTCAAGCTTGAAGGATCGAGTGAGTTCCTTTGGTATGCTTAGTGGTTGCTGTTTGGTGTGGAACATTTATCTGCGATCTTTGTGGGAGTTTACGTACCTTTTACATCACCAATCCCGACTCAAAGATACGATAAAATACTTCAATGTCAAAATAGGAGACTTCAACACACAGGTAGGACGATGAAATGGAAATTGCGTCGGCCAATTTGGATATAAAGTATGGAACAAGAGAGTAGAAGATCTTGTAAACTCCGTAACGGCTAATGGGTTCAAAAATATGAAGATCATCTTCAAGAAGGGACTCAATAGGAAATGGACTTGGAAAAACCCCAACCACGAAACAAGGAAGGAAATAGACAACATCCTAACCGAAAAAAGCGACACAATCAAGGACATCCAACTCCTAAATTAAGTCAACGTAGGAAGCAACAACGTACTGAATGATGATTTTGGAGGGGGATTTTCAAAACCAAAATAACATTCCCAGAACTCATTAAGAAGTCTTTGTGCTCTTTCTACCAGTTTCTACTACAAGTATCATTGTTTAGAGTTGGGAGAAATCCGGATATATTTATACATATTAATGTCAAAACACAGTATTTAAACCAGTCTATTAGGGGTAGCAGTGATTTAATTTTACTAGAGACAACTTTACTGATAGGTACCTCATGTTTGTAACGAGGGTATCGCTAGAGTATGATCCTTCGGATCAGACAAGATTTCTGAACGTAACAAGTTCTCTTTAAATAGGAAGCACTCATTAAAATCCAAATATTGCGAGAACTTGATACAAGTTAGGTTTACACATTGAAATTAAACTCAATTTTGTTTCGATATATAAAAAATGTCAACGACTGAAAGACGTTTTGTGACAGTTGGTAAGTCAAGTTTGATACGGCGCTTGTTAAACCTATCTAAACTTTGTGTTCCCATAATGGGGAGAGTTCCATTTCGAAGGCACGCTTATCCAAGTGAAAAAATTAACTTTGCAACTTTTGTCAAGACAGAAGTTCTCAGGTTCCCCTTGCTAAATAGTTACTGACAAATTGTAAAAAAAAAAAAGGATTTCTCTCACTTGCTCGTTAAAGATTTTGGTATGGCTCCCTCTAAAACAAAGACAAAGTGATAATTTTAACGCCCAAAAATGCTACTATAGATCTCAGGATATATATTTTGAAAGCAGAGATCTATCTCTGATTTAAAAAAAAAATTAAATTGGCAACCCTGGATTCGCAAAAAAAAAAAAAAAAAAAAAATAGAGCCTTATCACATTTCGCACACTACTCTAGTAGTTTTATTGAATTCAGCGTTGAATCAGGGCGTAATCAAGTTGCCGTATTAGGACAGGACGAAGAAAAAAGCCTTTAAACACGTTCCTATTGATTTTAGATCTAGTCTACATTTCTATCTTGAATTTACTAACAAAACACAGGGAAGAAAAGATTTCAAAGGGAGCACATAATGACAATTATATATATATATATATATATATATATATATATATATATATATATATATATATATATATATATATATATATATATACATATATATATATATATATATATATATATATATATATATATATATATATATATGTGTGTGTGTATATATAAAGATAGGAAGACAAGGGAAGAAAAGATTTCAAAGGGAGCACATAATGACAATTATATATGTATATATATATATATATATATATATATATATATATATATATATATATATATATATATATATATATATATATATATATATGTATATAAATATATAACGATAAGAAGACAACGAAAATAATGTTTTAAAGGGAATGATTAAATGTTAATTTCTATTTTAAAATCTAACCACAAGGTAAACAGATTCAACTTTATCTTATACGGGAACTACAGAGATAATAGGCTATTGAAAACGCGCAATAATTTGAGAGTTACTTCCAAAATCAAAAAACTGAAAAATCATAATCAATTTGCCAACCCTGGTTCAAGGTCACAAATTTGTACTATTCTACATGATCAGTCTTCCCCTTAATATAGTTTATAATATTTCAATAATCAATCAATATTATCTTCAGTAGTTCTTTTTCAACTTTTTTTTCAGATAGTTTTTATTGAAACTCTCCGGACCTAATTCTCCAACGATTGTGTGAACAGAATAAATTGCTTATAAAAGTTTGATAGCCATTGTGTTTTGAAATGCATTACTTATATTCGTTTGACTTTTCAATTGTGGAAGCGCCTTAACGTTTAGGTGACAAAGGCTTCACATATAAACGTGATTTATAGGTCATAGAGCTATTATCTCTTAATAATCGATTGTTTCATGTTTTTATTTTATTTTTAGCATTATACATTATAATCCTTTAATTCATTCAATAAAATTCGAAACTGTTACATTAATAACCAGATGTTTGACGTTTGCATTTATTTACTTGCGTCCCTTAAGTGATGCTGTGTTTTAGTGAAGACTTAAAAACTATGAAAAAATATTAGTGCAACTTACGATGTCTATGATTTTTTTTATTGATGCTTTAAACAGTATGAATGACACCATTAGAGCTAGTATAGAATATTTCCAAATCAGGTAAAACCTCAAACTATAGGGTATTTCGTCCAAGGCAATACACTCACATTTGTTTACGTGTCATCAATGGCCAATTTCGATCTGGTTCCGGTACAGATTCGCCAAGTGGAGCGAGAAATTGGCGGATGCTATTATTAATCGAGGGATTATTGGTGAAGCCGCCAGCGCGTTGCGAGGCGAAGTGACACTTATAATTTACCGTCGTCTGAGCAGTGAAACAGGAAACGAGACAACAATATATCTGCGCATGCGTGAATCTAATAGACAATTGTTTAGACAGCTTAGGTAAACAAAAGAAAAAACTCATGAAAAAAGTAGAAAAAATGATCAAACAAATGGGGAAGTATGATCATCAATAAAAAGAGAAATATACCGCCATAAATATTATGAATGTTGAATAATCTGACACATGAACTAATCTCATGCTTTTAATATTTTTTCTTGGCTGTGGAGGACTAAAATACAAAAGTTTGACAGCAGCAGTAATCTCATTTAACATAGCACACACACACAATATATATATATATAAAACTGTCGTATAGCATTTACATAAGATGCAGAGTGCATATACACACACATTTATGGGTATATTCTTCGAACACATGTTTCATTCTTTTGGTAACTTTTCGTTGATTAGTATCAACCATTCGTTGGTCAAAATCATTTTTACATTAACTTCTATTCGGTCTTCCAATGCAAAATGCATCTGACTGAACAGTTTTGAACACTGGTTTATTTTCTCTTCATCTCAATGACCCAGGGAATCGGTTAGGACCGAGGTAATGCTAATACAAGTAGAGTCCCCCTCATCCGAAATGCTTGGGACTAGAAGTGTTACAAATTTAGGATTATTTAGGATTTTGGAGTATTTGCATACATACATACATACATACATACATACATACATACATACATACATACACACACACAGAGACACACACACACACACACACACACACACACACATATATATATATATAATATGATCAGCACTTCCTGTTTCTTATCACTGTTCTTAGGGGTATCTTCACCCTCTCATAATATATTCAGGGTTATCTTTGTACGTATGAGAGAAAAAGTATGAATTGAAAAAGTGATTAATGCATGTAGATATAGCGGTGGCAATGATTTGTTTTTATTTTGGACTTTTTCCGTCTTCTATTGTTTGATATCTTTAAATTTTCACTCAAATATAACCAAGCTTTAATTGTAGTCTGAATGAGTTAAATGAATCTGACATTAGAATCGGCTCTTGCCTTTCAATAACATTACCCTGAGGTCAGCTATGATATTTTCGGCTTGTGACCTCATGTTGGCTTTTAAAAACTTGGAACACTTCGGAGTTTTATATCCGTATAGAGTACCAAAAAAAAGTGATGAGATACAATGAAGATAACCACGAATTCCTCCCAGATATCGACAATACAATTCATTTTGTTCCATAGTTGTGAGTGGAAGAGGCAAGCATATTGAGTTTGCTTTTTTATCAAACGAAGCATGAACCAGTCGTCTAAGATAAATAATGGATTGTGTGGTTATCTATGGCATATTTGGGAAATTGGTGAGTGCTTCATCTCAGTGTAAATGAATACGGATTCATTTGTATGTGACGGTGTATCCGTGTATATGATTTGTATTTAAGTGTATTTTTTAGTGTTAAACAAGATTTGATTTATCCATTGTGTACCAGTTCAATTCTACAACTGGAAATCAGTTACAAAATTAACCATCCCTGTCTCATTTCACTGTACTTAGACTCTTTATTGAATATGAATACATTGATTTACACTATATATATATATATATATATATATATATATATATAAGTATGTGTGTGTGTGTGTGTGTGTGAGTATGCGTATGTGTCTGTGTGTATGTTTGTGCATGTCTGAGTATGAGAGAGATAAAAGATGAAAGCGCACGGAATTTGATGATATTTTGTCCATCGAAGTCACCTTCTTGTCCTAATGAGTGCAATTGATTCGTTTATGTGATTCCTCTTTTCCGAGTTAAAAAAAAATGAAAATTTGTTTCCTTTTTTTTTCAAAATTTTAATCCTGTAAAACCATACTTCTAAAATATAGATCGTTCGTCAGATGAGGCATAAAATACACTTTGCACGCACATCGTTCCAATGCTAATATATATATATATATATATATATATATATATATATATATATAGGTATGCATGTGTGTGTGTGTGTTTATGCATTCTTTTATACGTATATAACATACGTGTATAATAACGTGTATGCCCAATTTATACCTAGATGTACTTACGGAGACTGCATATGATAAGTGTTTAACGAACCATTGATTGAGATTTGTCATTTTCTTTATTTTTCAACAATGCAGACAGTTGGGCATGTATGCACGCAAACCCATTAACTCAGTCCCGCAAGAATACATTCATATATTCAGCAAGAGTCTGTAGAGAAGAGGCTCACAAATCTCAAATCTCCATAAACTGTTGACTGAAATATTTAGTCCGATTGGATATGCGGAGTTTTTTTTTTGTTTTTTTTTTGTCAACTGATTTAAAATTCAATTTCTTCAATATGAAGTAAAACATAACATCTAATTGAAATAAATGCTTCTTCATGTCAAAAATGTGTGAACTCCTATCCTGAACCTATCCACTTTCTTGATAATCTAACTTCAACTTTTCATAGGCATCAACATCATCATCAATCTTCCAGCATCCGTCGTTGGACACAGACCTTCGCCAAGATTCACTAGACCCCTCTACTGTCAAGGGACCAGTACTTCCGGTATGCATCTAATTTGTCACGTCATCTTATATTTTGTCCGAATCGATTTTGCATGTGGTCTCTGAGGAACAGTGTTGTCTGCCATTCACACGAGAAGACCAGCCGATTGCTATTTGTTTTGTAATGGAATCTATGATATCCTTGACACTAGTTTTTCTTCCAATATATTGTGCTGCTTTGTGATATCTCCATATTATGTTGAGCATGATTCTCTCTCGTGCACGTTGCATGATTTAAGAATTCAATTCAAAGGGATGAATAAGCATCCGTCAGAGTTATTCCATAGATATTTTGCGTCACAAAACCTAATAAATACCACATGGAATCTTACTTTAGTCGATACCGGGTAAAAAGTTGAGGCAAGGTTAAATCCAGCCGTTACAAATTCTGAAAATTCAAAGCGTATTATACACGAATGATATTTTCACCAGGTTTTTCATAGCCCATAATTAGAAACGAATATTATAAACGAGGGTATATTATCCAAGATTAATCACAAGAATTTGGTGGTCAATATCTCCCAAATTCAAAGTACCATAAAGTATGAATTTACACATATACAAATTTATAAGTATACATACGTGTGTCCGTGTTTGAGTATAAATCTATACATAAGGAAATCGATACGCTGCAAAGATCTACCGGTACTTTCAATCTGCAGAAAATGAACACAACTGTGTTCATATGTTTGTTTTACGTTCAGTTAATTTGGGCAAATTTGGGCTTTTTTTTTTAAGTGCATAAGATTTAATTTTTGGTCCATTATTGCTAAGTGTGTCGCGGCTTTATCCAAGAAACGGTATTGACACTTATTAGAATGGTCACAAACACATCTGGCAAAACAATTAAGCATTACTAGTATTTCATTCTTGAATTCTTTCAAAAGGAGAAAAGATGCATTAAATATCTATTATCGATTATTCAAAACCAGTTAACAACTTTGTCTACCGTTATTCCAAGAATTGGTGCAACCAACCCCTTGGGGTGCTGAAAAATTCGAAGACGGCTTTGAAGGCAAGGTGGCAGGGGTAGGGCATCGTGAGACACGGTATGATAGAGGGGCGAGAGGCAAAATTCGAATCGTAGAACTCCTACGCACGAAGTCGTATATCGGAGAAGAGGTGAAAGCGGTGAAGCTATCCCAAGTTAAAGTACTTTATTCAATTATTTATTTCATTAGGACAAAAATGCTTGTACTTAAAAAATACACACACACACACACACACACACATATATATATATATATATATATATATATATATATATATATATCCTCGAATCGTAACAAACAAAGAGAAAACAAAGGGAAACAGGTTTTATCCGTAGTAGATATTTTATCCCACCGATTAATACTTAACAAAGTAAACAGATCCATTATCAAATTAAAAAAAAAAAAACAGTTCATGCCTCATGCACACTTCGGCAGCTGTCCGTTGTTTTCTCTAATCCACAGGGAACAACAGATAACTGGTTGCTGACGAATGAATAGGCACGAAATGTTCACATTTACTTGGTGCATGCATTTGTGAATATATATATATATATATATATATATATATATATATATATATGTGTGTGTGTGTGTGTGTGTGTGTGTGTGAGAGAGAGAGAGAGAGAGAAAGATTGTTAGGGAGAGAGAGGGGAGACAGAAGATGGTATATATAATATTGTGTAGAATTTGACAATTTTCCTATTAAAATGTGTAATTGTTTACGTATGTTTCATCTGTTGAGCTATGTATCCTCAGAGCTTTAGAAGGAAGGTTTGTCCGAGGAGATTGGAGAAACTATAGAAATGCCTGGATGGTAGTTGAGGTAGAGACATTGTGTTCGTAGTATATTTGCTCTCTTTTAATCAAGTTTATGGTGTAAAATGGTTCGATGTTGGACCAAGGCATTGAAGTGATAATCTAATATCATGGTGTCTTGGCGTTCGAACACATATCCAAAAGATCTTCAGTATTGGATCCATCTTCTCATCAATCAGAAACACGCTCATCCAACGTCCAGCTTATTTCCAATAAGTCCGATCAACAGTTTATTTAGTTGTTTAGCAACATAAAAAAGCCTAATACAAATGGCAGCAGCACAGTTGATGCTGGTTAAAGATTCATATAAAATGTAAGACCACTTCCCCCTTTATACAACTTCTTTCATACCCCATGACTAATTTCGCTCCCCAAAACTCTATCCCAAATACAAGCTCAGGTCACCTCCCGAAAAAAACAAACAAACTCACCTACTAAAATGGACATAATCTTATCAAGGCATCCCACTTACATACATCAAAATCCCTTCCTCATGAATATCCAGGAATAAATAAACACTTTTATCCACCTATACCTAAAGATTCATTTACCCCAGTTACCCTCTGGGCATTGCCGTTCTTTCTACGAACAATTTCGGGGTGGGGGCTCAACGGGTGTAAAGAAAAAAAAAGAAGTATAGATGTCCTAAATAGTGTCGAGTCATTTTTCTTCATTGTCAACCTTTTCACGATACGTATATATAGTAATAATTGTGTCATCCACAGACAGCTGTTTCGTTGTATTACAACTCTTCAGTGTGGCTATAGACTATCCATTATCCCATCAAGTACCACGAGATGAGATCGAAACTTTCGCTTCAGACCCAGAGGCTGGCATGTTATCTCTGCCCCACGCAGAACTTGACGGTCAGTAAGGTTGAATTTAAGCAATATATTCACTCATGCATAATTCTCCATCTACCACAGTGCTCTATTCCTAAGTTGGATGAGCATCATTACACCCTTGTCGTAATCCAAAGTTCATTCTTTTCCAACTGGCACACGCTTTCAGTTATGTTTCGATTTATCTTCGTAAGTCTCGTGTGTATTTTGAAGCATCATGCAAACGATAGATTTCAAAATATTTTTTGATCGAAAATCGAAGTCAGTTTTCTGAATCATATCTAACACTTCAGAATCTATTTATCTTTTTTTTGTATTCTGAAAAGCCGAAGTTTTATTGATTTTGAACGGCTCAGAACGGCAGATGTGTAGCTCAAATTGATACTCGTCAACTACGTTCAAATGTTATTCAAATTAAAGTGAATGACTTCGTCACTTGACTCTATGGACTACAGTAGAATGTAGATCGGTCTATTGTTGGAGAGTGAATTATACTGAGCCATTGAGGCGAACTGAGTGAAGCAGAAAAAGGGGAGAAAAGAGAGAGAAGGAAAGAAAAGCCAAAAGTTTGAAATGAAAAAGAAAAGGTGAAAAAGAAAAAGAAGTCAGGTAAAAGAATATTGAAGAGACAAGGAAAGAGGGACATGGAAAGAGAAAGACTGAGAGAATGGGACAGAGAGAAAAGGGAAAAAGATAAAGAGATATGGGGAGAGAGATGTGAAAAAAAGGCAGAAAGGGAGAGAAATGAAACGAGAGATTGAAAGATGACATGATGGTAAGAGAGTGGTGCAAGATACGGAGAAAAAGAGAGAAGACTAAGATAGAGAAAGGCAGAGAGACGGATAGAAACAGAGAGAGTACAAATCGGGATATAAAGGGAGAGAAAGAGAGACGGATGAAGAGAAAGATTTTGTCAGCTACCTGGATAATATATTGAGTTTCAATATTGAACTATGTATGTATGTATGTATGTATGTATGTATGTAACAAATTATGTTTACGCTTTATTAGTGGTATTATTGCATGAATTCTCATATAAACTATCTATCTATCCATCTATCAATCTATCTATCTATCTATTTATCTATCTATCTATCTATCTATCTATATATATATATATATATATATATATATATATAACAAATTATGTATACGCTTCATTAATGGTATTATTCCATGAATTCTCATATAAACGCATACATGTATACAAAAACACACACACTGACATAAATATGTGCGTATCACTGAAATATATACAGCAGAGATAATCAATAAGTTGTAAATTAGAACTAACTGATATAGATGTAAAAGACAATGACTGTGTTGAATTCGTCAAATCACGATAATTGCCTTGTGATATTTTTCATCAACATTTCCATTCTTTCATTTATCAAACTATGTTCGTATTATCTGACACACATCTCCCAAGCAATTGAATGTACATGTGTTGGGAGATGTTTGAGTCAGAGAAGTTGATGATATATGTGAGTGACGTGGTGAGTACATGATTCAATCATCTGGTTGGAAGTTATTTTGATAAAATCGAAATTATGTCTCTGATCCAGATTCAAAACCAAACCATTCCATCTCATACAAACATAAGAAAGTAGGTGATTATATATATATATATATATATATATATATATATATATATATATATATATATATATATATATATATATATATATATTATATATATATATATATATATATATATATATATAATCTCATCTGAATAATTCAGAAGCACTGATTGCATCGATACAAAATTGACAACAATCACAATTTTCTTTTTCTAATGCCAGACTGGATCGGAAATTGAATTGAAAATCAATTCCAATACTTATTTCTGATACCTGATCCGTTTTCACCAAGCAGTAATTTTGCAGAAATATTTATTGCACAAGGTAATGCTGAATATAGTCCCGTGCACAGAGGATGTTTTCTTCAATTCCAAAGGTAAACTAGGGAAATTGATCGTACATTATACCTTACACGCTTGGGATAAAATATTCATACATGTCCATAGTTACAAACGTCGAGTACCCTTTCCAAAGATCATTAAAAGATAATGTAGGGAAGCATGCATCATTATGTTCAATTCTATGTTTCTCCACTAACATTTCAAGAGTAAATTTTGACTAAGTCTTCTCTACCCGTACATCGTTTATATCTATTGAATTCCTGTTTTGATAGAGATGTGATAACATTTCCTCTTATAGATGTGAATATATGAGGAGTGCAAAATATATCAGGTATAAATCATAGACTTCACTTTGATACAGCTTCAAAATTGACAGAATTTGTACCAAACATTACAAGATACCACAATCAAAATATATTGAAGTGAGAATAAACAATAAACAGTTTGCACAAAAATGATAAGTCTTTGTTTAAATTCTATCAAAAATGTGTACCTATGTTGAAATAGAATTTTTAAGAAGAATCGGATGCTTTTTTTTTTTAACTTACGGTGAATTCTTTTCATAGTATGAAAATAAATAAGATCTATATTATATCATTACATTGGTTTTCACCAAAAATCATATTTTTGTTACAAGTTTTACAGATATTAAAAACCAATCATTTGTTTCAAATGAATAGTCATTGAAAATTAAAAGCAGAATTCACGAAGATATATACTCAAAAAGAACTGTTTTCATCTTCCTAGAGCATCCATAAACCTTGGTTGTTCATAGAAAGGGAGAAATTTATTATGATCAATTTGGGACGATTTCTTTCCGATAATAGTAACTGGCTGTTACCATTAAAGAAATGGTATGAAAAAAGAAACGATTTACATTGAGTGCTATACATTAATTATCATAAACAGCTTTACATCATAAATAATTTTTTTGTTAAATTCATTGATTTAAAGAAATTTTATTAATTTCAAGTGTTTGGGACCGAGTGATTTTGATAACAATAGCTGGTTGATAAAGGCAATGGCAACCCCTCTGTATAGAATCCAAGATATCTTTCTGAAATATCAGACACTCATTATGTATTTTCACATGGATTTGTACAGGGGATAGTATCGACAATGAGTATTGATAAAGAGGGAAGGAAAGGATAAGTAATTTAGTCACACGCTAGCAAATAAGGCAACTCTGTCTTCAGGGCGTGTCGTTTCAGCAAATCTCTGGTTATACTTATAACAATGTTTGGATTCGAACATCGAAATTAGATATATTATATATAATCTATATCAACAATTATATTTTGGATTAAACCACTTGAAACGTTACTATTACCGCACGTTATTGTACTCCCTTCAAAAGTAATAAGAGAAAGATCAAAACTGTAAATGTAAGAATGAGAAAAGTAAGCTTACATAAAGGCGGGACGTATAATACTGAGAACCAGTAGACGAGAAAAGGACTTATGCTGAGTTAAACTTCTGGGTCAATTTGATTAAGTTTCAATTTCCAATGTTGATTTAAATTTGGCCACCCTTGAGAGGTCCGATGAGAGCTGGATATCTCTGGTACACCACATTTTCCCAAGTGGTGAAAAGAGGAATGTCTCACAGAGATGGGTAAACGTCTAGAGACGGCTTGGACAATAAGGACCCCTCTTACATATGTAGGACTCACTAATTCTATCAAGAAAATGAGAAAAAGGGCTCACATCCTTACAAAGGCAATAGAATATCTTGCAAGTTAGCATGTATCTAGGCAGCAGATTGTGGAGGTTTCATGTACCGTATAAAGTCAGGTATACCATAGGGATTACCTATAAATATACATAGACCATCCAAACACCTCAAATGAGGTAACACCAACCTAAAAGCTCACCAGAAAATAGCGACAACTGGTGAAATCAATTAATCATTGCCTTCCCAAATCCTTACATGAAGCATGTTATTGATATTATTGGATGATCGGCTATTGAAGATCCAACCTCATTGCCTCATGTGCCTACGAACAATGTGCCACCAAAGGTGAGTAGACAACGTTAAGGTTGGTCATTAAACAAATTAAAGAAACATGACGATCTAAACGTACAATGTTGAAAGCATCGCTGAAAAGCTACTGAAGGGACTAAAAAACACCACGTTGCACACTGTAGGTATCAGTGAAATACACAGAAAAGATAACTTTTTTTATTGCAGAAGGCAGATGATCATCTAATCTATTATAAGGGTAGGGAAAACAACAAATTTAATGGTTAATTATAACATCGCAGACAATGCTATGAATTTCGACTACATATCCAACAAAATACCATGGGTAGTATTTAGACTAAGCAAAAGGTATGTACTATAAGTAATTTGAGTATATGCTCCTACTTTGAAAAGTTCTGACCAAGAGATAAAAGCCTTTCATGACAACATCAGCAAGATAATGGGCTGGGAGAAGATGAATTACGCTATTTTGATGGGCGACTTTAATGCTAAGGAAGGAAAAGGAAAAGCTGAGGAATCTAGGGTACGCAAATATGGAGTTGGCCAGAGAAACGAGAGAGGTAATATTTGAGTCAATTTCTAAGAGACATATAGACTGAGATAACTAATGCATTCTTTCAAAAACAAAAAGACTGTAAATGGATTTGGAAAGTCCCAAATAGTATAACAAGGAACGAAATTGACTTAGTAATTAAAGACGTTATGGATAAAGCAGATATAGGAAGATACTATTGAATTGTACCTTGCGGAGTTAGATTTAACTTTTGAAATGACAAGAACAAAAATGGTCCTAAAAGAGAAAAAAATGTCTGAGAGAACATTACCTATTTCCGGGTTGCGATAGAGTGCAGATTCGAGACTTTGTAGAATAACAACAGTGATATACAGAAAAATAATTGTAGCCTGGCTCATTCAATTAAGGAAAAAGATGCGACGGGAGCCAACACAAATGTATATAACCACGTAAGGGAATACTCAAAAGCAACATTAAAACTGATCTAAAAGAGGAGAGATATGAAAATAAAAACCAAACAGAACGGAACTTTAAGAGCAAAACTTAAAGATAACAGGCTTAAGATGCTGATCATAATGGCAAACAACAGTTGCTTGCGCAAAATATAGAAATGGCAAAATTATCAAATGAGGGGATACGATGTTAAGAACAAGTAGATCGGTACGCTTTAAAAAATATAAGTACCACATACTAATACACTGATATATTCCTGTGACACCAGAAGAAGAAATGATGCTTGCACTACGAAATATCAAACTCGGAAAAGCACCAAACGAGGTTATCATGACAACATACTTTCTGGGAGAAGCATGAGAGATCTCTCACAAAAAGATTTGCATAGCTGCTCACAGAGCACAACTTTTCACGGAGTATAAGCAGCAGGAGAGTACCGAAAAAATCTGATTACAATTGCTCGAGAAGGGGGACCTCTGCAACTAACAAGTCATTACGCTTCAACCAAACACATGAAAAAAATTCAAAAACATATTAAAGAACAGACGATCAGGCACACTGTCCGGATGTCAAACACAACAGCACATAGGTTTCAGAAGTTGCTATGTAGGACAAAAGAAGCATGTATTGTCACTGATTATAAACGTAGGACAACTAGCATTTGTTTCTGTACACACACGTGTGTGTGTGTGTGTGTGTGTGTGTGTACATGTGTGAAGGTGTGTATACTCATGTAAGTTGGTCTGAGACAGAGCGGACGTGAGTGTATCAGATGACACATTGATACATTAATGTGCTGGAACGTCTGATGGGTGCTTATTAGAAGTGTAGCTGGTTAGTCATTCTCTGGCTAGCTGAGACTGGAACTTCTATAGTAATATTCTGATTTTTTCTGCCTTTCGGAGTTTGGTGCCCACAGTATTCTATATCTAAATATAATCTAACAGACTCATTTAATATAAACATTTGGTCACATGAGATAGTTGACAAATCAACATTAAGAATCGGTCAGTTTTTAAAAGTTTGAAAAGCTGATCCATATGGTCATCGGCTTTTTAAGAAGTGACCTATGCAGCTTTGCGAAAGCCTAGGTTTGATGAGACGTTACTAGGAGAAAAGGAAAGACAGTGAAAACGATAATCCTTATAGCCTAAGTACATAAAATTAGAAAGTCACCAGAGGTTTGGGGATTGAAAATGGAAAGACACACGTATGATTATTGACGGAAATATGTTAAGGTGAATGAATAGATTCCTCACCAATCACAATAACTTCAATTGAATTTATTTACGAAAGCATGCGCATTCAAAATGACACTCTCGCCACAGGATAGATAAGTAGTGGAGACCCGAACACCAAATGTATTCGATTTTCGCCCTTTCCTCTTTCTTTCCTTTCGTTTCTTTTCCAACTCAATCCTTTTCGAAACTCATGCTGTGCCTTTTTTCTGTTGTTCTCGGTTCTTTTCGCAACATCATTTGAATCACAACGTACTTGTGATTGAACGTGCACCCCATGTGCGCATAAAGCATAGTTTAATGCAACATTTGTTCATTTTGCAGCCATAACTATACGGCTGTTGTTTCAACAATAGAACACTTACACATAATACATTACAAAAAAAGCCTTATAACGCACACAGTTGCCGTCAACCCAATGCAAGAACAATATATGAACAATAATCACATATGAGTTGATCGGAACACATGAAAATTGCACTGCAACAACTAGACTACTCTAGAGTACAAAGACGATAGAGTCGGGAATATGAGTAAAAAAAAAGGATACGATATCACCTGAACTAAACTAGAATATGGAAACTGGTTGTCACGTGTCCTGGCTAGAGACTGAAGTCGTCCAAATAGCAGTTTGTCGTCTCAGGGAGTGTAGTTGTCTATCTCGAATCAGCAAATATTTGAATTTGCGATGTTTTAATCCTTTTATTTAGTATGGCTTTCGGAATTCGGGGCACAAGGGATCAATTGAATCTAACAGACGGATATAATGTAAAAATATAGTCACGCAAGATCGTTGACCAATGAAAATTAAGAATCTTTTGAAAGGGTTACAAAATAATGGTTGCTTCTTTGAAAAGCATCATGTGCCGGTTTGCTGGCTTTACAAGAGTGGATGGTCAGTTACTATGCGGAAAAGAGGGACAAAAAGATATTTGGTCAACGAGGAAGGAGAAAGTCACGAAGTAAATAGATGTAGCAAGTCACTCAGTAGTCTTTGTGTGGAGTTAAAAAAAAACACATTATTATTCAGAGAAATGACTGGATAGAGGAATTCGTCGTTTATGCTGGCTTCAATTGAATTCATTCACATCTGTATCTGTTTAAGAGATGACAGTCTCTCAGCAGCAACAACTAGGGAGCGAAGACCAAACGCCAAATATATGCAATTTTAATCCTGTTGGCTTTTCCTCTTCATTTCTATTCGTTTCGTTTCAAACTCAATAATTTTCAGATGTCATGTCACTCATTTTTTGTTGTTAGCTATGCTTTTTAGGATTCCGTAACTAAACAGCTGTTACACAACTTATCCATTTTGGATGTCAAGATCAGGATTCAGACCACATATCCACTGGATCGAACCTGAGTTTACGATGGAACACAATGTTGGGTCATAAATGCAAGGAAAAAAAACTGATAACTGCTAGAGAAGGAAATTGTTACCACAGTACACGTTTTCATGGGAGAACAACTGATTACAGGTCTCTACGTGAAATGAATGAGATGAAAGCGCAATACAAATAAGGGAAGAACAGAAAGAAAAACAAAGGATTCATTCTCCTTTGTTGAAACAGGAAGAAAAATGTTTGAATAAATGAAACCCACAAGAGTAGTAGTTAAAAGAAAACTATGTTTGTTGTTGGATATTTACCCATAGAAACATCAAATGAAACACAAAAAAAAATGAGGAAATGAAAGAAAAGCGTTGCTACAGAATAGTGAAAAGTGCAGAAAACAAATACAAAACGAGAATGAGAAAATTATGAACAAAAAAAAAAGAATTTACATTTTTTTCAGTTGGAAAAAACAAACATTGTAACGAGTAGCATACAGTTCTGGGTAGGAACGAAATATGGTCACTTATGAAGAGTGTTAAAAGGGAAATATGGACACTCTCTGTGGGAAGAAAAATGTTAACACTCTTATATTTCTTTGTTTTATTAACAGATTTTTCATTGCCATCAGTCAGGGACTTTACTTCGTGCCTTATCTCATCTAATCGCCAAGACTTTCTTGTTTACTTCCAAGATTTTAGACTGAGCCGTCCATATATTTGTTTTTTGACTGGTCATATATTTGTGCCATTTGTTTTTGTTTTTTTTTTTTTTTGTTGTTGTTTTTTAAATCTCATTGGTTGGGCTAGTCCAAAAAACAGAAGCGTTTTGCTATAAGTGCAGTTTTGCATCAAACATCCTATTGCTTGAAGTGATCGGCTAAACATCACCGTATGGGGCTCGGTGTTTATGGAGCGATCGTGCAATCTTTCGCTGTCAAGGTGGGTAATTCAACTTAAAAGCTGTCAGCTGAGTCTGAAGATGTTTTCCGGCACCTGGAAATCGACATGAGTAAATCATCAATAGAAATATTTCCGCTGAAATAATTGCATTTTTTTGGCATTGGATGATAGCATATAAAAGTACAGTTGTTGACAGGGGCTTAAAAACAAAAGTTGTTTTTGCATTGCAGAAAGTCAGGAATAAGGGTATAATTCCCGGTCGAGGAGTATCAGTGGATTCCTGCCTATGATATGTTTTATACATATTTCTTTTTCATTTTGCAAGGTGTGTACTGTTCTGACGATATAATGCATAGGAAATTTCTGCACACTGTTATGCTAGGTGCATTTTAGAGAGATTCATTTGTATGTATAGATAGCTTATGAGCTAAAATTTTTCACACATGCAGAAATAGAACGTTATTCTTCGTAGCTAGAGAAAATAATTCAACAAAATTTACTACATCAAGATTCACTTTAAATAATTATATTTGAAACGGGTTTGTGTGATGTTTACTATATGGGAGATTGTTGACACTTGTCCCTGCTAGAAGTTGACCAATATACAACACGTTTATATGTGCTTATGGGTGTATGTGTATATACCCATGTAAGTTCAACATAGCTATAACAGCCGTGTGTGTGAGCGAATTGGCGAGATGACTCACACATATAATAATTAGCAAGGAGGCGTTCAAGGCCTTATATCAATGAATGCAGCCGGTCAGTCTGTCTCCAGCCAGCTAGGACTGGGCCCTTGTGGTTTCAATCTGATTATTATTGTATGTCTTTTCGAATTCACGCAGGGGTTCACGCTTAACTTTGTCAAATTTTGACATTTTTAGTTTATTACATGATCTTATAGAAAATCGATTTCCTTTCAAATGGTATATAATAAGGAAGCATTCGAGAAAAATAACTTATGCCTGGCGCCGTTTATATAAAGGGTAAAATATACAATAGGACATCGGTAGACACCGGTGGCAGTAATATTTTTTTTATTAAAAAACTTGTTTATATCATATAAATATTATATATTGTATAAATGTATAATGTAAATATTGTGTTAGATTATAAATAATGCGAATATTTTGTATAATATTGAATAAATCAATGTAATATCATATATCATATTTTTTGGTTAAAAAGAATTAACCTCAATTTTTCCAAAAAAATATTTTTCATGTTCTGATGACCTCTCCTCCATTGTTTATGAACCGATTTTTATGAAACAAACAACTGCAGAAAAATGTGTTGACAAGAATCTTCAAGAAGCATTTTTTATTTCTTGTTTTTCTGAGAGTTTGTTGGGTTTTTTCTCAATTGAAATATGATATTTATATGGGTTTTTTTCCGTAAGATTTCACTAAAAGAAAGAACTTTGATATTTTCAGTGGAACAATAGGATTAAAGATGAACAAGAGAGAGACAAAAGCGATGTTCAATGGTGAGGAATTACGAATTACAAGCAGAGAAATTAACAAAGCTAACTAAGGACTCAAAGAATCATGGGAAGAGGAGTGCTTACGATTACTCTAACAGATAGAAGATGATCAATATTGATCGGAAGAAAAAAGATATCATACAAATAATTAAGCAACAAAAATGGAGCTGGGCTGGTCATTGGCAAGGAGATATAACAACATATTGAGCAAAAGGCTAACCAATTAGTACTTATGGATAGTAAATGTACTAGAAAAAGACCAAACAGGAGACTGAGGGAAATGGCCTGGCAGAGTGTTTAGCAATCGTGGTCGTCATGGAAGAAGAAATAAATACTTTTGTTGGGTAATGGATGTATAATGGCTGCTACTGCTGCTACTGCTGCTGATATACATATATAAATACACATATGCATGTGTGCAGCTATATGGACATATATAATTCGTACGTGGTCATATATTAGGTTGTAAAGATATTGATATATTCAGGGGTCTGATAACTTTTATTTTACAAAGTGTAAATAGATTTTGATTAGATGAAGGCTATCAAGTTGAAGACAGTGTTTTATGGTTGAAGGAAATTGCTGAATGATTACACCATTAAAGAGATTAAGATTAGGAATGAGACTTTGTATAGCATTCACGATGAGTAATACTAATACATGGAATAAATATCAACTGACCATTAAAGTATTTACTTCCGGTTCAGTTGGCCGTGTTTCAATCCACTTTCGGGTCAAATCGATGACTCAATGCCTCTCCAGCACTCAACAAAAGGGCTTGGTTTGAGGAACCTCTCTCAGGCAAATGCTATCTACACTGGTTCCTGTACGATGACCGGTTAAACAACGTCGGATAGCAATAACAGGTGCCGTAAGCTGACCGAAGCTTCCACAGGCCTTGTAAGTTGGTCTTACTAACGATTGACCGTGTGTACCTAATCCCAGAGGAGGGTATAAGTGGAGAACCATGATACATTCTTCCGTGGTTATCGATAAGCTGGTCCAAATTTCACACTGAATTAGTATTCTCATAAATAAAATAAACTTTTCGCATGGATTTTAATTATAAGTGCACCTATATTAGAACTTATACATGTTATTGTTGTTTTATAGTGATTTGTTATATCTAAGCTTAAGGTACTATTTTATTAATCAATGTGTTCTGTCGGGAGAAATGATTGAACAATTAATGTCAACCTGATTTAGTACGCACGTAAAATCCTATGAAAATAACAAGCTACATAAAAATGTGTTTATTAAAAATGCATTGAATTACAAGTGAACGAACAGCTTGTCTTAGTGTTCATTATAAAAGGCCTTTGTATTTGATGGATTTTATACGGAAATCATTGAGTGTACATTAGTTGAAATAAGCTAATAAAGCAAATCCATGGATACGTGATGTATTCTTATAATGATAATAAGTTTGTCTCCGAGGCGAGTTCATTTGGTGCTCTGAGTTTGATTCCCCATGGGTGATCAATACGGGCCTTTTGGTCAGATATAGGTTGCCTCAGTAAAATACCAAGTAGCAAATTTTAATACTGGTATTCTTCCTTTTTGGAAAGTTTGTTTCACACCAATTCTTTTCGGAAAAAAGGGGGTTAGCGAAAAAAACCGTTTAACGTTCATTCAACAGAAAAAAAATGTTTGAGACCCAGCGTGAACAATCCTCTCTCTCTCTCTCTCTCTCTCTCTCTCTCTCTCTCTCTCTCTCTCTCTTACCCCCCCAAAAAAGTTTTGATACTCCAACTACCCTATCCTGCAACTGCAACAAACCATCATCTTAACGTTTTGGGGTGTGGGAACGCACAAAATGTTTTCCTGTATAGATTTATGGCATTTTCTTTTTTGGTTTACGACGTTTCTGCAAGTGTGTTTTTTTGTTTGTTTGTCCGTTTATTTTTTTTCAAATTATAGAAATGCACTATAACAGACTGATTGGGAAACCTAGACTCTGGTCGATGAATGAGCTGCAATACATTTTGAAATCAGTATCCTAAAGGAATATTCAACAATTGTCATGTATTGAACATGGTATAAGCTTATATTTGTGGAATAAGTTGTGAGGATCAAATAACTTAACACTTTCAGTGCTTACTTGGAAGATCTTCGTATATAGCTTACCCTAAGCCACAACTGCTAGATACGACGATCTTTGTTTTTCTATGAGTACTTCACTTCATATATTTCCAAGATGTAACTACTTGTAACTGTATGACGTAGTCCCTCCATCCTGACAATGGTCAGAGGGAAATGGGCAGTTCAAAAAGAATGTGGATATAAAAAAAAAAGGAACAAGTAGTATTGAAACTGTTAATGAAGAGTTCATAAATAAGCTCTGATAACCCTCATTCTGAAAGTAGATCTACCTAGGACAACGAATCCCCATAAGACCCTCAAAAGAAGAAGAAATCAAGCAAAGAATCACACTAGGATGGCAAGCCTTTGGTAGAGCAAGCTAAACTTTCAAAAACAAGAAGATCCCATTCATCCTAAAAAGAAGGGTGTAAAAACCAATGCCTCCTCCCAATAGTCACTAATGGAGCTGACACATGTAACCTAACCAAGAGACAGATACACAATTTGAGAACACACACATGAGGAAATTATGCTAGGCGTCACATGGAGAGACCACAAAACAGCACAGTACATTTGGGAAAAGATAAGAGTCAGGGACATCATAGAATACATTAAAAAGCTCAAATGGCGGTTGGCTGGCCATGTTGCACGAATGGCAAACAACCAAGGGTTATCGTGACTCACAACATGAACCCCCGAGATCGCATGTGGAACCGAGGCCGAAAAAATATTAGATGGAGAGACGAGCTAGACAAATTCAGAAAGTATTGGCTCCGCGACGCCCATGATACAGATGTGTGGCGAATCCTGGAGAGGGTCTATGTCCAACGTTGACTGATGATGATGATGATGATTCTGAGACTAACAATGTAATATTGTCAGAAAGTTGGAGACATTAAGCTGTTAATATGGCTTGCAAAATTTGATATCTGATACAAAGATTAAAGCTATTTAAGCCGATTCTCCCAAACTTTTGAAACACACCAAGAATGTCATATATTGCAGAGAACCAATTGTCTGTTGATTTAAATGAGGTTATCATTCGTGGATTTATGGTTGCAGTTTATTCACGCTCGTGTTATTCACGCCGTTATCCATGAAATGAACTTGTGACAAAGGTTGTTGTTTTTTCTGTGGATTCTCCTGTCAAAATCTGGTTTCAACACCTGTTCATTATGAGACGAAAATGAGCTGCATGCGTACTGACAGAAACCCAATGGTACATGCACTAAGAAGCACACCCTAACTGAGAGACACGCATATATGCACTAACAGCGTTAGTAATAATTATGAAAAAAACATTTTATTCAGTTGAAGCATCTCTCTGGATTCGATTTATCTTTGCCGTACAACTACCCCACATTGCCGTCCAAGGTGCCACATAGTTGAAGTTATTTTTCGAATAGTGTTTGTTTTGGAACGATATGTTTACTGTTTTTATTTGACCAGTTTACTGGTTTCATCTTGATTTTTAGTTGTTTTGAAGATAAAGATGAAAAGTAGTCAAATTTAATAAAAATAATGCTTCACATTACTTCATCCGATAGTAATAATTAAGAATGATATGTTTGTATTCTGCAACAACCTAATGGATATCAACGTATTTTCATCCACAGCACATCATTATGAATTTTGATTCTTAACAATATGCATTTTTCAAATAGCATGATTTTTCCTTAGGATTGGGTCACAGCCGAGGTTATCATTTCGCTTGAAACATTCATCAATTTACAGGATGAGACAAGTCACGAGAGATGAAAAATAATGGCAGGGTTCAGCGACTTTAAAACCTGTGCATTGAAAATCACTTTCCGCCAAAAGCGTGATAGGAGAAGGAAAGAACTATGTTTTGAAATGCCCCCAGGCCCCTGATAGAAAGGATGCCCCCAATGCTTTATAAATTGCGGTTTACCTGCTGTATTTCAACTGACGTTATACAATGATAAGGATGTATATTTCTAAAATCATGAATTGTGTAAAAAGATCATTCGGCAAATTACGAGTAAGTGTGCGTCTATGCATTGTAAATTAACCTTTTTCATCTAATTCTATTAGTTGTTGGATGGGACACCTAGACAAACTGAGCCTTGCATCCCATTCAACCAAGTCAAACGTTTGATGAGAACGTTTGTTTACTAAATGACTTGTTTCCGCTTGGGCCTTCTTGCATCACATATTTATCACGATAACTCAAGATATATTTTGTATTACAATCAAATATAGAGCAAATCTAACAATATTCTAAGAATAGTTGGTCTATTATTTATACATGAATAAACAAGTCTGGTTAGCACCTCAATAAGCACTGGTGATCAGAAGGGGTGATCAATAATTATGTTACTTCTCCCACCAAATTTTTGATGGTGATTTAAAAATAAAAGTATTGATTTTCAGAAGCCCCTGCCAGATGCAGACGATGGCACCGATTTAGAATAAACTAACGTTTATAATTGAAACTTCTATCAAAACCTGGCTTGGGCGAGTCAAAGTTTTGGTAGACTACATATATATCTTGAGTAGATAAAACCTTAGAAATCCTTGTACAGCAACTGGTTGCTACTTCCTGTTGGCCTGCCAACCTGAAAGAACACTAGAGTGATTCCATCGCAAAGACCAAGATCCACAGGATAGTCTGTACCATAAGCATTGAGACAACGCAGCAAAAGTGTCGCCTATAGTGGCGCGAATGGAGGACCATCAGCTGCCAAGGACCCTCTTTTTTCGAAGAACTAGTCAAGCCTGTGAAAAAACGGGGTTCCATAGAAAGGATACGATAAATTTTTGAAAAGGTCATCGTTTCCTGCGTCACCATTCTCGCTAATGGATTAAATAGACCATCAGAAAAGAGCATGGCGACATAAATCCTTCCAAACAGACCCCTGAGTCGAAACCAGCAGTAGAGCAAAAGCAGAAGAAATAAGTATTGTAAAGTGGGAGCTCCATCCAACAACCAGATATTCACCAGCAACCGCTGTGGAAATAAGCCTCGCTGACCACCTGAGGCCAAGGAACCCTCTATAATCACCGTTTGCGAGCCAAAACCACATATATATATATATATATATATATATATATATATATATATATATATATATATATATATATTGAAATCCAAGCATACACACACACACACACACACACACTCACACACACACACACACACACTCACACACACACACACATATATATATCAAAATAGAAAGATAACGACAAAATGAGAAGGTCAGGGAAGGAAAAAAGAGACAAATGGAAACAAGGAGAATTTTTAAAGGGGGGGATGGAAAGAAAGGAGGAATGGGGAGATAAAGAGTTGGATAAAGGAGCAAATAAGAAAAAAATGGAAGGGTCGATTCACAGGGGGTGGCAAGAGGTGATAAAGTGGTCGAGGAGTACAGTGTAGGAAACAGTTGATATAGAGGGGAAAAAACTGCCATAAGGACGAGACAAAAGGCGGTATGAAAAGGGGAAAAAGTGGGGACAAAAGAGGGGAAAATGTTTGATGCTGATCGGGGGACACGTGTGATAAATGTGGGGGAAGGTGCGATAAGGGGTGATGACATGAGGAAAATGGATTGATACAAAGGAAAAGCCCAAGAACTAAGGGGAACAAAAAATGCGAGAATATAAACGAGGGAAAGGGCACAGGAGTCGCAGAGGAATGAAGAGAAATCAGTTGAATAAACATCACCAAATATATAAATAAGATGTCATAAATATAAAACATAGTCAGGCAAATACTTGGATAATCAACAATAATAATCTAAATAAGCATATGATATGAAGGTTCACCAATCAAGTAATAGATACTGAAATTAAATTGGGAACCCTTTTTAGAAAGGCTGTTTCTATTCCCGCTTTGCTTTCAATTCTTCATTGTTGACCTATTCCTAGATTTACACGTCAGGGTTACTTTTTAATCTTCATATCGTCGGAACCAAAGCAACGTTCCAAACAGTTTCATCATAAGAAAAAATACGAATGAAAATGCATATTCTTTTTCGCTGACCACAGAATAAGATTGAATTCAGAGAAGGGAAACAAGAGTAATCAAGTGATTATTTGAATAATCATATAGCGTGATTAGAATGCAGATGCTACATACAAACAGAAATACCACTGTTGAACCCTTCCCCAGTCAACAAAACAGTGGTGTCAATCAATAAAGCCCAAACTCGTGCCAGAAAATGAAAACAAGGCAAATAAATAACCTTTGTAGAGGTCATTTAGGGGATGCACATTCGAGGAACAATCAGATCAGATTTATTTTAAGATAATAAATGAATATTTCAGACAGAAACAATTTGTATATCGAGGGGAGTGAGATTGCAAAATTGTTTTGGGCAAATATGTGATAAATAATCTATTCTGATACTGAACATTGGTATATTCTTTGGGAGCTCTCCATAAAAATGGACTCTTACAGAAGGAAGTAACGGGGTTGAAGATAAAAGTTTATAATATCAAAAGCAGAGTTTTATTTTTATGTTTATTTGTTAGAGAACTAAATAAGGTGGTCCCCGTTTTTTGAAGGTCTGTTTTGCGCCCATTTGTTACTTTTTCAATGAAAGGCGAAAATGCTAAACTAGCCTTTAGCCTTTGTTTTCCAGCGAACAATTTTAGAGGCAAAGCACACGCCCTTCTCTCTTTAACACCCCAGCATCATCAACTTCCCAACATCAGAACCACTGATGACTCAAGCTAACTGACCATCGTAGCTACTTTAAAGTCTCAGGAAGCTCAAATTCCCGCCCTCCGTATAAATTACACGTAATTGTTATTTTGGTTCTCAACAGTTACATTTTTATTGTAATCATCAACTTTTGGATTACGAGGAAAACTTGTGTACGTTCGTAGATTTCTTTCAGGGGGATGACTGATGAAAATAAAAATAATACTTCACAGAGCATAGATAAGGAACAAGTAAGACGTAAGTGGGAAATTCTGTTAAGTAAAATTGACGAATGATAAAAATCATTTTTTTATGTGAATATTTACTCATTGAGTTTATTTAAAACGTTGCCTATTCACTTTTTAACTATTAATCTTGAACAGTTTTGCACAATGAAATTTTAATTTTTGGAGTGTTGGAGGTTGGAATCATAATAGCTAGCAAGCTTAAAGGCAAGCGTCTAGTGGGACTTAAATGAGTCAAGGAGGGTTACGAAGTGAGATTAGAAACGCTATTGGTGGAGTGCTGAGTTTGAAATGGTGGTGGCAGATACAATTTGATAAATTTGTAAGTGGAAAATTCTGTTAAGTAAAATCAACGACTAAGAGTTACTAATTTTACGTGTGAATATTTACTAATTAGAATGATGTGTGTTCTCTTACTTACTATCAATCTCAGATCACTTTGTACGTTGAGATTTCTACTTTAAAGTTTAAGGATGTAGAAATCATAATAGCTGGCAAGCCTAGAGAGAAAGTGTCTAGTGGAACTAGTCAAGACTTGAAATATATATGACGGAGAGAAATGGCCATATCAATTATGATAACGTAGTTATATGTTTATTAATTGAAACTATGGACGAAAGTGGCTAAGACTCATTGACATAGTTTCTCAGCAGGCGCTTGGAGACAACCATTGAGCCATCCTGGCAAGTGCAGTGCAAACACCCATACGTTTTCTCATAATGATATAATACTATTGGTGCTGAGACCTGGATCAGATCAGAATCTACGGATATCAGTTTAGGATATTCACATTATACGACGGACTCATCGACCAACTCCACATTTACTTCGATGAAAGCGAGGTCAGAGAATAAATAAACGAAGGCAAAGTGACCAACATCTAAAAACACACCGAGGAAGGGAACCAGGAAAGTATTTACGGACCAATCACGTGCCTACCGCTGATGTGGAAAACCCTGACCAGCCTGGTTGCAGACATATATAAGCAGGATTATTACTAAAATAGAAACAATGCAGGAGAACGCCCCAAAGGGTAAACGACCAACTCTACATTAACCAGACAATCCCACCAGAAATGTGAAAAAAGAAAGGAAAATGTTGCAATAGGATGTGTAAACTATTTTTAAAGAAGCATACAACGTAATCCCACAAAGCTGTATACTCAAATGCTTCAGGATATTCAAGATCAGTGAATCAGTGGGGGAATTTATTGCCAACTCTATGGGAAACTTCATAGTAAACTTGACAGCTACTGTAGAGAACTTAGCTGAAGTGAGTATAAGAAGGGTAATTTCCCAGGGAGTCCCTCTGTCCCCATATCAGTCAGAAGAAGCAAAGCAAAGAGAAAAGTCAACCACCTCATGTACATAAACGACATAAAACTTTTCAAAAAGAACAGGGGGGAAGTTCGAAACTTGGTTAAACAAAAGGAAAGGATACAATGATAACATTGGGATTGAGTTCAAAATAAAATATTTGTGCTAATGGTAATGCACAAAGGACAGCTTGTAGCAGTGCAAGATATCGAATTAGCAGACAACAAAGAGATCTGATCTTTAGCCACAAAGACCAGAGAGTCCTTGAATGCAATATGATAAAATGGGAAGAAATGGAATAGAAAAAAAAAAAAAAGAATACCAGAGAAGGGCAGGAAAAATATTACAGGCCAAACTAAACAGCAGAAAATTGATAAAAAAAATGAAAACTTGGGTAGTATCGATATAAGATAACAAGGGATATTCCACAGATAGACAAAGGAAGAATTTCAATCAATGAACATATGAAAAATGAATATATATATATATATATATTTCCTAATGTATATATATATATATATATATATATATATTGAACGACCGGATGAGAGGAAAATGTCAGTGTCAGTATGTTCTACTTTGTAGGTCATATTTCTGCATGAACAAAGTTGAAATTTTGCAAAACAGTACACCTTTCTACTGTGGAGGACATAAAAGGTGTAACTTTTGGACAATTTTAGAGTAGTTCGCATCATTTACATTAAAATGCTAAACAGGAACCCAACTTCCTTTCTGACAAAACCAGGAGTCGCTTTTGCATTCATGGAGGTTAATGCTTAGCATAATCATTCATCCTTTAATAGCAAAAAACATAGGCCATGTTGGATTGACCTTAGAGGTCATTCATAGTCATGAGGGGTAATTTCTAGCAAATTGCAACTATTGTAGGTAATAATTGGACCTTGGAAGTTGAAATCTTGCATAAGAACCTGTCTCTTTACAGAAAAATTTATGATTTATGGGGGATTGACCTCAGAGGTCATTCTATGTCATCCAAAGTCCTCATTGATTGTTATTAAGAGAAATGATAGGGAGACACCTTGGCCTTCCCCTTAAGAAAAAAAACACAAAAATATTGGTGAAAATTGAAAAAAAAAATTATTCGGTTGAATGTCTTTTGAAAGACTCTAAACAGATGCGTTGTGCCCCGGGAGATTTTTAACGCTTCCATTTGAAATGGATTGTTTTGATATGTACTTTTTTGTTCCAATGTTTCCTGCTGATTCACCCATGTATTTTGTTTACAAATATTTCAGAATATTGAAATCCAAATAGGGATTCCTTTCACTTGACGACACAGTGAAAATATATGTTCTTTACTGTAGTCCTTCTCACTTGTCACGAACTTCTGGAGCAAAACACGTTTTAATTTTGTATATACGCGCACAATCTAGATAATATTCCAGTAATTTTATATATGTATTCATATTTTGGCTGTTGTGCACTTCCGTGCAGACCTGTATGCAAATGTATCTTATGCCGAATAGTATAAAGATTGTGAAATAGAATGATTTTTGCAAATATATTTCAAGCTTCGAAATCATCTGAACTTTGATATATCCGGTAAGTTGTCATGTTTGAAAACAATTGATTTTTTTAGATTTTTGGACGAGGGTTTTATTTACATTGCAACTACAATGCTAAACTGGACATAATAATATACAAAAAGTAATCGACTAAACAAACAATCAATTTTATGAAAACTTTATAATATATTGCTTGCTTTCTTGTGGTGTTATATTTGAAGCTATCTTCCCTTTGGCAACGGTTGGTATCCTTGCTTGCCAATACATGGATATGAACATGTGTATATCGGGGGAAAGTGAGTTATTGTTACATTGTAATTAGAAAACCCTCTAAACCCCTTTCAGAACATTTTTCTCTAAACTTCTTGTTTCAACCCCGCATCCATCTCGGGTCCATTCGGTAGGCATTCCAAAATTGGCTGGGCTACACCCATGTTTAGGTATTCTTTCGTCGTTGTAGACAAACAGATGAATTCACAGACATCTCTCTGTCTCTTATATGTTTATTAACACACAAACACACGGACTGATCTTTATCCATGTATCCATATGTGTGTGTGTGTGTGTATATATATATATATATATATATATATGAATGCAGATCTCTTTCTATCTGTCTATCTATTTATCTATCTATCTATAAGAAAAAGAAAGAGAGAGAAAGACATATAGATAGATATATAGATAGATAAATAGATTGAGATACTGAGATGTAGAGAAATGTATGTGGGTCTGTGTGTTAGTAAATATATGAGAGAGACAAAACAAGACTATTTCCGCCGGAAGTTGGCTGATTAAATTTCTACTTATTTACTTTATTAATGCCATATTGCTTTTGTTTACCGTTCTTTACCAGAACTTCGTGCATTAAAAGTTTATTATTATATGGGTTGGCCAACTAATATCCGGACCCTGGCCTACAAACCGAACTGACTGATTCTATTATATTATTCATGAAATTGTTGGCTCTTCCACTGTTTTCTTGTGATGAGTTGTATTTCAGCATGATTTTAAATTTCATCAGGTTTTTCTTTCAACTGAACTTTTACACTGTGAAATGAATGAATGAGGGTAAAGTTCAAATTTTAACTATTGTGATCACTAAAGTTCTCAGAATCTCATAACAAATCATATACGCCCCCACACACACTTATATAATTAATCATATGAAAAACAGTCATTTTTTATTGTATTTCTGTTGTAACAGAATTTTTTTATTCGAACGTCATATTTTTGTCGATGAAAATATCTTTTATCCACCATTTGTAACAACTAAGTGGTTTTTACTGCAACGGGTTTGGATACATTTTTTTAATAAAACTTAAGAAGAAATTGATTTGATGTAACTATGCCAAGGTTAGGTATATTCACTAAATGCTTTACGCCCATTCTTTCTATATCTATCTATCTATCTATCTATCTATCTATCTATCTATCTATCAAGCAACTGGTCTCTTTGTACTGCGTTTATCAAGGACAACAATTGCTTTTTGTTCCAACCGCTGTCCATCCTTCCCGCTATGTTCCCAGCCCATTTCGATTTTTGTTGTCTTGTTACTTGTACGATATCATTTATACTGGTCGTCTCTCAGTTCTATGTTTATAACTTTCTATTGCTAAGAGTTACTCTTAACGTTGCTCTTTATGCTATGTGGTTCTGTGAGTTTTGGGGCCTCACACAAGTACGTCATAGCTGATATTATGCATAGCTTGCTTAATTTACGTTTCAAGCATAATGGCAATTCGCTTTTGAGTATGCTCCAATCTATATCGAATGCTTCCCATCGAATAATTATGCGCTGTCTCATTTCATTTTCTGAGGCCTTTCTATAGCTTTACAACCCAACCTTCGAAAATGTATTCTTTGACTTCTAAAATTGTTCTATTAATTCTTATTTTTATTTATTTATTTATTTATTTATTTATTTCACTTTATCATTGAACATTACTTTTGTCTTTGGTTTGTTTATCTTCAGCTCTATTGTTTGGCTTTCTCCATCGAGGTCAGTTAATATGTTTTGTAGATCATCCCCAGTTTCTACCATTGATGCATTGTCATCACAGTATCTTGACTTGTTCATTCTCTGTTTATGTTAACTCCTACGTTTTCCCGTTTTGAAAGGTGCGTTTGACGGTCGCTGTTAAGCCTAATTATGATATCATATCCTGTTGTCTCATTCAACTTCATAAAGACATGAATAACACAAACACACACAAACACACACACACACACACACACACACACACATATATATATATATATATATATATATATATATATATATATATATATATATGCAAAACAGTTTTCGATATGTGTCTTGATTCTATACTCTGATCCTTGGTCGAAGTTCAAAGGAGTAAGAATTTGATTCTAAATGAAGTGTGCCGATATTCCAAAGCAAAAGTGCCAGTCCATAAGTAATTAATACCGTTCTATTGTTACGTTGCTACTTAATGTGTAAACTTGAAAAATGTTATCACTCAGACGGATATGTAAGCCACGATACATACTTTACGATATTCCATTTAAACGGAAATAGAATAACATCAATATCAACCGGAAAATGTTTTTCTTTTTCTGTTTTACATATACTTCGTTATTATCATTCATTCCATTAGTTTTCAATTGGATTTGTCGGATCTTTGTGAAGGGCACGATCAGACTATGCAGAAAGCAGATTTCTAGATGACATTGAATATTTCAGGAGTACCATCTTTCTTTATAACAGCAACCTTTACAAAGATCTCTGCTTCTCTTGCAAAGATCTCTTATAATATGATATCTCGATCTTTATATTTGCTCGAGTTTTTTTCTCATCTTGCCATAGTATATTTGCCCGAATTAGACAGGCTTATCAAAATATCCATTGGTAGACAAGCTATCATATTACTTTGGATAAGGAGACCTACGAGGTCGGCGTGCTTATGGGTCTACTTTGTGCCTGACATTTCTTGTTACTTTAATTCCAGTGACTTCTAAATTATTCCCCACGTGCTAAGTTGTAATATTTGGGTTATTTTCCATAGAAGGTTATGTTCTGATCTGGTCGAAAGTTTCTTTGTCTTGCCATATCTAGATTCATTTCAAACAGTACCCTTCCACTCGAGCTTTAGAATGATTTATAAGACAGTTTATTTTTGGATGGCAAATCGTTTAGGAATGATATCATATGCACTGCCTGACTTGTAGACTCCAATGATACCAAAATGATTCTATACTCTATGATGCGAATGAATACAGTAGATTAAAACCACCACATAAGATCTTTATGGAAAAAAATACATTAAGCATTAATATTAACTGGTAATTCCCTTCGTGTTGACGAGTAATATTGCATTGCCTTCAAATTGTTGTTGCCAGCTCGTGATTTCTCTAAATGCTATACGAACTTACTAAAATGTACATACTCCATAAAAAGCAACATAAGTCTCGTTTCCAACTAATCCTCTCTTATCAAGCATTCGAATTTTCTTTTCTGCTCTTACCCTCTCGATAAACACGCTAACTTTCCTTCTTCCTTTCCTTCTCCCCACACACTCAGACACTACGAAACTTCTCCCTCCCCTCCCTCCCTTCCTACACTTCTATCAATACTACCAAACTCTCTTTCCTGCAATCTTATCAACCATTTATTGCATGAAGTAGTGTCAGTTATTATTATTGATTTTCCGCTATAATTTACCTTTTGTGTCAATTCTTGTCGCAGCTAAACTGAATAAATTAACAGCAGGGATTTCAATGAAGAATTCTTTCTTTGTGAAAATCGAAATAGAGATCCTCTATGCCGGAGGGTGACTCAGTTACCGAACAACCAATCTTGCCACTGACCGACGGATTGGTAGAGAATGATTCCAGATCAAACATTTGAACTCATCTCTTCTTCCAATCTTCTTCCTTCTGTTTTGCTTCTCATAGACTGGTACTTGAGTATCTGTAATCCAATTCAGTTATTCTGACACATAAAGTAACATATCGTTAACATCTCTTACTACTTGATATTTATCTCAATTTTTATTGCTCTTCATCGCAACTGTACTCAGCCCGATTCTCATTGGCTTGTATTGAATTCATTATCATCACAGAATAACGAAAATTCGAACTCACGACCATCTATACCAGATGTTGGCTCAGGCAATGACCGACCACTCTTATCACTGAACTACAGGTTTCAGTAGCAAGTCCAAATCAAACACTAATCTCATATCCCGATATCTTCTAAGCCTTGTTTCTTACTAACTGATAATTCAGCATCGGTTATGTTATCTGTTTATTTATTGTATTACATAAAGTATTTTGAATCATTAATGACTCTTTGCAACTATTCACTTCCATCTCAATTTTGGTTGCTTTTTATCGGATGTGAACTCAGTCTATTTTCACTGCATTAGTGACTGATTAAATGATAATTACAGATCAGAATAAAGAATGTGTTCCACGTGAGAATCGAATAGAATACTCTCGAAAACAGAAGATGGCTCGATCAACGCCCAACAGATCTGGCCACTGAGGTACAGGTTTCAGCGGCAAATGAGAGTTCAAATCAAACTCTTTCCCTAAGTGGCTGTCCAGTATCGATTATCTAATTCATTCATTCATTTATTTGATTTATTTGATGATGCTGTGTCACTCATCATTTAATCACAATTTAACTCAATCTCAATTTGTATTATTTTTTTCATCACAGCTAAACACAGTTTTCCCTCTACAGGGAGTAAATAAATTAACAGAGTAGATCGCAATAAAGAATGATTCTTGGGTCAGAATCGAACTCACGACTGTCTATACCGGATTGTGGCTCAGATAACAACTGGCAGCTCTTACTTTTGAGCTACATATATCATACATGATACCAACAATGACTCATGGTTGCAAAAATCGAAATTAACAAAATTGCAAAGAGATCCATGGAAAGGGCAATGTTAAAGAGAGAGGAAAAGATCAGCACGTACTAGAGGGACGATTACAGTGAATGATATTAAACAAACAATTAAGCAAAAAAAGAAATGGACTGAACACTTGCCAAAAATAGACTGCAACAGATGTAGCAAAAGAATAACTGCCCATTGGAAAGTAAACACAGTATGATAAGACCATACCCAACATGGGATGAAATAACTTGTTGGTAAGACACAGTAAAGATTAGCACGATCGCAGTAGTCATATTGAAGAAGAAGAAGAAGAAGAAGAAGAAGAAGAAGAAGAAGAAGAAGAAGAAGAAGATGATGATGATGATGATGATGATGATGAAAACTGGAATGCTACGTCTCATGCTTTTTTTTTGGTGTGTGTGTGGGGGGGGGGTAGCAAATGAATTCCCTGATTACTTTTGTTGTAAAGTTGAAGACGATTTTCAATGAAATTCAAATTTCTGAAGGAACCATGTTGAAATACAGTCATCACAACGTTTGAAACTGCAAAAGGGAAGTTAATGCTACATTTCGTTCTCGAGGGAGGAGCAGATACTACACTTTGTTCTTGAACTAGAGGCTACATTCTAATCAACACCCAACTGCTCTGATCATCATGATGATCTTTTCAACGTTCTTCTTTGGGCATTCTCAAAATACTAAAATGAAAACTGGAAAACAAAATTTCATGAATGTACTAATGACTTTTATTGTTTGAATTACTGGTAAATAGGTAAAAAAATGATAAACGAATTAAAAATTAGGATTTCACACGCAGCAAAAATCACTTGTACTAATGAAGACTGATTTCAGAGTTTTAGTTCAAGAAATGACGAACATTAATATAAATCATATCTGAGTTCTAGTTTCAAACTTATTACGTACATAATTTCATAAGAATTTTCTTGTAAAAATTGAATTAATATATGAAAAAGTGTACTTAGACACCTTTTTATTGAATTTTCAGAAATCTCGATGAAGAAAAAAATATTAGGGTATCATTTTTAATGAAATAATGGTAAAAAATTGAAAACATCCAGGCGTTCGTTTTTTTTCTCTCTTTCTCTCGTAGTGTTTACTTTAACAGCACCCTTTCATTCCCTCTCCACCCCTCTGTTTCTCTCTCTCTCTCTCTCTCTTTATCTCTCTCTCTCTCTCTCTCTCTTTCATCATTCTTTTTTATCTTTCAATGATTCTTTCGTATAATTTATCCTCTTGCTTTTTTTCTATTTACGTAGAATTAAAATTCATTCTCTTTTTCTGTCCTTCTCTCTCTCTCTCTCTCTCTCTCTCTCTCTCTCTCTCTCTCTCTCTCTCTTTATGAACCATAGATCAAGAGTTCAAAGGAAGAAGCGATGTTTTATTTTATTATTATATAAAATTCAAAGTAACAAAATGTTTATTGAATTGAAAAAATTCTCTATCTCAGTATTGATCAATTTACTAGAAAAAATTAACCATTGAAAAGCTGTAAAAATTACATAGCAGTTGCAATGACACTATTATCATAGTTGTTGATCTAATATCCATCATTTACGCACGAAACAAGTGTTCCTGTTTATACTTTAGTTGTGCAGATAATTTGGACCTAAGAATTCTTTCTATTTTATATTTTGGGTGACAAGGGGCTATATATACAAATGATAGCACTAATTACTCTGCATAACATTAATTTTCACACTAATCAGAAAATTCCTTTTTCTGTAATTTGACACATGGTTGAATATGTATGTTAAAAGATAGTAATAATCAAAAGCATTCAAAATTGGAAATTTCATCCCTGAATGCCGAAAGCCATCATTAAAGCGTTGAAATTGAAGCTGAAACTTTAAACCAAGAATATCGTCCAGCAGGACGATGGTCATCATCATCAACATCATATATTGAAAGTTGGCTGCTAGATAATGGCCTTTCCTGTCTCCCGCGATGGCAATCGTGTTTGAGCCACCATCTGCCACGTCTTACCTGAGTAGCTTCCTATCTCATCTCTCAATCCTGAGTCTGGTTTCTGCATTTGCTGTCCTATGGGCACCAATCAATTAATCTTTTTGTTCCATCCGTTACTGTTTTATTCTTACTAAGCATACAGCGTACATCAACTATTGTCACTCACCCTGGTCTACCTTTGGGTTCATGTTGGTATTTTTCTATTTCTCGAAAGCATTGCTCTCTTCTGTACCTCTGCGAGATCGTGAGCTTCTGTCTTCCAGTATGTTTTGTTAGGTTAAATGCTTTGGATCCATGCCTCATTTCTGGTCTTATGCATTTACTGTAAGGCTTGCGTTAGTACAATCATCAAACAATATGTACAAGCAGTGAGTCGCGATATATTTGCTAGTAATATTTGCTAAAATTGGATTGACTTTGCAAAGCCAATGTGAAGTGGGACTGGATTATAGGGACATCAGATTTCGATCGTCAAACAAGCGACGCCAAGCAGTGGGTCGAGTCTCCTGAAGCCAAAATACACTGAGATATGTCCATGATCTTCAAGTTTAATAAAATGCAATCTCAGCGATAGGGGAAAACCCAATAATTGTGTTTCAATAAATGCTAATTTCTATTACACTTCAAAGAGAATCACATGAAAATATATTAAATTCACATGAAACCCTAAGCAAATTTCACCATACTACGCTTCTCCATTGATTAAAAAAATTATTTTCAATCGGACAAACTGTTGTTAGCAGTTCGCTAGTAAATGTTAACAAACTGTAGAAGACTACAGAGAGATGTTTTACTGCGCAAATGGCATCAAGGAACAAGAGGTTCGCCGAGGACTGTTCGAAGTTTTTAGGGGACCCTAAGCATATATTGATGGGGATGCAAACCACCTTCATTGAACCCTCAGCGTATTTCGATTTGGGGGCTCCCATTTGCTTTTTAGGTCCTCCTGGTGACAACTCTTGGTTTGCTTCTGCTTTGGTCGGCTCTGGGTTCACCGTTGAAATATCTTTGGACACTTGCTTTTGACTTCGTAGCTTAAGATAGTTTGTGATTTTGGGTCTCGGGCGCCTCAAGATGCCCACCTCCCAACACAGATTTTTTTTCAATGAATATATATGCACTATCACTCGGTAAAAAACACTAAAGATTGAATTGTTGTTAATGCAGTTCATGCATGTACAAATATATCCTTGTTCTGTACAAGAATGCAGTCGGTAATCTATTTATAAAGCTTTGAGTGCCTCCACTGTACTGGGGGCACAAATGTATTTCCAAATAACCCCATCTCTCCCCTTCCTTCTGGTACGATTCTGTCAACAGACAAAAAATATTATTGCATCTTGTAGCACACCGATAAACTCCGGGATTTCATTATCAAAGACGTCAAATAATGATACGGCCATTTACATTGGAAAAAAGAGTTGCTATTCTGTGAATAGTTTTCCTTGAATCAGCGGATGCATACAAAAGAAGTACAACCATAACATTAATTTCTTGAGCCAAAAACCCGACATGAATACAAACATCTTAGCGCGCGCACACAAACACACACACACACACACACACACACACACACACACACACGCATACCTGAGGATGAATATGTCGAAAACGACAGGAAAGCAGTTTAATGTGATGGGAAAATAAATCGAAGACGAATGAAAAGAATGTTGACCAGGAATGAAAACAAATGCTGACAATATTACGCTTTTTTCAATCTGTTCCCAAAAGTGGGTTTTACGGTCCACTCTCGCAATCGTGTTTAGAAAGTAAAGACATTTCCAGTAATGTCAAAAATATAGTATGGAAAAAAGTCAAGTAAAAAGTAGCCTTTAAATCTGAATGAAAATAAGTGTATGGGCCAAGAAAACCTGCATCCTGAACTATTGAATTTTCAAGTAGAAATTGATGACTTCGTGACTGCCCTAATATTATCACACGATAAATGTGTGATTTGATAGTGTATTCGAGCAATATAGAAATTGGTTGTACACATACATAAGCGGCCAATATCACTAACATGTATTTCATGTAAGCAGTATGAAACAATTTTAAGAGAGCAAACCCTTTCTATGACATTACTGTAATCAAAGATGAACAAACTTGTTCCTGTTTACGTAAGATATTAGATGTATGACGGAGAAAAATTGCATTCACTTGCTAAAATATTGATGCTTGTAATGCATTTCATGCGTTTTTCAACACAATTTTATAGGACAATTTGAATCAATGGGACTCTTTAATAATATGTTTTGTATTTTAGGGGACTTTTTTGTTGGTGGTGATTGAGTGATGAAAGAGAATGGTTGATACGCGGTGGCATTGATTAAACCTGTCATGCCCACAATTACTATTCTTGCAGTTCATAAATGATCTCCCTGAAAGAGTGAAAGAATTTTGCTGATAACATGAATATGGTAACTGACGCTACTCAAATCAACCGAATCACTCTATATTTGAGTGTTTGATTGTTGATGTTCAATGCAGAAACATGTAGATTTTTTCACATTGGTGAATATAACCTCAAAAGACAAATATATGTTCTGCAATTCTGTGCTGGATACGAGTAGTACAGAAAAAGATATGGGTGTCAGTTTTGATACAAAGAAAAACAATCCAAACGACGTATATGACTAAATCTTGGCGTGGCTATCAAGAAACACGTTGTCACTAGAACTTTATTCTTGCGTAACCACCTGTTGAGTTACGAAACAAAATGAGACGGGCGTACTACGTACTCTGTGCTGGTTAGTTGTGATTTCAGGTGGGTAGCTGCGAACAGGGAAAGACGTAAACAAGCAACGTGCAACAGGATATCCGAAATACGTTAAGTTGGAAATGATGATCAAAAAATCCGAACAAGTCAAGAGGAAAAAGGAGAAGGTGAGAGGGCCAAATGTGCATATCTTTTTGTATTTGGTCTTTGCATCATAGTTTGGCCATTGAGAAACATCATCTCACATACACATGCAATAGTGAATAACTTCAATCGGTTATATAATGAATGGAAACCGATTAATTTCATTTTATACACTGGTTGCACTCTACTCTTTGATTGTAAATACTAGTTGGTTACTTTGTAAAACACATATCTTCGTTGTCTCTGCACTATCATACCCTCTTGCTTTCTTGCCCCTTCAGTTGCACGTGTGTACTAAAGCAGACTGCTATCGACTCGCAATTCCATCGAGTTGATAAGCAAGTCTACCATTATCTAACATCACGTAATGAGCACCGCATGCAAATACCTTGCAAGGCATAATTTGGATTATCACTGTCAGGTATCTGAACC
This sequence comes from Thysanoteuthis rhombus, assembly GCA_963457665.1. NCBI lineage: Eukaryota > Metazoa > Mollusca > Cephalopoda > Oegopsida > Thysanoteuthidae > Thysanoteuthis > Thysanoteuthis major. Next base: position 50,444,757 of record OY735199.1, on the reverse strand, counting down.
AAAACCGAGACATTGAAATTGGAAAACTATTCCGGACGTAGAAGCTGTACAATGAACATTTACAAGAGTGATTGATGGCATGACATGCTCAAACTAAGAGAGAAGGCCGAAATAATATGGGTCGACTACCTTGGTAGAACATAAAATGCAAGAGGATTTGATGAAAGTAACGTCAAAAGAGATTGGATGAATTTCGATACAAAAGGATTATAGATAAATCAAAAAGTCAGTGGGGGGACTTCCAGTAAAATTGTCTATCCGTAATAGAAAATAGTAATTTGTTAAAAGAGTTAAATAGTTATTGAGGACAAGTGTTTGTCTCCATAATTCCAACCGAATCCAAATCAAAATCTTGTTGGTACGGGGCTAAGATTCAAGTAAAATGTCAACTTGTTTGGAGTGATTGAGGTCTATCGTCAGGGATTTTAACCTGACCAGAGATTATAATTTAAACGATGGATGGAAACAATGTCAAAAGTGAAAAAGTAGGCGACGAATGACAAATATAAATCGACGATAGATGGGAAAAAGACCAACAATGGGGGAAGAAAATAGCTGAATGACCGTTAGAAAATGATTTAACGACGGATGAAAATACAGGTCAACAACAGATGAAAAAAATGTCAACGATTGATGAAGAAGTGAGTCAATAACAGATTTTTAAAAAAAGTCAACGATGGATGGAAAGAAAGAAGGATTAACAACGAAAGTCAAAAATAAGACGGAGCTGGATGGTAAAATGGGTCGACAACAGATGAAAAAGTCAATAACTCAAGTCAACACGTTCAATGATGAGTATGTCAACGATGAGAGACAGGAAGTAAGTCAACGACAGAAGGTAAAACGTAGCTAAACGATGAAAAGCAAAGAAATAGGTCAACGACTGATGTCATAAATAGGTCAATGACGAATGAAAGATGAAAGTAAACGACAGACGAAGAAAGGTTCAACGAAGAAAGGCAAAAATAGGCCAAGGACAGGTGAAAAAAAAGTCAAGGACAGATAGGTAAGTAGGTCATCGATGGATAGGACAATAAGTCAAAGGCAGATGGAGAAAGATGTCATCGACTGACTGAAGACAATTCAACAGTGGATTGGGGAAAAATGAAAATGGTCGACAACACAGGTAACGCATCAGTAAATAATACAATCCCTTAATATTTCGTCGATGACAACAAAGTGTATGACAATAAAATAAAAAGGGGTTACAAATTCAAAAACAGATGTTGATGGTAAAAAAAAATGTTAACGATAGTGGAAAAAAAAGTCAATGACAAAGAGATAAAAGGGTCGTCGACAAGAGGAAAAGAATCGACGATAAAAAAAGACAAAAAAAACATCGACAACAAAGGTGATGAAGTCTTGATGACAAACACAATACAATTTAAGACAGTCGGTAGAATGGTCAACGACGAATAAATGATGGAAATTTCGACTACAAATGGAAGTAATGTGAAGGACAAACTGAAGATAGGTTTTGACGACCAGTTACTCGACGAAGAGATGAAATAAGCCCACGCCACTCTGCTTCTTCATCGTCATCGCTGTTGTGGGATACGTTGCAACGACTGAAAAACGGCACGGTTTCTTGGCGGGGATAAATATTTTCAAATCTACTTGGAATTGTTGAGAAAGCCAACGAATATTTGTCAGTAGGAAATTGTCTTTCCTGAGATTCAGATCCTAAGAATGAATACATATTTTTAGGGCCAAATTTGAAAGTCTGTAACACAGAAAAAAACATTTGGGGGTTTATTTAACTTTGATTTTAATTTCAATCACTAGATACTCTTAAATATCCAAAGCAAAATCTACAATGATACGGTTGTTGCGCAATATGATATTTTGAAACTCATATGGAATGAAAACTGCTTTTAAGTCGCTCATGAAACACTAACCCAAATATTGCAGTCAAATATGGGAACTAAAAGAGGAACTTTACTAGAATTATTCGGGCAATGGAAGAATTATATAATAGTGAAAGATTGGAAAAATGGGCCTCACGACACTATTTGATCATGAAATACGCTGAGATTCAGTAGTAAGTTGAAAAATACAAAATGAATACAACACTCAATAGTGAATACTTTTTTGACCTCCTTAAGAGAGCGAGCCGTCCAAATAAATCTATGGATTTCCTCAGCAAGAAAGTTGTGCAATATCAGATTGAATTGCATGATTATGTGGAAAATAAAAGTAGTAAAAACCTTCAAAAATAGTAAAGATATACTCAAAGAAATGAACATAGATTGAATGATCAGTACCAGGAATTCTCAGAGGAAATTTTCTTACGAATTTAAATCATTATGTGTTAATCACAGCAAAGCAACTTGTACAGTGGTAATTTTGGGCTCCTGAGGGACAATAGTTAGCTAAGAATGCAGTGGTGCAGGTAAACGAAGGGGGTGTACCCGAACAACTTATCATGATTTTACATCATGCCTGCATGTTAGGGTTTTTCAGGGGACAAGAGGGTCCTGCTTTTCGTTGATGTTTTTAATATTTACCTCAGAGATTGAATGGTAGTTTGCACTCTACAGAGAATTGGCTGCCAATTAGTTCGGGAAGTTTAAAAACTGTGAGCTACCATTGTGCCCTATCTTTGCAGCATAGCCAAAGTAAACTTGCTATTTAGGAGCAGGTTTTATCAGGTGAATTTATCTAAATGGCAGAGAGAAAGTATCTCAATCACTGATGACGAGGTGAAATTATTGCATGTTCTGTTGTGATTGTATTTTTTGTTCTTTTCCATGTACCTTTCAATGTTGATGAGACAATGATGGATAACAAGATGCCTATAACAGCATTATATATGAATATAGTTACAAAAAATTCTTCATTCGTTACTTTTTTTACGATGTCCGAAGCGTAATCTATTTTTGCAGCCTATGCATATACTTTCTTTTACTGAGCTAGGCAACTGCACTTGAACTGGAATGTCTTTTCGAGATTATTTATTCTTACAAACAATGATAAGTAGTTAAAACCGCCCATGTATTGGTAATCTGATGTACATGATATAGCTTCCGTTTAAAGTGCAGGATTATCTGCCCCTGACAAGAATCATCAGGAACATACGGACACAAAGCTTCCGTATTGAACGTGCTTTATGAGTAAATTATGTGAGAAATGCAGGAAAATGCTGTAGAATGGATAGGAAGATGTATATTTCTGTGTATATAGAGATAACTATGGTAAGAAAGAAACGTTGATAGTTATTGCAGGGTGATGTGATATTATTGGACGATGAAAAGAAGTTCTTGCCGGAGATCTGAAAAATTATATCCAAAATGTATCAAAAATAATTATGAACTGCAGCAATTCATTTACGGGAAATAAATATTGAATGAGCAAATGCAAAAAAAAATGCAAGACACTTGTACATCATGAATGAAATATATACGTTGGACAGAACTATCAAATTTAAGAGGACAAATTTAATGGAACCAATTGGAGATTAAAACTGAAAAGGTAGGAAAGGCATTAGTGAAATGGTTATACAACTGAATAACAATAACGATAAAAGGTCAATGAAACAAAATAGATA
>OY735199.1:50333710-50436210 GCA_963457665.1 Thysanoteuthis rhombus | reverse complement strand
TATTTTGAATCTCACACCAGTTGCCTGGTGGTAACCGCTAGAGTTTGAGTGACAGCAAGTCTCCTCAAGTCTCCAGCCCTCCTCTCCTAGTACTCATAGGTCGCAGTAATTCTGCGATTTACAGTTTCACACCGGTTGCCCAGTGGTTATCGCCGAAGGCTGAGTGACAATAAGTCTCCTCAGGTCTTCAGCTAACGTCTCCTCTCTCTTTCGCATATCATGACAGAGCTACGATTCGTTGCAGTCCTAATATCTCTAGCACCTTCCTCAGTATCCGTGCAGTTCCCAGTAGTGCTGTGGTCTGTACGGTCTCTATCCTCCCCCTAATCCCGATCTCCTCCAGTCTCTCCCTCAGCGTTTTGGGGACAGTTCCTAGTGCTCCCACTATGACCGGTACTACCCTGGTTTTCATGTTCCACATTTTCTTTAACTCCCTTGCTAGGTCCTGGTATTTTTCCCTTTTTTCACCCTCCTTCTTTTTTTACTCTATGGTCTGCAGGTACAGCAACGTCTACTATTTTGCAGGCCCTCCTTTTTTTGTATACTATTACTAAGTCCGGCCTTCTTGCCTGGATGAGGTGGTCAGTTTGGATGTCAAAGTCCCACAGTAGTTTGTGGTTGTCATTCTCCAAAACTGCCTCTGGCTTGTGCTGATACCACTTTTCCCCATGGTTGAATCCCATTTGTTTACTTAGTTCCCTGTGTATCATCGTTGCTACTCTATCGTGTCTATGCTTATACTCCTTCTGGGCGAGTTGGCTACATTCACTAGTTATATGGTTTACTGTCTCATCTCTTTCACCGCACATGCGGCATTTGCTGTTTGTCTGTGTTCTGTCGATTTTTGCTTTTATGTAGTTTGTCCTTATGCTTTTGTTTTGGGCTGCCATGATGAGCGATTCTGTTTCTCTCTTAAGGTTTCCCTTTCGTAACCACGTCCATGATTTCTCCTCTGCTATATCTTTTATCTGTCTTTTAAACTCGCCGTACAATTTTTTCCCTTCCCACTTTTCTTTTCTTGTTTGCTGTACTGTTCCATTGTTTTCTACTTTATTGTTTGTTGCACTATCCCTCGCGCTCTTTATGATTTCTTCACTATTTGTTTGCACATATCTATCTAGGACTACTTTAGCTCTCTGGACACAATCTTCTATGCTGATGAGCCCCCTACCACTTTCTTTTCTCTTAACGTATAGTCTATCTGTATCATCCCTAGGGTGTAATGCTTTATGCATCGTCATAAGTTTCCTTGTTCGCCTATCCATTGATTGGAGCTCTTCCTTTGTCCATCCTAGGAATGGTCCCTTTATACCTAACTACTGACACAGCCCAGGTGTTCATTCCTTTTATTAGATTTCTGCAATTTAATTTGGTTTCTAATATTTTCCTTATCCTTCTGAGGTATTCTCTCTTAATTTTCTCCTTCATCTCTTCCCGTTTTATCGTGTCACATTCAAGGACACCTAGGTACTTGTATCGGTCTTGTGCAGTCAATGCCCTAATCTTGTTGTTGTCCGGAAGTTCAATTCCCTCAGTCATTGAAAGCCTTCCTTTATGCATCACCATGATTGCGCATTTTTCTATCCCAAACTCCATTCCTATGTCCTCACTATATTCCCTCACTTCGTTGAACAGAGTCTCAAGCTCTCCCCTGTTTTTTGCAAACAATTTAATATCGTCCATGTACATTAAGTGGTTGACCTTTCCTTTTGTTTTAGAGAAGTGGTATCCTTTGCTGTTTTTCAGGATTCTGTTAAGCGGTATCATTGTTAGAACAAATAATAGTGGGGACAACGAGTCTCCTTGGAAGATTCCCCTTTTTATCCCTACCTCGGCTAGTTTGTCCCCTGCGGCTGTCAAATCTACTTTCCAGTCTTTCATTGAATTACCAATGAATTTAACCACCGGTTCACTAATTTTGAACATTCTAAGGCATTCGAGTATCCAGCTATGTGGAATCATATCGTATGCCTTTTTGTAATCTATCCATCCCATTGCGATATTCTTTCTCCTTTTCCTTACTTCTTTTAAGATCATCTGGTCTATGTAGAGTAAATCGTTTGCCCCTTTGGTTCCTATCCTACACCCTTTCTGTTCTTCTGGTAGTAGCCCCCTTCTATCCATTGACATGTATATTCTCTCTGCTATTTGCCCGGTCAGGATTTTCCACATGAGTGGTAGGCAAGTGATTGGTCTATAGTTGCTTGCTATGTTCCCCTTCCCCGGGTCTTTTTGGATGAGGGAGGTTCTGCCTTTAGTCATCCATTCTGGTGCTTTGCCTTCATTTAGACAATTTTGGAGTAGGTGGGTGAGTCTGCCGTGTAACGTGGTGAACTTTTTGAACCAATACCCATGGATCCCGTCGGGACCCGGTGCTTTCCAGTTGGCTACTTTCCTAAGAGTATGTTTCAATGTGGTTTCATTCAGTACTATTGGTTCTCCCTTGTCTATATCTTCGAGTTCTTTTCTCATGTTTCCTAACCATTGCGGTGTTACATTGTGTCTTTTTGGGTACCCCCATATGCTATTCCAATAGTTCTTGGCCTCTGTGGCATCTGGTTTTATGTCCTGCCTTCTTTCCCCATTTAAATCTTGGTAAAACTTTTTCTCATTGTTTTGGAATGTGCGGTTTTGTGTGTATTATTATTATTATTATTATTATTATTATTATTATTATTATTATTATTATTATTATTATTATTATTATTATTATTCACTTTCTCATCTGTTGCCTAGTGGTCACAGCTGGAGACTGAGTGACAGCAAGTCTTCTCAGGTCTCCAGTCCTCCTCTCCATACTTTTACAGTCCATAGAAGTGTTCCACACCAGGTCCCGGTGGCTATTGCTGGAGGCTGAGGGACGGTATCTCTCCTCACGTCTTCAGTCTTCCTCTCTTGTATCTCCCTCACCTATCACATCAGCGCTGTGGTTTGCACCTCGACTACCATTTGGTGTGCTGTTGTTTTTACTGTTCTTTCTTCCTCTGTTAGGACACCGCTAACAACTGGGACCGTAGATCTCATATTTCTAGCACTTTCCTCAGTATTCGTGCAGTCCCCAGCAGTTCTTTGGTTTGTATAGTTTCAATCATTACTCTTTTCCCCAGTTGTTTTCTGTGTCTTTGGTATGATTCCTAATGCACCTACTATTACTGGTACAACCATGGCTTTCATGTTCTACATCTCCTTCAGTTCTCTTGCCAGATCTTGGTATTTTTCCAGCTTTTCACTCTCTTTCCTATTTACTGGGGTCTATTATTGTTTATAGTATCTTCTTCTTCTTCATTATTATTTTTATTACTATCATAATTATTATTATTATCATTTTTATTATTATTATATAGAAAAAAATGGAAATATTCTTGCTAATATTAAACTCTTCATCGAATCTTGCTGCTTACCACAGAAAGCGAATAATTCAACGATATATTTCAATTTTTTTTTCATTAATAAACTTGCCGCTCTCTTGACTAATCTTTTTGACGCTTTTCCATTTTTCCATCAATAAAGTAAGTGAAGGCCAACGATTTAAACAATCATTTTTTTTTTTCAAATTATTTTTTCTTTCACGCCTCACTATCACGTCTCGCCTTAAAAGTTATTTCAATGTGAAAACGACAATACATCAAATCAGCAGACAAAAATGCTGGTTAAGAATAGAAAAAGACATGATAGTGACGTGTGCAAAAAAATGGTTTGAAAGATAAAACTCGCATAAAACGATCTTCAATGTAGTTAATCCAAACAGAATGAAAATAATGGTACCAGTAGTACGTATGGAAACGGTAAAGGACTCTGGCCAGCAGCACACTTATAACAGCTGATGATTATTTATATATATATATATATATATATATAAAGTGTGTGTGTGTGTGTGTGTGTGTGTGTGTGTGTGTGTGTGCTTGTGTGTTGAATCCTGCAGCACGTAAGAAGTTTCCAAATTGCAACGTCAATTTTCTTAATCTCAACAAGATTCCAATTATCTATATCAAAGCCGTATATCATAACAAGGAAAGCAAACTTATTGATGGCTTTGAGTCTTTTTTTTCTACTCAATTTTCAGTGCGGCACGCCTTCTTCTGAAGCTTCCTTCTCTCACTTTTTCTTTTGCACTTCCATATTGAATTCCATCTGCTTTATTAATTCCTAAATACTTATAATCCTCTTTTTGTTCGAGTTATTGTATTACAGTTTCTATACATAGTTCTATGGGGATGGTTTCCACTAGCATACCCCTTTCGATCGAGGCCTCAGCATACTTATTCAGGTTAAATTCCATTCCCATGTCATCACTAAAACTTTTAACGGTCTTTACAAAATCTTCAAGTCCACTGTCATCTTTGCCATATAATTTCAGGTCGTCCATGTAGAATAAGAGGCTGATTAGTCGGCCTCTTATCTTGTATTCATATCCTGTATTGTCTCGTTCAATGGGTTGAAGAATTAGTTAGATATGGAAAAGTAGAGGAGTGAATGAATCCCATTAGAATATGCTCCTGTTGATGCTGTTATTCATGGATGTTATGCTTTCTCTTGTGACTCGTTTATTTCCTGTTAAATTAGATATGAAAATAATAAGTATATAATACGGAATTCTAAATCTAGCCACGCATGCTATACGTCACTTTGTTAAGCAGCTGCCTATGGAAGCTGTAACCTACAATAATCATCGCTCATTCAGGCCCGGCTTTCGAACCTGATTCCTTCCCTATCCATCTCTTCTTCTCTGACTTAATTCTGCAGTAAACTACTTCTTCTACTACTACTACTACTACTACTATTATTATTATTATTATTATTATTATTATTATCATTATTATTATTATTATTATTATTATTATTATTATTATTATTATTATTATTATTATTATAACTAATCTTTACTTTTTGAAAATTAAAATCAACAATCCTATCTGAATGAAAATGGATGTTTTTCAAATATTTACGAATGATATCACAAAAAGTTTACCAGCGCATGGAAATAACTTTGAGTTTTTATTGTTCATGAATGGATGAATGGGGAATGCTGTCAAAGTCTCCTTTTTCTTTTTCTTTTTTTTTTGTAATCAATTCTCGCAGTACTCAGATTTTTGCATTTACAGTGGCAAGTTTCTAGGATCATGTGGCTTAGCGTGAATTGGTCTTTATATCTCTAAGATAATATTCGACTGCCTTCCTGTTCTCTCTGAAATGGGTTGTTTTTGTCCACGGCATGTAAGCTTATGTTCTCTCCCTCTCAATGCTGTTGAAGGAGTTTTTGTATCTGTGTGTGTGTTTTTGTTTTTGTTTTTTTTATCATAGAGAGACGTGATGGACCAATAATTTCTAGGGTTACCTGTACCTTCACGATCTCCAAATAATGTTAGACAAACTAAATGGAGCAAACAAGAGTGTTGTCCTCCACATGAGCAAATGTCATGTACAACAATATCTCGAGAACAAAGACTCAACGATCGAAATCGAAAATGCTGAGCTGAAGAAAGTTGACCATTACATCTACCTAGGACAGCGAATCTTTATGAAGATATCAAACGAAGAAAAAATCAAGCGAATGATCACATTAGGTTGGCAAGAATAAGAAAATCCCACTAGTCTAAAAAAGAAGGGTATACAACCAATGTATCATACCGATAGTCACATATGGAGCTGAAACATGGAACCTAACCAAAAGATTGACCTTCAAACTGAGAAGTATGAAACATTTACATGAGAGAATCATAATCAACCTCACATAGAGAGGTAATGAGACAGCTTAGTATATTAGAAAAAAGACAGGAGTCCGAAACATCATAGAAACTGTGGGAAATCTCAAATGGCAATGGGTTGGACATGCTGCAAAAATGTACCACCAGGCAGGATTGAAACCTTCGCTTCAGACCCGGAGGCTGATATCCTACTTCAGAGAGAGAGAGAGGGGGGGGGATAAAGAGAGAGAGAGAAAAAACGTGCAAGTGATGTCCCCAACCGGTAAAAATGTGTACGAATTACAGTATTGATACTAAGTGTGATCTTTATATGCAAAATAAACGTCGAAATGTAACGATACTGATAAATTTGGGTATTTAACAGGGTTGATTCTCCTTTACAGAGGAGCTTTCCCCAAGGCACTGAGGCTGAGTTATTCTTTACATTTAAATCAGCGTGAAATCGCAGGAAGGTTACAAGTCTATTACAATTCCTCCATTATTGTTTTTTAAGACTTGACTTCCTTAGAGCAGATTAATATAACATAAATCTCTTAGTGCTTTCGTGATAATTTACGTGCAGACCGACTATTATACTGGATGTAAGAGTGGAAGGTTTCTCGTATCATTTTTCTCTTCTTCAGTAAGTTGAGTCATTCTACAATCTACAAAAATTACTTTACTCTTACACACTTATAGTAATAATATACACGTCTATTCGAATACAAATTTAAGCTGTTGAATAAAGATTGAGATGATGGACAAAATTTGGTCCACAATAATTAATTCGATAATTTGGTCAGTGAAAATAATGTGTATGAAGTTCTCACTTTAGATCTAGGGTCTGCCAATCTTTTCGAGGGGACATACTGTCCATACTGGGAGGTTTCACGTTAGAGAGCTATCGTAGTGCCTTCATGTTAATCCCTGGTTTCGTACTGTATGCTCACTGGTTTTCCAGTGTGTAAGCTGACTGTCAGCAAGACAAAAGACCTCGGACAATGACTAACATTCTTGAAATATGAACTGTACCGAGGAAGGAAGATATTTGGTGGACTAGCATTTTTGTCGTGATGTCCGACTTCTTCGGAATCGAGCTGATGCTCCGATTACAACTGGCGTGACGTTCCTTTTATGCCGTTGGACATCGTCATATTCGTAAAATGTCATCTTTCAAGTCAGCATATTTTCTCCTCTTCTACTTTGTGTGCTTTGTTTTTGCCATCAGATATTGCAACATCAGTTACGAAGCACTCTCTCTTTTTTGTATCACGTGCAATTATTATTATTATTATTATTATTTTTATTATTATTATTATTGTCACTATTATAATTATTATTATTATTATTATCATTATTATTATCATTATTATTATCATCATCATTATTATTATTATTATCATTATCATTATTATTATTATTATTATTATTATTATTTGCATGTTCGTGCCAGTGGCCAGCTGGTCGCCACTGGAGTGACAGCAAGTATCCTCAAATCTCCAGCCCTCCTTTCCACACTCTCATATTCTACAGCGGTACTGTGGTTTTCCATTCTCAAAGCAGTTGCCCGGTGGTTATCGCTGAAGGCTGAGTGACAATAAATCTCCTTAGATCTCCAGCCCTACACACATATTTTCTTCGCCTATCACAGAAGCGTTATGGTTTGAACCGCCTTTGCCAAGCCTTTAGGTAAATTATTTTTCTGAGAGATATTCTTTTTCTGTTACCTTTCGATTTATTTTCTCTCAGTACTTTATCGTTTTAAATTTCATGTTTGAATTATATTTCCTACCATTTTTTTTTCTTTTACATTGTTCATTACTTTGTCCAAAACTATCGTTCTTATGATTTTCCATCTATTTTAAACAATTCTTATTCTCAGTCATGATATCTTTATCCCTCCTGCATTTACTCTCCATCATCCATTACTTCATTTTCTCTTTGCATTACACGCAATCTTCATCCTGTTATTGTTTATTCTGAACTTTGTGATCTCTGAGATAAGAAAAGTGTAACTGCATAGATTCTTTTCATCTGTATATAATTGGAGACAGTGGACCAATTTTGTTATTCCAAAACCGTGGCATCATTTTGCTTCAGTTCACAGCAGGTGAATCTTTGAGAAATTGCTGCCAAAATCCTAGAAAAACAGCCAGCCGCGATTGACACTATGTGACTGCAGGCATCTTTGTGAATAATTACCATGTGCGAATATATATATATATATATATATATATATATATATATATATATATATATATATATAGATAGATAGATAGATAGATAGATAGATAGATAGATAGTGTGTTTGTGGGGGTTAGCAATAATCAAATTCCCTTTTCTGACTCTTCTGCATTCCTTGATCATATGACGACAAAGTTTCACTGTATATTCGCTAATGATGATCAAGTTATGGATGAATTGGCATATAAGATTATTTTAACCTTCTTACTTAGATCATTTCGGTAAAAGTCCTGGCGGTATAAGTTGATGATTTGTACGCAAGCAAAGCATTTTGATTAAATGCTGTATTAGAAAAAAAATATACATCAACCTGTATAGCACATTTCAAGATATTAATGCACAAATAAATACCTGTCGGAAATGATAAATCATGGAGAGGCGAGGCTGACAGACAGCAAGTGAATCGGGAATTTCGATACCCGACGAGGCCAGCAGACAGACATCTCGAAGTCTGGCGAGGACTGACAGAGTTCAGTGGCTTGTTAGGCAAGCTGACAAACACGGAGGGATATCGATGACTTGCAAGACAAACCGCCAGGTGTTTGGACGAAGAGCTGGCTGAATGGCTTGCCTGACTGACAGACAAATAGACGGACAGTGCGATGAAGCAAATGCAAAGGTAGCTCTTTGGCGACACACTAAGCAAGATAAATGGCTGGCATGTTTGAACAGAGACGCACGGAATACGTGCCGTGGCGGGAGCAAGTAGAGTGCAAGGTAGAATAATGGTGTATACAGAAAGTTATGGAAAACATAAATAATTGAAAGTTAGCGCACTATAGATAGATAGTTAATTGGATATATGTTTATGTAATGATTTTTTTATAGTGAACTTAAAGTTTATCTATCTATTCATTTATTTTCTGAGAAGTAAACTAATAGATTAACTAGACAGAAACAAGAATCTGGGAGTGTTCGTAAAGCAAGAATTGTTTCAATCTTCCGCTTATGTTTACATATCCATCACTTTACTTATTTCACCAGCTATTTTTACACTTTAATAAAAACATACCTGCTTAGTTTGAGTTTTCGTGTGATTCTGCATCTCTGTGTGTGTGTGCGTGTGTGTGTGTTTGGCCTAGTTTTAAAGAAGAGATAAATGTTATAATTTAATATTGGTCTCCATAACCGGGACATGTACCTTTAACATTTGAAGCCAATTCAAGTGACATGATCCTCAGTCGATTGGCTTCGTTGTCTGATCACGACAATTCAATTTGAGTTCGTCCTCGTTGGAATGTTTCACAGCTTTTACCAATCAATTCCTTGAAACTGGGAAAGATGTAGTGAACGTGCAAGGACGGCGAGATATTCAATTGGTTTCTCCTATTTGTAAGGCGAGTTCGCATATCACCTACTCGAGGTTGAAAGACAAACTTTTCAAAAATACACGTGATGCTACGTTTAGTCCATCGTCTGTCACAGGTTTCGATAAGTCAACTTTTGACACAAGGCATCATTTGTAGAGCCCTTGACAAATGCTGTGTTTACTCTCCACGGCAGGGGTCGACGAATCCCTGGGGAGAAGGGGGTGTATCTTCTGCAAGCCATGGCAAGTAAAGTTAGAAACAATGAATATACCATATCACAGGAGCAGCTTGTGTTTAATCATTTTGATTTTCATTATGGGATTATACACCTAGATAAAATTTCAAAATGTACTATCAATCAATCGACGAGAACCACTGAACTTCTGCCCTTTGTCTGATGTCACAGTGAAGTGCATAAAAGGTACTGCGAATCATAAGATCGAATATACATTAGGGAGATGGAAGAATAAAGTAATAACTGCCCCAAGCCATAAGGCATTAATCTTATTTAGGCATTGATTAGTAAAACAATTATATCTAACGGTTGTCACACATGATAGCTGTACAAAATTTATCCAAACATTTCGAATATCTGATTGCACAATCTCGGTGTAACTTATGAAGCGATTAGAGACGCGCAATTTGCTCGGTTATAAATTCTTGTAGGGTCACTAAATTGCTTCCCAGTGATCTGGTGTACTGTGTGACTGTCGCATTCATAATGATCAGCGTAGACATTTTCCACGTGTCGTGCATGTTTTTCAAACCTTGCACTATTTGGAATTCCCACATGCTCTTTGCAATACAAATTGTACTTGGGATTGAGGAACACCTTGCAAGGAAATGTCCTGCCTGGAAACACTGCATTTTATCATTCATGGACGGTTGCATACCACCTACTTCAACAGCATTGGAGATTCAGCACACCTACTTGGCAACAGTCTTCTACGATGGCAGTCGCACCTTTCCACAGGATTACGTACCTTGTATAACTGTAGAGGAATATGAAAAAAGTTTCTTTGACCTGCATTGGCCATCAATCTCAGCAGTGCTCTATCCCTATGAGATCAAATCGGAAATGTTGACCAACAAATTCGCTCTAAAGAATCTACACCACGTAACTTGCACTAGTTAAAGGATTTCATGTTGATATATTGACATCGGATATGAGAGGAAACTTTTTAAAGTCTTTTAGAGTATTGTGCAATATGCAGATTCAAGGTATAAGGTCATTGAAATGAGGTCCTTCGAATGTATGTTTGTGGGCACGCATGTGAATAGACATTGAGAAATGTCTGTGTATTCACGTGTGCGTTACTTGTCTCTTCCTTTTCCCTTTCGCTGTTTGAAAGGTACCTGGCGAAGTGGGTTGACCTTTTGTGATATATTGGGCCGATCCATTCGCACTGATAGAGTTATGATTTTACAGTTCAAAGAATTTCTTAATGGATACATCAGTTAACACGGACGTTATCGCTAAGTCATGTGCGTGGTGTGTTAGTACATACATGTGGCACTTATGTCGTTTGTGTGTGTCTGGGGACGGTCAGCTCTATGTATATACTAGTAAATATTTCTCAACTTATCACCGAAGAATATACGTGTAAATGTGTGTGTGTGTGTGTGTGTGTGTGTGTGTGTGTGTGTGTGTTCTGATGAAACGAGGGTGGTGATTGCGTTTACTTCTACCTCAAAATTGTTGCCACTGTTTTCCCTATCGCATATACAGAGATGGCGGTCTTACAGTCCTGAAAAATGGATACAGGCACCGAGTAAATAAGATTTGATATAAATGAGAAAAAATCACGGAAATTGGTTTTAAAATCGAAATTAAGGCAGATGTTGAAATAATCAATTTTCTAGTCGTTACATTTTAAATTAAAATACGAGAATGATACTGAAACCAACACTGAACCGCTGTTCGTAAATATAAAATCCAACTACCCACCATCAGTATTTAAACATACATCTACATCAGTGAACACTAAGGTAACACCAACTCGTTGAACAAAGAAAGGAAGCCAAAGAAACATTTCAGAATACGGAAAAACCTTTAGAGGAAAGTAGATAAAAAAAGTGCAAACTATTGTTTTATAAAGAACAGGACGGCTGAAATTTAAAGAAAAAGGGGTAAAATCGGTGATAAAAGTCTGATATTGTTCGCTCCACTGTACAATGAACTGGTAAAAACCAATGTAGAGAAATATTTATTGGATCAGTAAAATTAACTCTTTCCAAGTTGTAACAAATTACACAAAATGCTAAACGTTGATAACATCAAGTTTGCAGATAGCTGCATGGAAAAAAGAAATACATCAACATCACAGTTATTATATAAGAAAACAAATAGATTATGAAACAGCCAAAACGAACGGAAAAGGTTTGTTAGAAACTTGAAGAATGTACCAAAAATATATGTCTAACCAAAGAAATAGTATATATAAGATCACAAAACGAGAAAAACCCTGAAAATGAGAAGGGATATTTTGGAGTTATTATACTAGATTTTAAGGTTAAACTTGCGAACCATAAAGCCCCTCTTGCAAAGTAATGAAGAAGTAAGGAGTATGCATTCCCAATACCCTATTGGATGTTAAACGAAAGAGGAAAACCGTGATAAGTCGAAGTTAGTAAAAAAAGAAAAAACAGGTGTGAACTTGAATTCGAGATGAGACATAAAAGAAAAAAGTAATTTGCGCAAATATAACAATAGAAATAAGCTACTGGATTCGAGATCAGAACTAGGTGTGCAATGTACAGTACATAATTTTTACTACCGTATCTTGTGAAAATTGATTAATAAATGCCACTTGGTTGGCGTGGGTTATGGTGTTGTAGTTACACTTCATAAACTTTCGACATCGGTACAAAATTTTGTGAGATGAAATCGTGAATTGTGTTGGTCGGGTAATGTTGGTAAGTGATGTTTCATCTTCACTGACATTAGTTAACATTGCTTATATGTTTGACTAACTTCACGTTTGACTCAAATTCAAAATATTACACATAGTAATTAGGAATGAAAGGAGCACGAGCCAAAAAGATGACCAATGGTTGAACCCACACAGAAGAATAAGAATCGTGGTGTAGGGAAGTGCACAAGGCTAACGTACATTTTGTAGCAGACACACCGGCAGTCCTAAAAATGACTTTACCCTTAACTATAGTCATACATTCAAGTAAGCACTCAAGTTCAACTAACACAACAATAGTAAAAAGAAATTTTTAAAAAAGCAAGATTTAGATGTACAAAATATGTGTTAAGAGACAGACATATTTGGTTCTGCATAATGCATCATAAATTGCATCCCATTTAAAGAAACATATCTGAAATATTCCCCCGTCATTACACGGAAAATATATCACTCAATTAAGACAATCTATTTATGTTATCTCTATTGAGTGATATATTAACTGTGTGATGATGGGAGACCATTTTAAACATGTTTCTAAAGAATTTGACACAATTCATCATTCATTTACAAAACAATAAAAATCAAAAAGAAATATCTGATACAAAGACTAAAATTAAAATTAAATATATGAATACAAGAAGTATAAATGCCACAAAAATCCCTGTGAAATAAACAGAATAAATAGAGGAAAATCACAGAGTGATAATAATCAAA
Organism: Thysanoteuthis rhombus; assembly: GCA_963457665.1. Taxonomy (NCBI): domain Eukaryota; kingdom Metazoa; phylum Mollusca; class Cephalopoda; order Oegopsida; family Thysanoteuthidae; genus Thysanoteuthis; species Thysanoteuthis major. The sequence continues at coordinate 50,423,343 of OY735199.1, read as the reverse complement.
TTGATCAAGGGAGGTCGAACATCTTGAATTCTATAAACATTTCAATGCCAAAAAAAAAAAAGAAATTTAACTTTACTATAGTCCCCACCTCATTTTGCATCCCATGGCATTCTTTGGGGCAGTCAGGCTAGATCGAATAATACCTTAACTATGTTATACAATACCATAACACCCTGGGTTAGATCCTCAAAAATTGGAATTTCTTGAGGGCATAAGTGGTAAAAAATGTGTCTTAACTGCAGATTTGAAAAAAATTTTCTAAGTGAAACAGGATGCACAATCTGTAATGAACCAGTGGAAAAATCACGTAACACCTTCTCTATTTTTTATTGGAGCTGATCGTACAATTAAAACCTTCCCAAGCTTGCCAACTGTAATTGGGGAGAAAATATATAAAATGATGGGATAGTAACCAAAATTTTACAAGGATGAGGTAAAAGAAAGATGATTATGAGAATATTTACCGGTAAAGAAACAGAAAGAAGAGATGGAAACAAACAATCAAGGGAGGGAGAGAAAGAGGGAAAGAGAAAAACATGTTATCAAAAAGACGCTGATGATATGGACAAATAGAAAATCATACACTTTGTATCATTAGAAGCTATGCATAAAAAAAAAGAAAAGAAGAGACGGAGACGGACGATCGTGAGCAGTTCAGAGGGTAATAAAAGTTAGGGGATACATTCAACAGAGGACGCATTTGGACACCCCATCGATAAACGGGTGGGAGGTGTCTTCCATCCCGAACATCCGCTCTAAAATCAACACATACACTTTTGGACATTGAGAAAACAAAAAAATAGATAAACGGTTTATATGAACAGATAAGGTGCTCGCAAGATAAGACAGAACACTTCAGAGAGAAATTCATGGTTATAGCTCTCAATTTAATCTCTTTGAATTGGGTCTATGTGATAACTCAACTTTTTGATCGAAATATATATTACTCATATTCTTAATCAAAATCCTAAATCAAAATATTTTTTTTATCTTACGATTGTAACATTACTAATGCATGCAATTTTGCAGCTGAGGCTGTGGACCACATGTCAAATGATACCATTAGGGGAAAGAAAGAATGACCATAAGAGATAGAGAAAGGAAATAACATACGTTTGGAAACACAGCGCCAGCTTGATTTTTCTCTTCTACATCACTGTACAACAAATGTTTTCTCAAACCAACCAGATATGCTGACACCCACTTTATTCTGATAATTGGAAAAACTTGTTCATCATTCGTTTGCTATGTAATGGTATACATATTAATGCTATTTAATGAAATTTATCCGATTATTTGAGAAGCGATTTACTAAATGTCATGCTCTCTCTGCAAATCCAATGAATATCAAATGAACAGTGAATGATTCATAGAACATTACAGCATATCATATTTCGGAAATTAATCCAGTAACACAATGAAGGCTCCCTACCAATAAAGTTAAATAAACAAAAGTTTAAATCGATCAAACATGGTCGTTTTTTTAATTTTTTATTCTCTATTTCCGAGAAGTAAAACAAGATAATTTCAAGTATTTTCACAACCTGACGGAATTGGATTCATCTAATTTGTCACGTTACTGGGAGATAGAAAATATTCCTCAGTTTACATCTTCAATTATTTAGGAATTAGCTTTCGTTTATAATATGCATACAGATGATCTAGAGCACATATACAGAGGGAGGGAGAGACAGACAGAGACACAGAGAGACAGAGACAGAGAGACAGACAGAGAGACAGAGAGAGAAACACACACACACACACACATATATATTATGCTGGACAAAGGCTTTTCCAAGCAACTTCCAAGATTACCATGATTGCGCAGATAGCTACCCTGTATTGTCGACTAACTTCTTGATATCCTCCCTCCATTTTGTGTTTCGTCCTTGTTCACTGCGTTTACTGGCCCATGGGCACCAATTGGTTCACCTTTAGTTCCATTTATTGTCATTTCGTCAAGGTAAATTATCATACGATCTCAATTTTTGCTGTTTGTTTACATCTTATGACAGCTTTCATCCTGGTGTATCCTACGATCCATGATCTTATTTCTATGTTTTCCAGTTATCCACTGTATTGTTCTTTCCATCTATCTCGGTACGATTCTGAGATAATTCCCTGTTCCTTCGTAAATAAATATCTACGAGTCAGTGAATCATAGCTTGTATTACGCATTCATTGTATACATTACACTTTCAATTCATTGGCACGATGTTCTCGTCAATGAGTCTATTAGTACCAAAAACGTTCTGGCAAATCCTTATGCATTGTTTCAGTCCGCTTTCATTATTTGTTGCCCTAGGTAAACATATGTGTCAACCTCAAACCTCAATTCTAATGGTCTTTTCTTGGACTTTATCTTTGTAAATTACGTTTATCTTTTCTTATCTGTATCTTGCTTGTATCTCTATGTAGTCTAATCATTGCATTGTCATTTCAGTATATCTTCTGACTGACTTGATAATACATTGCTCTGAACAACGCCTTATCTCGCATTGAGTTAAAGACTGCCACTCGTACTACTGAATCAAATTCTTGATTACAACCTAGAAAAGCAAAAACCGATTGGTTGGTTATAATATAAAAACTTTTAGATTTGTTGATTTATTGCGTGTAGGTGGTTTATAATTGGATAGCTGCTCTGAAAGCCTACCTGTTTTCGAGAGTCATTTTCATCTAGAACGCCTTCTACGCTGTGGGTATTTTTTTGCAAATTGTTCACATATGTTTGATAATAGTGCAATGGGTTGACAGTTACCAAGGCCGTGGGTATCTATTTCCTACCACTCATGCGAATCTACAAAATTTTAGAGAGAACACCGTGTCCAGTAGCACATTCACTGAATTTACAAAGGTGAAAGTAATATTTTAGTAAGGTTTCTGGAGGATTCTACTCATGTGAATCTGCAAGATTTTAGACGGCTTTGTGTGTCCGGTGTCGCGTTCAGAAAATTTAAGAAAAGATTCCATCAAGTAAATAATGAAAAGCACACATCGATCAAGTGTAAGAGTTTCTCTACAAAACTGAGCATTTTGCACATCAATATCTCGAATAATTTTGCTTTAATATTTTTAAAAATCTCTCTATTATCGTACACACCTGGTACATACACGCACACACACACACACACACACACACACACACACATATATATATATATATATATATATATATATATTAGAGTAGAGACAAAAAGAGAAGGAGAAAATGTTGAAGAAATAGACAGTGACAGGTTGTGAAATAGTCATGCACAGGTACAGTGATAGAGAAACAGACACAGAACGAGGAAAACTGAGACAGACGGACAGAAAAATATAGTGGGAGACAGACAGATGAAGGTGGGAAGAGATGGACAGTGACCAATGTAAAGAGAGCGAGAGAGAAAGAGAGAGAGAGGGGAGGGAGAGAGATGGAGAGTAAAAGAGAAATAAAGACGGACATCCTATTAAATACAAACACACATACACACACACACATATATATGTGTGTGTGTGTTCGTGTGTGTGTGTGTGTGTGTGTGTTCGTGTGTGTGTTATCATTGAATCAAATGATAAAATAATGTTAAAATATGGAATAATGATGCTGCTAATGATACAATGATTAAATAAAAGAGAACACAGAATTAGAAAATGACCATTCAAAACAGCATGGTAACGAAAGGATATTTCATTAAATGCTGCTGTGTATTCTCAGGAATAATTGTCTCTACGACATTCAGATTGATTGCCTACACATTCCGATGGCATCTGTAGGGTCCATCTCATCATCCTGAATAAATGAATTTCATCGGAACCGGTCATTGATAAAGATCACTGATGATTCGAAGGAAAGAAAGAAAGAAAGAAAGAAAGAAAGAAAGAAAGAAAGAAAGAAGGAAAAATGAGACAAATTGTTCACATTAAAAGTAACTTGGAGAAAAATTGAGTCTAAAACCAACTTTTGCAAACAGCTGATCAGGAAAGAAGCAATTGTCTCAAGTATATTTTCTTTAAATGTTTCTATGCTGTAAATATGTTTTCGTTAGTCTTTCGTAGGTGTGGATGGGGGATATTTGGAAACGTCCCGTGGGACCACAATGAAAGAGAATCACCAAAAGCCTCATAAATAGTAGTGATGCATTCACACTGACAAATCCCACTAAATGTGCGAAGAAAGAGCCAAGCCTACCTGAGTATCCTAATTCCTCCAATATCTCTAACTACGCCCTTGGTAGTCATCTGTTACCACTTGATGTATTTATATGGATTGTCTAAGAAGTAGAATGTCTCTCACCTCAGCAATGACATAGTACCCTCCATGAGCTCATAATTCCCTTTTGAAGGAGAAAAAAAAAATTGTGATCATAAATTCAGAATTTTCTATTCCATCATCATCATCATCATCATCATCATCATCATTCTCTTAACGACTGTCGCTGGACATAAAACTTTCCCAGAATTCGCAAAACTTCTCTATAGTGGGTCTCACGGAGCCAGTATTTTCTAAATCTATCTAGCTCGTCTTTCTATCTAATACTCTGCCGGGCTCATTTGCGCATGTGATCTCTAGGGATCAATGTCGTAAGTCACAATATCAATCAGTTGTTTGCCATTCTTGCAACGTGGCCAACCCATTGCCATTTGATTGTTTTAGTAGATTTTCTGACTCCTGTCTTCTCCCGAATGTATTTTGCTGTCTTGTGGTCTCTCAATGTGAGGTTGAACATCTATTTATTCTCCCATCAGATCAAAATGCGACACAAGGTCAAGGTTCTACGTGGGGGAAAAAGGAGAACACCCATCGAAAATAGCTCCAGCTACCAGCTACCGTTGCTGAAGCAACTGCAGTCACAAAAACGTCAGGACGAGCTCTAAGTGCACTTGGACAGTGCTGTCCTGAGGCGAACTGCTTCCCTGCAACTGGGCCGAGTGAGAGTGGGAGAGCCCAAGGACAAACCTGAAGGCTTTCAATGCTCATAGCAATGCGCAGCCTCAGTATAACCTCATTGGCTGACGCATTACACCGGTGCACTTGCACACTATCTCCGGCCCATTCAGTAGGCAAGTGTCAGTACCAGCTCCTTGGGCTATGACGTGGAATAAATACTACACTTTAATCCATGCGAAAATGGTGACAAAAAGGAGGACGCTGTAAAATATTGTTTCACTCTCCGACCAGAGAAAAATGCAACACAAGGTTAAGGCTTCACGTGAGGAAAAAAAGAGGAACACATCAAAAAATAGCTCCAGTCGACGTGACTTTGGTTGCTAAAGCACAGATACTCCACTTTAATCCATGTCGAAATGGCCAGAAATTGGTGAAGTTATGCACTTATCTTGCTCACTAATCATAAATATTGTTATTATCCTTTGAAATAATATTTTATTTCCTTGAGAATATCTCATTTGGCAGAGAACTGATGCCAGAAAGAGACAAGATTATCCCTTTGTCGCACCCACTGATTTATGAAACTTTAAACCGACTGTCTCAACCCAGATATCGTGCATCGTGTTTGTTCTCTTTACCATAAGTAAAGGAGAAATTCCTTTACTTTATTTGACTTGAATTATTTTGAACATTTCAATTTAGAAAAATGATGTGATGTCCACTTGATTAAAAATACATGGAGAGGCTTTTTTGGAATTCGGCGCTGCAACGCAATATAATGACTGCAATTAAAAAGAACTTTCGATGATAAAATGATTAGACATATAATTAGCAATTTTCAAGTAGAATATGAACTTTATAATTGATCTGCTTATCGTGTGTTAGATTGAAATTAATATCATAACGATTCAAGTTATAGCAATTTTCCTGTCAATTTCATGACATGGATTAATCATTGCGTACATCAGAGGTGGGAAGAAAACGTTGGATACCATTTATAATTATTCTTTTATATATATATATATATATATATATATATATATATATATATATATATATATATATATATATATATATGTGTGTTGGTTTACGGGAATTTGCGTGATGTGTAATTCATATTTGCAATTACGTCGTTTTCGCCGAAATTATATCGTAAAAATGAATCAATACAATCAAAATCCTTCTGATATTAGAATTATATTTGATATCAATTTCTCATTTAATTAGTCATCTTTCGTCTGGACAGGAAATCGTAAGTGAGAATTATCCAATAGAAAACAAAACCTTCCAACTCTCGTTCGGACTATCTAATCTCTTCTTCCAATCGTTGATTTTGACACAACGTTTTGGGCGATTCATTCTTCGGCTTTTTATGTGTGTATTATGTAATATCTATGAGGGAATGGTCTTCATAATCGTTCACTCCAGAAATCATAACTGAAGGAAGCCGTAAAATGAATCAGCCGAAATTTTTGTTCACACATAGATGGGAAGAAGAGATTTAATGCGATATGGTTATAAATCAGAAAAAATATATTCTCAGTTTTAAGGTAAAAAACATTTTTGAAACCTTCCAGAGAGGGCACGCAGGCCTTTCCCAGGATGTGTGTAGATTCATTCAGGAGTGTGTGAGAATAAACCTGGAAAAGATGTGTGAGTGCATATGTGTGAATGATATACTTGAAATCTTTTCCCTTGGCAATGTCAGGTATCCCAGCAAGTTATGTGTGCATGCAAATATATTTGTGGTTTACTATTGATGTATATTTGCTCTATTTCATTCGTTATCCATGTAAAGGTGAACTACATTAGACATTTTTCACTCGCCGTACCTACATCTAAAAAGTATTTTACTCATACTTCTATAATGAAAAGTGTGACTTTCTTGATTGCTGTCTGTAAAATATGACTCTCCCTTTCAGGGTTGAATATTTTATTGATGAAAATACCCTATACAAAAATATTTCTACCAAAAAAATGAAAAATAATGATTATATCATATGGAAATAAAATGAAAATAGATTAGGATGCACGTTGTATAGCAATGATTTGCAGGCTAATATTACTGATGGTTGATCGTGGTTTCAAAAATAATAGATCTCCAACTATTGAAAGTCTGATATCATACTATGCTAAGGTAACGAATCATATTCTAAATTTAAAAAAAAACGGATCAGGATGAAGATCGTATAGCTATGAACAGAAGCTTGCTGACCGTTGTTAGTGGGTTCGATAGTCATCAGATCTCTCAGAATAGATGACCGGATACCAACCCATGCCAAAATGATGTCACTTATATCAGGGATGGTCAAATAACAGCTAATGAGCCATATGCGGCTCTTGCAACTTGTGTAGCTCTTGAGCCACATACGCCTCTTTGACATTGAATGTGCAGCTCGTTGAAATATGTTGACTAAGTTTCTCTCCTCATCACATTCTTCAATGATATTAACCGGGTATGAACTTCGTCCCTATTTGACTTGATTGTAATGTGTAGAAGGTTTAGTATAATAACCGAGAATTTATTACTTAATTTTAACGCTACATCTGCGTCAGGCAAAGGGTTTAAAGAAATTTTAGTTCAGTAAGGCTTACAGATAAATCATTACTGGAACTTTTACGATTTTACAGGTTCAGAAACTATATCTATGAATGAATAATCTGCATATTTGTTGATAGTCCCCTATGGTGCTGGAATATGGAACCAAACTAAAAAAACTGACCCTTGAACTGAGAACCAAGCAATGGAAACATTACAAAGCAGCACAATATATTTGGGAAAACAGAAATTCGAGGTATAGAATTCACAAAAAAAAAAAAAGAATTCTAAATGCAATAGGTTGGTCATGTTGCAAATTGGCAGACAATTACTGGTCATCACGACTCATAATGTAGACCCCGAGAAATCAAATGCAGATCGTGGCCAATAAAATATAGGATGACGTGACGAACTTGATAAGTTCAGAGAGTATTGGTTCCATGACACCCAAGATAGAGAAGAGTAGCAAATCTTGAGGAAGGTCTTTGTCCAATGGCGTACACTAAAAGGCTGCTGCTGTTGATGCTGCTGCTGCTGATGGTGATATAAGATATTTTTTAATAAGATATGTGCATTAAAATTTAAACGTGTGTAAATATTTCTTACATTTTGCAACTCCATACATCTCGAATTTAACTTATGTAGCTCTAACATTAACCAAAATCGGCCAACCCTGACTCGTATCATAAAATAGAAAATAGAGTTCACTACACCCGGTGTTTGAACACAGAGATTAAGCAGAGAAATCATAATTGAAATAAAAATAAATGCAATGTATAGACAATCAAATAGATCTTATTTTTAATGATTCGGCAAATAAGACATTTATGAATATAACATATAAAGCTGAAAAAAGTATCATAAACATTAAAACGATCGTTTTTGTATTGGTCTGAGTAGTAGATAATTACTTATAAGGTAGGAGATATTAGCTAAAATTGAAAACAAGTTAGTCATTATAAAGGAAGGAAAGACAGCTGTGACATTTTTAGACATTGTCAGGATTTAGCGAGGCACGGAGACTGGAACTTTTTTCCCATAATGCTGGTTACTTCGAGAACCTATGTAATTATTGGAAACGGGGCTTCAGAGTTGAGCCCCATGGGAGTTTCTGAAACGATAGGACAACCACGTATTTGATCGTCGCGTAAACTCATGGGCTGCTGTCAATTCTGATAAACATAAATGACAGAAAGATATATTAGTAGTTCAGTCATTCACGTTGGTTGGGGATGTGGAAACGCGTTAGGCTATAGGAAGTGGACAGTGATTGGTCACGATAAAACGGTGAAGCTTGCTTCAGCGGGGAAGCCAAGCGAGATAACTGGTCAAAGAGACAAAGAGAAAAGAAGAGAAACAGATGCACAGAGAGGGAGTAATTGACCGAGAATCAGTGCAAAAAAAGGTTTGGTAAACAGAATGATGGGGATTTTATAGACAGGTGCTTAAGGAAGTGGCGTATTGCATATGTTGTCAAATTTATAGACCCGCATCTACAGCTCTATGCTTATTTCTATTGAGTTTTGTATCATCTTTTTCCTAAAAATGAACAAGTCTCCATACATTTATATAGGTATATAGACTGATAAACAAATACACCTGATTCCAAAAATGACCTTAATGACATATGCATACATATGTATAATATATATTCGTGACGATACACTCACTGATACACGTACAATTCCCTTCTTTGAATTGATATTATACAGACGTAATTACCCTAACACCTGAAACACGTAGATGCTCAAGTACACAATATTGATTGGAGTACCTATATACGGATGCACGCGTATATGAATAGAGAGCCACATTACTTGAACTCATGAATGAACTTATACACACAGTGGGACATATATATATACGCACATGTGAATACACCATACATGCACATAGACTAATATGTAGTGAATCTATATTGTGACTGATAATGTACATCCACATAAACCATTTATCATTCAAAAAAAATGCACACTCTCCCCTATATACACACACACACATATATATATATATATATATATATATATATATATATATATATATATATATATATATATATATGTATATATATATACATATTGTATAAGACAAAAATAAATAGTTTACATTGTTATTCAAGTATGTTCATTTGATTGACAATATATACACTCTAAAACGATACACAACTTGCATATTTATTTGGAAAATAACAAAATGTAGAACTTTACCTGCACCATTGCTATAACCTATAATATTCCCACATACACACACACTCATGGACGGTCAGTAAGGCTGAATTTAAGCGATGTATTCATTTAGTTTAAATTCCCCATCCATCAGAGTGCTCAATTCCTATGGAAAAGCATTGCATATGCTTACATTGAACGAGTTACCTCACTTAAAGAGTGCTCAACCCTGAACAGTAGAGCATATATATATATATATATATATATATATATATATATATATATATATATAATGGTACGAATAAACTAAGGCATACAAAAGGATCATTATATACGCATGATCTACTTATTACAATACTGTATCTATGTCGAGATATAAATTTGGACGTATGCATTAATATCCAACCTTTCATTGCATTTTACACGTATACATCGAAAATCCGTCACTTTTTTTTCTCTATGTTATTATGAGTTTCATGTTCCTGTGAGCTTAGTGCAATCACGTTTATCATATTCAAACATTTCCACATACATCGATTCATCCATCCTAATATAAGCTAAAAAGTCACAAAACCGTTTCAAAAATGATATACAATCTTGCCCACACCCAATTAAGATTTCACTTATAGACGGTCTCCTCATTTCCTCACACTTTTTTTTTCGATTCAGAAATGGGCAAAACGCCAAGATTTGAAATTTCAATTATCTAAAATAAAACTTCCAATTTTCCCCCTTTATGTCTCTCTCTCTCTCCCATCCCCTTCTCTCCCATCCCCCTTCTCACTCTTCCTCTCCCTCTCCCTCTTCCTCTTTATATATATATATATATATATATGATGTCCCGGCTTCGACACGGTCCTTGAGCATAAAATCTACAAGCTCAAAGCCCTATACGAAAGTTTAATGTACGCCAAGTAATCGTGTGCAGCGGCAATCGGATAAGTCTCTCCAGGCAGACGGACAGACAAACAGAAAGACATACGCATATACACAGACAGCTGTGGCAAAAACAATCAAGAAACTCTAGAGAATACAATATTCAGTTCAAATCAATTCACCTCGCCTGGCAGTGAAATGGACTCAATCTGAAACTAATTAACTTTTTAAAAATCTGTTTTCGTTCCTTTTTTCGAATTTATGTTACAAAGATGCATTATAATGATATTGTTAGCAGCATGTAGTTTACAGTTCATATACTGCATCAGTACCTCGTAATATTTCATGTCAATATTATCATATTCCTCTAAATCTGCCCGTGAGTAAAAAATGTACGATGCGATAACCCGGAGGATCCGAGAAACCCTGCTCTAGACGACAGCCCGTGTCTGCCGTTACTTGAGGATTGCCCTGAAAATGAGTGGTGCAAGAATACGAGTGTTTATCTCGAATCAGAGTACTATGTCATAGTACGTTTGAAGAGAGCCTTAAATAAACACTTTATTCCAGGAAGAGGCTTTTATTTCTGCGTAATTGATGGGCAAAAAATGAGAGTTGTTTGATAAACAATGAGACAAAGAAGACTTAGGACTAACAATTACTCTTTCTTTCACTAACATAACATGATATAAACACATCGTGGCATTACAAATACATTGTAGTCGCACTGATAAGAAGGCACAGGTGTTTTTTATAATGTCACTTCGAGATTTGTATAAACACATTAGCACATACACGGATATAAGAAGAATGCATACACACACACACACACATACACATATATATATATACACATACATACATATATATATATATATATATACACATACATACATATATATATATATATGTGTATATATATATATGTATGTATATATATGTATATATATATACGTATACATACATGCATATATATATATATATACATATACATACATACATATATATACATGTATATATTTACATATATATATATATACATATACATATATATATATACACATACATATGTATATATATATAAATATATGTACATTTACATATACATATATATATACATATACGTACATATTTATACACATACATATGTATATATATAAATATATGTGATATATACATATATATATATATATACATATACATACATATATATATATATATATACACATACATATGTATATATATATATATATATACGCACACATATAATAATAATATATATATATATATATATATATATATATATATATATATATATATATATATATATATATATATATATATATATATATCCTCTCTATGTGTGTTTCCGTGTGTGTCTGTGTGTAGGTGTGAGCATGCGTATTTTGTGCGTATGTGTCCATGTACGTACTAGGGTCGGCTAGTCTATAGCCTGACTCATTTATCTGAATTTTTTTCTGATTACTATTCGGTCCATGCTATTTATAATTGAAACTGAATTGAATGTTGGTGGAAGTCACTATGTTGAAAGAAAAATATCTCTGAAAAAAATAATTTTCATCATGATGGCACTAATTAACTTGAACCAACATACATCTCCAAGTGCATGACCTCGATCACGGTTTTTGTGGGTGGGAAACGGAGTCGACTGATGGCTGCTACTGAAACCATACTTGTCATAGATACAGTCGAGAAAGATTCAGAGAGGAAATAATGTTAGGCAGTAGTATAAAAGAGCATGGAAGGGAACAAATAGAAAAAAATTCAGTTTAGTTATCATCATCATCATCATCATCAGTCTTTTAACGTCCGTTGTTGGATATAGACTTCCCCAGGATTTGCCACACTTCTTTATAATGGGCGTCGCGGAGCCAGTACATAGGTAGGAGGAAATAGGATGCTGGAGATAAACTGTAGTATATTGTTTTATTAGATGGGGGGTAAGGAAGTGTGAAGAAATAAAGGTTAGGTATTTAAATTAGAGGCTACTAATGATAGGGGAGATTGGGGTTAATTGGAGACCGGGGCTGGTTGGATCATGTGCTTTATTTTTTTCCTGTTTTTACCACTTGATGTACATGTGTGAGTATGTGTGTGTGTGTGTGTGTGTGTGTGTGTGTGTGTGTGTGTGTGGTGTGTGTGTGTGTGTGTGTGTGTGTGTGTCTACCCATGGGCATGAGATCGTGAGTAGAAAAAAAGTCGGCAATTTCCCCTTAGTTTGTCTCATATAAACTTTGTAACCATGAAACGTTTTGCATGTAAAACCTTCTTTTTTTTTCTTTCATCCTATTGGGTAACTTTTCTTCGTTCCGTCAAACGAGTAAGAAGTTCATGCTGTATAGTGCAGTTGAAGATTGCGTAGTTCATGTTTATGTGAAGCAGCGATAAACTGTATATATTATACTACATCTCATTTTCAGTCATTTCTTTGAATAGAATGTAAAGAAAACCACATGTTCGACATTGGTTGGTGCATTGTAAGCTGGGCAAATTGGCTTAATGTAAATTCATAGAATCGAGGCAGCTGAAGAACAAAAAAACCAGTAAAATATCAGAACAAACTTAGAAAGTCATTGGTTTCGTCATTTTCTTTTTGTTCATTTTTTTTTTAATCCACCCACCTCAGAACAATATATCATTGAGATCTACTCACATATGATTCCACTTCTCCAACCATGTAGTCATTATATTCCTAAAACCTTACTCAAATATATTATTGTGCCTTAGTTTAACATTTATACATAGAATATCAATAATAATGATAATAATGATTATAATATATTAATGACGTATATACCTACAAGCAAGTGAACTACCTCTCTCAATCAAATCGAAGCAACTGGGGTAGGTTTGAACATTTTTTCCCGAATGTTTAAATGATGATTTGAATGTTGACAAATGTTTAAGATTTTAACAACCCACCCAAAGAAATCACTTTTCCATGTTATTTTTTGGTTGCATTTGCATTTCAAGAAATAACTTCACAGGAGATTACAGGCATTTGAGTGAAAAGTGGACCAAATAGTCCGGACAACCTAACTATGAATGAAACAAACACAACATATATATATATATATATATATATATATATATATATATAGAGAGAGAGAGAGAGAGAGAGAGAGAGAGAGGGAGAGAGACATAGAGAGAAAGATAGATAGATATAGATATAGATATATATAAAGAGAGACAGAGACAGAATGGAGAGAAAAGGAGCGCGACAGACAAAGGGAGAGTGAAAGAGAGACAGAGATAGAGAAAAAGAGCAAATATTCTTGATATTTCCTGATGTCTGCAAAATTAACTACATAGATATTTTGTGGGGATCCATTATCATCGTCATTAGCCTCCATCCACAGGATCCGACGGATATTCTTATCGTGGGCGCAGCGGAGTCAATATTGTCAGATCTTATCTAGTTCGTCACGCCACCTTTTATTTTGCCAGCCATAGTTTTGCATGTAATTTTTTGGGATCTACGTTGTACATCGTGATATCTAGCGTTACCTAACATTTTTGTAGTTTGACCAGCCCATTGTCATTTGAGTTTTCAAATGGATTCTACGATATCTTCTTGTTTTTTTCTAATATGTATTATTTGGTGATCACTCCATGTGAAGTTGAGCATGTTTTTTTTTCCTTTGCACGAAGCATGGTTCTCAGATTCAGAGTTAATGTTTTCGTTACTTTCCATGTTTCACCTCTAATCGATGACTATCAGTAGAATGCATTGGTTGTATACCATTCTTTTCAGGACTAATGGCATTTTCCTTTCCTTGAGGGTTGAGCTGGCGCTACCGGGAACTTGTCAACCTAGAGGTATTCTTTGCTTGGTTTCTTCTTTTCTGGAGTTTTTCATAGAAATTCGTTGTCCCAGCCAGATGTTGTGTTTTACTTTAATCAGGTCTGCGATGTTTTGTTTTGTCTTGTTTTAGTCTGATTGTCGTGTCTTCTTCCTTATCATGTTTGTTGTATATGATGTTTGTTTTACATGGAATCTATGTATGAGCTGACTTTTTCGGTTTCTCCATATAGTTCGTCTTGAATTGTTTTTTGAGGGGCCGGTAGACGAACTGAAGGAAGAGAACCAAGGAAGTTGTTCATCAATAGTACCTTACTACATCTGAAGAAATACTCTGCCACTAGTCCCGGCAGATATTTTTGTCATAACACGTGTCAGTGCGTTGTCAAGTCAGAGTTATATTTTTTTTTTATTTGTATCTGTTTTATCTATAGTTCTCGTGAAATCTTATAGGATAAAACTTTATGAAAAAATATAACAGATCTCTCTTCAAATCTACCTAAATTGACAACGGTGAAAACATATGGAACAAAAATGCGTGGAAACCATACTTTCGAACGACTGAATGCGATTATTTCACATGACAATCATGGCCGTTCGCCCCTTCCAAACATGCTCTTTTGCAACGGGCATGTTCCAGTCTCATAAATCTAAATTCTCGTTCAGGAATAAAATAACATATATTCCGCTTGCCAGGCGCAAAATATAAGCCAGAGTAGATATCAAACTTCACCCATTCATTAAAACGTTATGAGTGACATTCAATAAAGAGATTTATCCTTCTAGACATTATAGGCGGTGGTATTTTCACGTAAAGCTGGAATAGGGGTAAAGATTTGGTTTTTAGCTTCACGTCTCCGAGAGAAACTTTTTACATAAAATTTTAAATTTTATCAATCCATTAGACCTTGGAAACATCTGAAGCTGTTTTAGATGTTAAAAACAGCGGTTTTTTTTTCATTGTGGGTTCCATATACTACGTAACCATAAGGATAATATTGGAACATGCTTCACGCTCTTTTTTTACGAAGGTATGGTCTTCATCAGTTAACGCCACGCCGATGTATATATATATATATATATATATATATATATATATATATATATATATATATATATATATATGGGAGAGTGTGCATGTGTTTTTGAATGATAAATAGTTTATGTGGATGTACATTATCAGTCACAATATAAATTCACTTGTTTTGTAAAAAAAAAATTTGTTGAATCCCACCATTTTCTATGCGTTCAACTTGCTATAATTTCTCCCAAATGGGAAGAAATTGTTTTCCCTCTGTCGCTGTAAAAAGAACAGTCCTGTTTTTTTGGGAAGTATGTTATATGGAAAAAGTGAGAAAAAAAAAATATAACAACAAAGAAATGAGCGTACTTGGTCGAGAGTCGAATGTTTAACATTCATGGCTGGGATTCACAAGTTAGGAGAAGAGAATGAGGAAAGGAACATATCAAACCAGTTTCGAATATCTGGGTGGTCTTGAGGCAAACTTAAAATCCCCACTGTAATCTGGCACACAGACGTATACGATTTTACCACATGGCGAGAGAATAGGATATTTGCTATATTTAGATACGCTTATTCAATTGTATAAATACATAGGTACGGATACATATCCAAGGATATTTATGTATATATATATATATATATATATATATATATATATATATATATATATATATATATATATATATATATGTGTGTGTGTGTGTGTGTGTGTGTGTGTGTGTGTGTGTGTGTGTGTGTGTGTGTAAAAACACAAATATAAATTGGTTTCTATATCTTTCATTTTATGTGATATACGTGGAAACAGACACATTCACAAAGTACTTTCTAATCACTAGCTTCGATAAGCAATAAGATATTTAAATGTGTGTGTGTGTGTGTGCGTGCGTATATATATATATATATATATATATATATATATATATGGGAGATAGCGTGTGATCAACACTGCTTTACTTGAGAGCTACGTTAATAAATATGTTTTGTTTTCATATGACCATGACTACCACAAGAAAATAACAGTATATGATTATACATTTTGTTATATTATATTGAAACTATATTTGAAAGATCTCCCGTTGTTACACGGTGAATACATCTATGAATAACTGTTTCATCTCCAAGTTCTTAAGTTTTGCTTATTTATGGTTTGTATCTGCTCAATTTGTTCCTTAAATGCCACATTTTTGTTATCAGAAATATATATTAAAATAGTTATTTGAACCGTTGCATTTTGGATGACTCTTTAGCACAATGGTAAGAACAACGCTAGGTTTATGCAGCTACCCTATTGGTTTGTTGTTCGGTTTCTCACATCAATTGCATTAAGATATATTGGTAAATAAGTGACTGAAATTAAATGAATTTAGAAAAAAAAAACCCTCACATCTTCGGTGTTTAAGCCTATAAAGCTTTTTACACTTTATGTAGTTGCGTGAGTGTGTGTGTGTGTGTGTGTGTGTGTGTGTAAGATTCTGAAAATGTGCACATGAGTGCACGTATATGCACTCACATGCACTTGCTGGTCCGTGCATATACCCATGCTTCGCACATACACGTGTATTCTGATTAGAAAAAATCAATCAACTGATTTAATCATTTAAGTCCACGAACTGTATGCATTTTGACATTGATATGAGTCAATTTGCTGGAAAATCGAAATCATTTGTTTGGAATCACAAATTTTACAAATGAGCGAGCGAGACATTCGATTGGGACAACAAGCAGTTACACTTCCTTCTTACTCTTGTACTAGCAACGTCAAGTTTTGAAATTACAATGAGTGGGGAAAGTTTGAATATTACTGAACAGCATTTTGATTATTATTCAATCAAGTATAATAAGGATACTGAGGGATCTGAAGCTAAATACTACATTTGACCTTTTGGTCTTTCAGCTCCAACCAGATCATGATACATTTTGGTATAAAATCTGTTCTGCATTTGCACACGTCAATATTATTACGCTAATATCATTGGAACTGTCATCACTTTTTTCCAACAGACGAAATGATTTAGATACGTAAGATCTAAAACACCAAAACCAAGAGTGAACAATGACTATTGTCAAGTAAATATCTAAGAATATGAAAGAATGATTTAATTCAAAAATTTATTTGGACTTATTTTCAAATTTATGTGATTTTTCTCAAATACAGATACGTTAACACTTTTTTGGCAAACAATCGTCCAGTACCTCTTTTAATCTCGACAAAGGTACAAGTTAGATCTTTTAAACAGGTCTTACTTCCCTGAGTTACCACAAGTTGTTTTGTGTAGAACGTTGCCATTAAGAAAGTAAATTAGAACATGGGTCTAATCACCGAGGAGGATGACTCCAAAGGTTCAAAGAACGACATGGAATCTCTATGCATAAGGTCTGTGGATGAAAAAAACAAACAATCCACTGAGCCACTGTAGAGTATGAGCACGCATTCTATTTATTTATTTATCTATTTTAAATGAATTTACTTTATATCGACGGTATACCTGCTTCTGTGACATTTATGTCAATAAACGATATTGTTTTATATCAACGTATTCCATTTAATCACTAGAGATTCATTATTTGTCTGATATTCCAATCTTTGTAATGATTTAAAGATGCGAAATGTGCATAATTTGTGGGTCAGACTTGAATCATTTTTATATCATAGCCCGTCAGCTTGAAATGCACAGCATTGATGCAATTCAATGCTCATAAAACATCAATGAAAATAAACATTAAAAATTGCTTCTCTTAGAATAATGAATGCCCATTAGCGTCTCGGTAGAGAATTTAAAATTGGTTTGAACAAGAAACTATTACAACCAAAGTAACAACATGTGTGTGTGTGTGTGCATGCGTGTGTGTGTGTGTGCGTGTATGTGTGTGTGTGTGTGTTTTTTATTCATCGAAAATACCATTATCGAATTTCAGAACAAATGGATAAGCCGTGTCCAACGCATAGGTGACATCGGATATCTCCAACAGATCCTCTGCAGTGAGTGCAACACCAACAAATGACCTTTCGGTTACCCTATGTGCTTTCACAACATCGACCGGGAAAACTGGCAGGAACCAGCAGTAGATCACAAACCCTGACGTCAAACCATCTTGACTGTTGCACAGATGTTTTGGGAAGGAACGTCGAAGAAATCAAGGAGTCAATCGACGAAGGCTAAAGATCCACCAAGCTCAAGAAACGAAATATTCCGAACCGAAAGTTGCCGATCGTATGAGTGTTGTCAAACAGGGATAACACTTTAATATCTATTGGATATTTGTGCTAAATCTAGCATTCTAATTCATAGATGGTTCTACTTAAGAGTTATAGAATGAAATTGACCACTTCGTAATAATTTCTCTGGTTGGAAAGTTAGCTGTAAGAATCTTCAAATTGCAGTGCACTCGAAAGCATATATTTTACATGAGTTGCAAAAGAAAAAAAATAGCTTTTTGCCATCTGATCATGGTAGAGTTTCAAAGATTTTGCTTATATACTCTACAGTTATTTTGTTTGATATTGAAAATAAAATAGATTTTGACTGCAGTTCAATAAGCTTTTGTTTTGAGCTGCAAACAAATTATGGGCAGAAGAACGAATCGACCGAGACGCTCACCCCCTTCTCTCTCTCTTGGTGAGACCTTTGCAATGAGTGTGGAGAGGTTTGAAAGTTGGAACTTTATACAACCAGGGGATCAGGAAGACACTATAAACAGTGACATCGTAGAATTTTACTGCTTATACACTATACGGTCCTTTACCTGACAACCAACATTTAGATGTGATAGTTATACATTGGACCTGCGTAAACTGGACATTTGTGGATGGACGACGTAAAAGTGTCTGTTCTAGACATACGTCTAGAGACAACAGTTACGAAACTTCCTCAGCGATAATGACGTGTTCCTCTTTCATTTGTTCTGTAATTGACTTTAATAATCATAACCATTGCTTTGACCATTCAGCTAAACAGGCCGCCTGTGATTTAAAAAAGGGGGGGTCAAATCACCTCGTCCAACCCAAATTCTCATCTCGGTCTTTCTCAGCCCACACGTCTCTTTTAGTGCGACAGTTATGTATTAAAGAATGGACATAATTGGTCCGACGGATTAATTATATATTGTGTTATATTATACAGAAACTTATTTAAAATGATTTGCCCCGAGTTGAAAGGGATTGTTTGACCTTTGCATTACCGGTGGGATATTCAGCTCACTGGTGAGAGCATCACTACATTGAAGCGGCCACCCTATCAGTGGCAAGTTTAATTCCTGTCGCAGCTGCATTTTCTTCTATTATTTAAGTATGTCCATTTCTTAATCGATAACTGTCGCATTAAAAGAGACGTGTAGACCGAGAATGAACGAGATGAGAATTTGGGTGTAAAGTCATGGAGCAAATACCTTCTGAAATTGTCTTGTTCATCATGCAATCATGCCGTCCCTCATATGAATTATGTCTAGCGTTTTTGGCAATATGTCCAAGCAATTGCCATTTGAGTTTTTAATAAATTCTATCTTGGATTCTGTTTTACCCTAATATACTGTGCTTGTGTTCTTTCCATACGATTCTTTCAAGAGCACATTGTATGGTTTTTAGTTTGAGGGTCAACTTTATGATTATGACCTATGTTCCAGCTTCATAAAGGGCCATCAGGAGGATTCCTTGGTTGTATATCCTATTTTTGAGGACCAATGGGATCTTCCGGTTTTTGGAGGTTGAGCTCCCTTTACTGAAATCTTGTCAAACCCGGTCGATTCTTTGCCTGATTTCTTCTTTAGGGATTTTATGGAGATCGGTTATCTTAGGTAAATACAGTGGTCGACATTTCAGTCTGCACTTCCGACTTTCATCGTTATGTCCGTCTCCTCTACATGTTTGTTGACTTTTTCTTCCCGAAGATCTTGTAGAGAATAACTTTTTTTACTTATTTCATCCAGTTCGTCTATCATCATTTATATATCCTCAGCGAAAAGGACGATATCGTCAGTAAGTCTGAGGTTAATCAGGTATTCGCCATGAATTCTGATTACTTTATTTCCCAAGTGTAGGTTTCGGAAGATCATTTCAAGGCAGGCGGTCAAGTATTTGAGTGCAATGATATCTCATTATCTTAATTCTCTTCTGAACTAAAAGTGCTCAGAGATTTATGTAACCAGTTAGATGAACTGTTAAATATAATATTCCAACTTATACTAGGTGTGCACCTTGTATGATGGCATCGATTTCCTTGAGGGTTCCCCACTGAGTCAAACAAAGTCAACAACTACTATAGCAATTGTCTTTTTCTATTCTTGCTTTCTCTTTTGGATAGTTTATCGAATGGAGAGGATCAATTGTTGGGAAACTGGTTCCCGTGGTTGGCTTTTCACTAAGATCTTGGCAATTTGATTAGTAATCACATCAGTAAAGAGTTTGCAGCAGTTGAGTTGATTCATTGGTCTCTAACTGCTTCGATCTTTTGTGTTCTCTTCATATATATATATATATATATATACATATATATATATATATATATATATATATATATATATATATATATATATATATATATATATATATATATCAGCATTATGATTGCGGTGTTCTAATCCTTTGGGATTTACTATGTTTATAAGTTGAATAGATCGGCTAGTTCCATAGTGATGACACCACCAGATTTTTTAGTAGTTCGATTGTGATGATATCTGGCCCAGATGTATTTCCTTTTTTGATCGTTTAATGTCTTGCTTTACTTCCTACATAGTTACTTCTGTTATCACCCAGAACTGGTTACTTGTGCTTTGTATATCACGTCCATTGTTCTGCATCTTTTTGGAACAATAGATATCATCATAGAATTTTTGGGTGCGTTCGACAAATTGGTCTCTATCGTTGTTACGCCTCTTTTTTTTCAACCACACAGGTTATGTCCGCCCTATACTGGAATGGACATTTTGATTCCTTTATTTACCCAGTCTGGATTTCGGAAAATCATCTCGATGCAGTGTTAAAAAAAATTGGTGAGGTGCTTTTACCATGCACCCCCTTTCTTCAAGCTGAAGGAGCTCTGCTTTTTTTGGTGCTGTATCTGTAGATATTGGGCCATACTTTGACATATACGGGATGTACACGTTGTTGGATGGTAGTATCAATGGTCTCGGTGATTCCCATTGAGTCAAAGGCCGTCAGGAATTCAACAAATGCAACAGCCGATGTCATTTTGTATTCTATTGCTTTCTCTTTTTGTTAATTCACCGAATCGAAAACGTCAATGGTCGAATGGCTTCTTCTGAAGTTTGTTCCCGTGGTTGGTTTTAATCTAGCAATTTAGTAATTTCGGTTGGCTATCACTTTGGTAAAAAGAGTTTATGGCTGCAGTTGAGTAGGCTCAATGACCTGCAGTTGTTTAAATCTTTCGGGAAAAAAAATGTTTATCCTTCTCACATCGCAGCCGACATGTATATCATTTGTTTTTATTGTCCGAAAATGGTAATTGGTTTTCTGGATATGACTGAAGATTCGTGGGTAAGATTTCATGTATGAGAGAAAAGCTTACTTCATCTCTTTATGTAAATCTATTACGATAGACTAATGTATATTTGGTGAGAGTAGATCAATAAGCTCATAGTTTGACTCGTGGTTATCACTGAATTTTAGTTTTCAAATTTTCGCCGTGTAATGTGCTATCTACGTAATTGATTTTCACCACTGAATTGAAAACACTGACAAGAAATGATATCATCTCAAATAATTGCTGAGTGAAACGATATTTTTTTCGACTATTACGCTTCTAACTTCATACATAAATTGGAAACGAGCGTAAGTTAATGACAAAACGTTATTTACCTCCTGATATAACATGATGCTCTTGCATTCTTATAGATATATAAGCACCAATGTAGACTGGAAAAATTGTATGAAGAAGAATATTTATTTTATCATAAGTGGGAACTGTAAGGCGTAATAAAGATTAGTAATGATAGTCTACGTTTTGTGAGCACAATAAAAGTGAAGCTAAATAAGAAATAATCGTTTTGCAATCATTATTGACATCATATGTCTTTTAGCGTTGATTGTTGGACATAGACCTTCCTGAACATTTGCCAGACCTCTTTATCGTAGGTGTCACAGGGCTTGTACCTTCTGAACTTATTTAGTTCGTCACTCCATCTTATATTTTGTCGTTCCTGATTTCACTTGGGATCTCTGGGTATCTATGATGTCAAACAGTTGTCTGCCATTTTTGCAACAGCCTATTGTCATTCAAGTTTTTTTTTTTTATTCTATGATATCTCTGACTCCTGTTTATCCTCTCATATTCTGTGCTGTTTTGTAATCACTCGAGGCGAGTATAAGGATATCTCTCTGTTGCAAGGTTACATTGGTTGTATACCCTTATTGATATAGTGGTCTACTTTCTCCTGTTCTGCGTTCTCCGTTTCGATTGTGGTGTCTTTATTTTCAATATATTTGAGGTACATGGCATTTGTTTTAGTAAAGTTCATGTGGTAACCAACTTTCTTGCTCTTTTCATTTGGTCAATCCAATATAACCTGACAGTCAAGAAAATTCTCAGTAAAAAAGACCATGTCGTCCGCATATCAACTTATATTTATTACACACAAGCAATTGGTGATTGAAGGTATACTTGGACAGTGATCCCAGATTAACTATGTGGCAAAGGTAGCTTATACTGAAGGCTGTGCAATTCTATGGGCCCCGTACTAAGTGTTTAAATTTACCAATTCTAGTCAATGATTCTTCGCTTTCTCTATTAGTACACAATTTATGAGCAACTGTACTAAATATCAGTTATTGGAATATTGAATGAAGGGAAGGAATGACTTTTGGAAATACAATGCTTATATGGAGTACTAACATGAACTGCCAGGTGTTTTGGTTGAATTAGTAGCATGGCGTCATTATTCCAAGATGGCCCTCGATATCAAGGCTCACACAGACTTTCATCACCTATTTTCATGGAAGTTATTTGTTCAACATAAACAAGAAACAGAAGTGATTAATACCTAGTTTTTATTACGACTGAGCAACAGCTGAGGTTGATATAATCAAATGTATTTGTCGTAGAACAGCCCCATAGAAGAATGTATTTTTCATCATTCGATTATATGTTTTGAAAATCCATTTAGATCTTGAAAATAACTCTACCCGATTCGGCCTTTTTGTCACACTTTTTGAAGCTTAATAACTCAGGGAGTGATCGATAAAAACATGGGGTTTCTTTAAATCGATATCGAATTATTTTAGAATCTGTTATGTACGCAGCGAGTTTAGTAGTAGTTAATACTTGGGAAATTATGGCGTTTGTTCCTGATACTGTTGAACTTTGCTGGTAGGTATTGAAATACAGTAGCTAAATACAGTAGGAAAACATCATTTTTTACGTCCACAAAAGTGAGGATTACTTATTTTTAGTATTTCGTGAAAAGATAAAAAAATTCAGTATATGTTTTGCAAACCATCAGACCACCATAAAAAAAGCAAAAACAGCGCATCATCTCAGTAAATAATTGAACAACCGTCTCGTCACAAATTTAACTCATTAATGTAGTTTCATTGAAGAATTAACATTGTCAGAAATAAAATCTATTCATGATATCATGGCGTTTTCCAATGGAAAAAAAACTAAAATAGAAAATAATCTAGAGAAAATCTTCTAGAAAGTCTATAAAGGTCAAAATAAGACCCCCTCCAAGAGTTTTTCTTTCCAAGAACACGTTTTCAGAAGTTTTAGTGGAGTAATGATACCAATTTTCAAGTCTGTAAACAAAACTATACGGCAAAGTGCACTGAAATACCCAAATAAATGCATACTGTGTTAGAGAAAGGGGATTATCATCATCATTATTGGGTTTCTATCGTTCGTCGTTTGACAGACCTTCTCAAGAATTCACCAAACCTCTCTTCTGTGGGCTTCGTGGAGCAAATACTTTCTGAATCTCGCCAGTTTGTCTTACTATCTCATATCTTGCTGGCATTGGTTCTGCATTTGATCCTTTGGGATCCACGTTGGGAGTCATGATGTCCAGCAATTTTGTACCATTCTTGAATCTTGAACAACCCATTGCCATTTGAGTTTGATAATTGATTATATGATTTTTTGTGAATCTAGATTTTTTTTCAATATACTGTGCTGTCTTGTGATATCGTAATGTGATGTTGAGCATGATTCTTTTATATGCACATTGCATTGTGCTCAGTTCGAGGGTCAGTCTGTTTGATTTCACCGTAGCGAGGATTTGTTAGTAGTATCATTTACAAGATGTAAGTCCTTATCATATTAATCACAGTGTACAAATCTGATTATTGGATCAATAAATATGAGGATTTATATCCATATTGTATTAAACTGAAACATTTGCATCTAACATAATCAATCAATGATTTAAAACGCAATAACTTCAGAAGACAGTGTTTGAGACCAATACAATTGGTGATAGAAACCTAGTACAAACCCGACTTTTGTGTAATATGAAATAACTTGAATGAGACATTGATCCACTGATTCAACGAAAAGACCTGGTAGTCCATGTTAGTAAACCTTATTAGCAATGCATTCATCCCTTTCCTTCATTCAAAATCGTTGGGGATGACATTTGCCAATGGACTTCTATAGTAGATGAAAACCTTTTATAGTAAAAGAAAAAATAATCAAGCACAATATGTATGTGATTAATATTTACAAGTATTTTACATATCTAGGGTCCACTATAGAAAGAATGTCCAGGTTAGGGACGAGTTCAATCCGGTTGTGGTTATGCTTGGAGTTCTTGCTTGACTTGGCTCAATCAGTCTACACCAAATCGCCGATAAAACCATTTGAGCTACCATTGACCTTGACCTTTTATCCGCGTTGATATCACTTATAACATTTTGTCTGCACCAGTGTTTTAGCTGAATGAGATGTTTTCCCCCCCTATTTTCTCCGAGTAAAGAAAATTGGTTTAGGTAAGCAATCTTAGACGTTAATTCGATGCCAATCGATTTCAAGTAACGCGAGAGGCAATACTTAAAGGGTTTTTTCACCCATTATCCTTCGGTAAAGGGATGTTTAGACGAGGAAAGCTGAGACGAGGAAAATGCCTCTGACCCCACTGCTGTCAAGTCCTATCCCCATCCCTAAAACAAACCCGGTCATTTGATTCGGCTCTTTTTATACGTGAGCATCGAAACATTATTTCGAGGGAATAACTTTGTTGCTTACATTTTCTCGCTTTTTTATCCGTTTAACTTCCCACGTTTGTAAGATGTGTGTTTACCAGGAAATTAATGGATGAATAAAAACGTAGAAATTCAGTTTACTGAGTTTGTGTACATTTTTATGCATGCAAAATAGTTGTTAATAATCGATTATGATATGTGATATTATAGATATTCCATACATAATATATTTATATATATATATATATATATATATATATATATATATATATATATATATATATATATATATATACACGCATTGAATTATACATATACATATATATATATATGTGTGCGTGTGTGTGTGTGTGTACAAACAGTCATGTAGTCAATGTGTATGGGTAAAGACATGTGTGTAGGAAATGTATGAGAATGTGTGTATGCAAAGACAGATATATGAATTCACAGGGTGTACGTCGATAAAACATTATTCAGATGGAGTCACTGTCTTCTTCTCTCTATTTGGGATGGAATTGGCTATCTTTGTGTGAAAATTAACACTCCTTATCGATGCAATCCGACACCTTCTCTAAACAACGCTTAATTCTTTCTTCCCACAGATATTCTTTGATCTCAGCCAATTTCCGATCAGATCCAAATAAAGACACAGAAAATAGATTGAATACTTGTGTAGAATTTTCCACAAAGCCAAAGATCTTTTTGAATATTAATCGTGCTAAATTCTTAGCATCAGTCTGATGCTTGATGGAATCGGTTTGGAAAGCATCAGCTCTAGTCAAAAAGTAATAATGTACAATTACTGGCCTTATTGAATTAGTCTCGAAAACTGAATAGGTTTTAAGAGATTACAAAGTATTAGTGATCTCGTCAAGTCGGCTATCCAAGGAAATATTTGAAAGTAAACCCAATGACATAAGCTTGAACAAAGGGATAAATACCTGGTTAGTTTCTATCGTAAGATATTGATCGTCCGCTCCCTTAGAGACTGTAGTGTTATATACAGAGAAAAACGTCCAAACTTCCAGGGATGGTGCTAAAGGTGATTATATTTGATACTTTAAATGGAAGCGAGCAAAATTGTTGATATTGTCGTCGTGGCAGCCATTTCCCAAGACAGTCGCCACGAGAATCATAGATTGAAAAATGTATTGGAAGTATATGGAAATTCGAAATAATATCTTAAGTATCTTATACCTATCCCCTTAATTCATCCCCGAGGATTTCAAAAAGGTTTATCTTCAACCTTACATGAACAAGGTAACCTTCAGAGGTAAGTCATTGTCATAGACTCTACAATAACTAACTCCAGTAAATCATCATAGTTATTCGTCTCCCTTCAAGTGTCTGAAATTCTTTTCCTAATTGAGATGAGAATTCCCAGTAGATGAAGAATTCATTTACATAATACAGAGGAAATCATTGTTCTATACCGATTACAAGATCCTTCTCTGACAAAAGAAATTTAACGAAATATTTTTGTCGCGTGTTGTTTTATTTGGCCATGAAAGAATTATCGTCTTTATCGGTCCATATAAAATAAAGCCATACTGAAAACAAAATGAAAACAGTGTTAAAACTTCCAAAATAGTTCAACTATACCTTTAAACAAACAGATTAAAACTGTCTAAGTTTTGCAGAGGATTCTTATGGGTAGCTGGTCACTTCGTTGGGTTATACTACCAAGACTCGGACATAATAATGATTAAAATCCATTTAAAAAGAGAAAAATAGTCAACAGAAATGACGTGTGTTGCGATTTTCTACTCATTGATTTTATTCTAGCAGCTAGCTTATCGTAATTTGCAGGAACTTGCATACGTATAAGTACTGCGTAATGTGCGAATCTCGTGTTTCACATTATGTAGAGTACATAAAATTTTATTTTTAGACATTCATGTCTTTTAACATCCGTCTTTGGACGTACACCTTTCCAAGGATGTGCCACACCTCTCTGTTGTGGGTATTGCAGAGCCAATACTATTTGCATTTGTCTAGTTTGTCTTTTCATATTGTTTCCTACCGGCCTCAGTTGAGCATGTGATCTCCAGGGATCAATGTTGTGAGTTTTGATATCCATCGTTTCTCTACTATTCATACAACATGACAAGTCCATTGCCGTTTGAGTTTTCAGACAGTTACTATGATGTTTCAGACTCCTGTTTTCTCCCTGATAAACTGTGCTGTCTTGTGATCCCTTCAAGTGAGGTTGAGCACAATTATTTCATGTGCACGTTGCATGCTTCCCAGAGTCAATATATCGCCTCAGTTCTATGTTTCAGCTCCATAGGTGACTATCTGGAGGATGCATTGCTTGTATATCCTTTCTTAAGTGATCTTTGTTGTAAAATGTATTATTAATGGCATGAAATAGTCTGTTAGGATCAAATGATTCATTGTTAGTTATAGTTGGTATGCAGTCACGTATTGATAGCAGCATCTATAAAACCGGAGGTATGGACTAAACCATTTTGCCATGGTGATAGATAAATGATATATACTCGTTAACCAATATTAGAACTTTAAAACAAGATTGGGTCCTAATTAATTGCCACCTAAAACACGGGCATATTTATCTATTTTGTGAATGTCGAAATAGAAAAGACCAAATAAGGATCAAAATAATTCATCATTATTCTTCTAATCGGGAAGAGAAGAATGTAGGTGGACAGCTAACCCGCTAAGAACTGTACAAACGACTAGAATCTGCATATATACAAATCTACGTATATACCTCTGACCCTGAATGACTCGCTCATTACAAGAAAGTGACTGTCATTCTTGCAACATATCACTGGTCATAATGTTTTGACTCATCAGAATATATATGAATATATATATATACATACATACATACATATATATATATATATTACGTATATGTGTTTCGAAAGAATAGTTCCGTTGAGTATGCATGCTAAATTTGAACCAAATTTGGTTGAGCCGCGTCGAGGTTCAAGAGGGTACACCATGACAAACAAAGCCAATGGTTTTATAATCGATGATAACATAATCGGATGTATATTTGTGAAAGGAAGTGAAGGGCCATTTTCCTATCATATATCTATTGGCAGTGATAGCCATTTTCTAAAACCTAGATATAGAGGCTCTAACAATCCAAAGATAGCAATCCAAGCCCCAACTTTCAGTTTGAGATCATGGTGTGCAATACCAGGCACCTCTAAGTAGTTTAGTAGCTTTTGTAGGCATTGAAGTATCTTACTGTCATTTATAGCTCAGTCTATAGACATATAGACTCGTTATTGTCCAGGATCCTCAGATATGAGCCATCTGTTAATCTGGTTGATAGTAACATCGAATACGATGCCGCCCTCTCTGAGCCATTAGAAGCATTCATCTCCAATTCTGGAAATAATCCGTGCATGAGACTTTCCGATGCATCAAGAATAACTATGTTTCTATTTTTTCTCACCTCAACCATCTTCATTGGGTCATTATAGACATGTTTTCGGTCATTTGTCTGTTGATATTTTTACTCATCAGCTGCAGGTCTTTGTGATCGTTATATATATATATATATATATATATATATATATATATATATATATATATATATATATACTAATCAGCTGTTTCAAACTAGCTCTGTCCTATTTAGGCAATTGAAATGTTCCTAAAGAGTGACCAATGATGAGCATTAATTTATCTTCAACGGAGCTGAGATTTGGATCATAAATTGCTCCAAAGAGGCCTGCTGTTACCATCACTCTTCACCCCTGTCTGTAATGAGAGTGCTTGGGCAGGCAACCCTTGGTGTTCAATTGAGTTGATGGCTGGAAAAAACAAATGGTTAGAATGATGACAAAGTGACTGCAAAGAAGTACTGCTGTCTTCTGTGTGATTGAAACTTCTTCCAAAGCTTTCTGCAGATGTTTTACAAGAAGCAGACAGGCCTCACGATATGTTGCTCGACCCTGATCATCAACCATTAAGGATAATTTTAAGGAAAAAACATTCACCTTACAAATGGCCTGTGTGTTAAACACCATATTGTCTCATCCCAGCATCTTTTCCTCGCTAATCTCACAGCAATTCATCCATTTTTCATGATTGTTCATGCAGCCTTAGGTTCATCATGATATCCAAATCTATCAGTATCCCAACAAAAGTTCTCAGGCACTTGAACATAGAGCTCGTTTCTTTTTCTTTTTTTTTTTTTTTTTTTTTTTGACGAGCTTGAAGAAGCGCATGCGATGGTTGGTAGGAGAGGACTTTTTTACCTGAAAATTACAATCTTTGGTCGTTTTGAATGTGCAATGCAAACTGGATGATAGGATGCCAGTATTCATGCAATGGGAAACGAAAAATAACATTCAAAGCTGTTTCATTGGTGCCAACATACCGTGTATTACAAGTACATCGTAAAACCCACTAAAAAAACACTTTCTTCTCTCGAATTCATTTATTTTAAAACATTTCCCTTGTTACATTGAATATGCATCCCGAATTTGTCTTGGATTTGGTTGGAAGAGTAATGGTTCAGTTTAGCATTTTTGCTGCATTATAAAACCCTCTGACACCTCTTTCTTCATCGAATTAGTTTACATTGAATTATACTACTCTGATTGTTGAGTATGCATTCCATGTTTTTGCAAAATTTGATTGAGCCGTACCAATGTTTAAAGAGCAAAGGCGCAGATATAAACTGATCCATTTTTCAAATAAGAATAGATATACGTAGTTTTTAATCAATGACCAAATACAATGTGATATTAGTTCTTTGGTAGAGAGTACTATTTTCTAATTTTTCTTGGGTAAAAAAATTAGAGAAAAAAGCTATTATTCCTTTGGTTTTTTTTTACCTGCACTGCGATATTCCTTTGTAATTATTTTTCTTAATTCGTGCAATTAAAGATATACATATTTGCTCGTTGTCCAATAGAAAATAGGTAAATGTGCTGGTTGCAAAAGTAAAATTTGAAGCGAATATTTGTCATTATCCATACTTGTTAGATACAACTATTCTGAAGTACCAACGATTACTCACCAAAAAGAAATGTCTTTTGGTGGTTGCACGATGTTATAGAATAGAAAGACGTGCACACACACACACACTCTATCTCTCTCTCTCTCTCTCTCTATCTCTCTCTCTCTCTCTCTCTCTCTCTATATATATATATATATATATATATATATATATCGAATGAAAAGTGAGGGTGCAGTGTGGGAGGATATGGATTCCTAAGTTTACCAAAGGGCTTTAGTGCCAGTCCCAGTCTCAGTCATGGAGTTTAAACTTGAGTCACCTAATTCATTTTCCAAGCTTCTAATCGATTGGCCACTGGCATTCCCTATGTGTTTCGGTGAATTATACTGATTGTAAATTATTAGGTAAATAGAAATGTTGCTAGGTACAAACTAAGGCAAATTTCAAAGTGAATAATTGACATTTTCTCTTCTCTCTAGACCTGGTCAGTTAGAAAATAACACTTATTACCCAAAAAACAGGGGAAAAACATGGAAAAACGTAAAACAGTGTGATGAAATAATAGAATAAATACCATCTCCTCCC
The DNA here is from genome assembly GCA_963457665.1 of Thysanoteuthis rhombus. Taxonomy (NCBI): domain Eukaryota; kingdom Metazoa; phylum Mollusca; class Cephalopoda; order Oegopsida; family Thysanoteuthidae; genus Thysanoteuthis; species Thysanoteuthis major. The sequence continues at coordinate 50,392,366 of OY735199.1, read as the reverse complement.
TAAGTCTACAGAATATTTGGTTGAGTTGCGGCAATGTTTGAACCAATCTTTAAGGGGGGGGGGCAGACAGACAAACAGCACTAGTTCCAGATCAACAAACAGAATGGAATATTTTATATCAATAGATTTAAAAATAAAATGTGTATATTATTCATATACAAAAAGATACACGTGTATGTTGAACAGAAAGTAAGAGTTCAGTTCCAAATTATGGATATTTGTAGATAAGTAACATTTAATTATAAGTTGTTTTATATTAACAGAATGTGTATAAGCGTATTGAATGGAAAATAAGGACTCAGGGTCCCATCAGAGTTGTATGGAAATAGAACCCCCGATAAAAAAATAACAACAAAAAAAAACGAAAGAGTCCATATTATTCGTTTCGATCCGCTAGACAGGCGAACAGGTTTAGTTGCTGCCCCAATGTGTAAGGGTCAGATAGACAGAGCCAATTGTTCCATGTACATAGATAAGAGAATGATATCATGTATAAAGGTTTATTGACCGGAAGGTGGAGGTTCACTTTCGAATTAAAATTACAAGTGAATAAAGCCCCTTCTCTAAATACCCCAAATATTAAAACAAAACAACAACAAAGGGTCCAAGTTCTCCCCCTACATCCACCAAGTATTTGGTTGAGCTGCAGAAATATTTAACCAGCGTTCAAGAAAGGAGAGACAGATAAACAAAGCCATTTTTTGTAATTGATACATACTAAAGTAATAGAGTTATAGTATGTAGTTTTATTGAACAGAAAGTAGCGATTCAGATTCGCATTATAATTACATATGATTAGAGCCACTTCTAACCCCCATTTCCTTTTACAGATTAAAGTAAACTAAGCTTGCACCTAAACTTTGTTGAGCTGCGCCAATGTTGCGTGTAAATGTCTGTGCGTGTATGAGCGTGTGTATATGAACTAGGAAAAGACATGCTTATACATATTTGGCTCATATATATTTGTATGTTTCATTTGCTGAGTGAAACATGCATTTACGCATTTTGAACATATGCGTGTCTTGGTGCGTGTAAAACGAATGGATGATGTGCATATACATTATTATATAGTTATGTGATCATGCGCTTCCATATATTTGTATAGATTTCCTTTTGGTATGAAAATAAAAAAAAACAAAAAAATACGAAAATCGTTTTATCTGAATGCGTGCTTACGTGAAATATGAAAAATATGTGTGTCGTAAAATATGATGTGAAATTGCCGAGTTAATTAAACTTGGAATTTACAACTCTAGAGAACTGATTAAACTTATTTGCACAGAGTTGGCAAATAGATTGGCTCGTAAATGGAAAATAAACACAAAGTGACTGCTCCTAATTCGATAGACCAGTATACAGGCACAGGGGTAAACATTCATATCGCTAGATGAACGAACGCACACACACAAACTACAAGTATGCACACGCACACACATATACACAAATCATAAGCATACATACGTGCAAACTGAAACACTCAAACACATATGAGGTTTTATATTGATATTATAGATAGATGCATGGCAATAGCTGGAGCTGTAACAGTTTCAGAAGCAGAGCAGGGAGACCTCTACCAAAATTAGGTAACACATGAATACAACATTAGAGTATCTGGAACCAAAATCGAATCTATCAAAGAGAGAAAGGTAGTCGGGGTGTCACAAAAGTAAGGCTCGATCTATCCCCACAAAGTAATGCTAGTTCAGAGGAAAAAAATCACTCCATTGATTTGCAAGAGCCTTCAATTTCACCTTTGAGTTGCTTCTCTCACATAGAACTAGCATTAAACTGGGGAATTGGGCGTACTTTAGTATTCCACTCACTACAGTGGGAATGTTAAACTAGACTATTTTAATCACGTCCAATTACCTACGCCCGTTGAAGCATCTGTCTATAAATATTCTATACATGGAAACACATATAGGTTATCTAGCTGGGTAGCCAGTAATATATATATATATATATATATATATATATATATATATATATATATATATATATATATATATATATATATATAATTGTGTCATTCACAGACGGCTGTTTTGTTGTATTACAGACTATAGACTACCCAATATCCTATCCTGTGCCATGAGTTAGGATCAGAACCAGTCCCAGAAACTGACATTTTACTCCCGCCCTACGCGGAACTGGACGGTCGGGAGGATCGAATTTGAGCGATATATTTAGTATCCCACAATTATCCATCAAACCAGAGTGCTCCATTCCAGAGTTGGAAAAGTATTGCTATAGTAGCTTATAATGGACGAGTTGCCGTAAAAGATATATATATATATATATATATATATATATATATATATATATATATGTGTGTGTGTGTGTGTGTGTGTGTGTGTGCGTGCGTGCGTGTGAGTATCTGTGTGTGTGTGAGGCATGCATATATTTTCACAGAGGAGGACCGATAACGTGAAATGAAGTGATGATTCCATTCACCTCTTTATTTTCTTCTGCATTTAAGACATATTCATCCTCAATTTTAATTTGAAACACTAAGATGTAACATTGTTATAGACACACACATAGGTGCCACTACAATGGGTAATATTTAGCAAACTACTCTCACCTACCATTACTATTTGAGCAAATTCATGTCACGAAATCCATAGCCTTTTAACTCAGTACATGTGCTTAATCAATACTACATGGGCGTTAGTCAGCAAATCTTACAAATCATTATTTTACTTAAATCTTCTTTTTATGAATATATCCATATTAAGAGTGACCAAAGTTTGTCTATTCTGGGGTCTAATCCTAGGTGTTCTCAATTGTCTCAAAACTTATTACATCACCACTATAACCATGCTTATTTTCCGTAGCAAACAGATTTTGGTATGCTTTACCCCTGCACCCATGTCTTTTTTTTTTTCTGTCTGAATAGCTTGATGGGGTCCATCCATATTCAGGCACTAATCTCACTGTTTATGCAGAGTGCTTCGCCGAACGACATTGAGTACAAGTTTTTAAGCCTTATTTACAACTCTGTCATGAACAACCTACCGACAACTTACCGGGGGTAAGCTGTTTACAACTAATACTCATTCACATCTCATCAATTTTAGCTGAGGTTTTGCTCAAATTCGACTGAAATTGTTTGAGTATGGAAGTTCAGTGCTTCAAATAATTGGAAGGAGACTTCATGAGAATAATTTTACAGAAAATCTAGATACAGAATCCGGGAATTCCCCCGGGTAAAAGCTAGTACACACCTTAGTTGTTATACCTTTCGTAGATCTATTACCTGTATTGTATGCATGAACCATTGTGAATGGCACATGTTTGGTGCTCACACGCGCATGTTAGTCAAACTAACTTCCGGTTTGCCACGCTTTTAAATTTTCGTTTCTTTGCACTCAGTATACCCCATTCATCTGGGCACTGATCGGGTTCGACTTGTCCTAACTCCAGTGATGTAACGAGAGCGGTTGTATCCAAGGTGTTTTGGCTGTGACCTCGTCTCGAGGTCACCTAATTCTAGTCCTTACGTCTAATGTTCTGCGGAGGGCATCAGGTACCAATTTGAAGGTATTTGGCATGACCATCAGTGGATGCGAGCACTTTTCCACTGGGCCACAGTGATCGGTTTTAGTAGATTTAGTCCCTTAAAATATCAATGGTAACTGTTTACATCCCTTAATGGATAAAACGTACCTGCTTCTTATGAAAGTGTTTTAGCAGATTGTCTGAGTTAATGGACGTAGAAATCGAATCAACCTGACAAGATTCCATTATCGGTCAGCCCAGCAATTTTTATTCCTCATGTTTTGTTAATTTATTGACAGAGAAAATAGAATTTACAATTTAAAAAAAAAGAAAAGAAAGAAATGACCCAAGAAATCAGAACAAAATATGAAGAAACCAAGATGAAAATGTTAAGAAAAAAACAAAACGAAAATGTTGGAAGGAAAGAAAAGCAAATATTAAAAGAAAACCTGAAAGGAAATGAAGTTGCAAAAAGAAGTATAAGAAAAAAAATCGAAGACGTAGTTTAATTAAATAAATGTGTTTGGCGGAGTTTGAGGCCGACTTTTCAACATCGTTTGCAGTCCATTAGCGCGCGATATTTCTTATCGCTTTCCGCTATTCTTTTCATTGTCTTTTCGAAAAATGTGATTTTGTTTCAAACTTGTCTTTTAGGTTTGTGCCAGGCATAAAAGAGAACATCAAAGATGACGAATCGATAATTATGCGTTATTTAAACGTGTTTTATTAGCAGATGGCTGTCCGCTATTCCAACGAATGACATTAGCGTGTTCCGTCAATATATGCAAGCGAAGGGAAATTTGGTAAGCTTTTAAAGACTCTCCTAATGTTCGTGCCTAGTCGTGCGTGTGCTACACAGAGAGAGAGAGAGAGAGAGAGAGAGAGAGAGAGAGAGAGAGAGAGAGAGAGAGAGGAGAGAGAGAGAGAATTCTAATAGTTGAGGAAAGACAGGAGAAATACAGAAATATGCTTCAAGTTTCCTAGTTGTAAAAATAGAGCACATGCAATTAATTACGGTTGCTTTCAACCTGGAAGAAAGACATTGCATGAAAATGACATAGGTTTCTAATGAAAGAATAGGAGGGCACGTTTTTATATAGTTGATATATATATATATATATATATATATATCATTGCAAGAAACTGAAAACATGGCCGCATGAGGAAAAATCTGCGAAAAAGCGTTATTCAAAACTAGCAGGTATTCTCGATACAGCCAAGGTTACTCAACCTTTCACTCAACAAGAAAACACCTTCATGTGCCTGGACATTGAAATTTAATATCAACCAGACTCTGGGCATTGGAAATTGGCATCCTCCAGTACCCAAGCGTTGGAATTCAGCACATTCATATGCTAGTGAGTTGAAATTTAGCATCTTACACTGATGGAACACCAGGCTTTAAGATCTTTCATTGTCCAGACGTTGGAATTTTGCATTTTGTATTGACCGGACGTTCGAAATAGGATTTTCATGTGTCTGTACTTGGAATATTGTATTTTATATTGATCGGACGTTTGAATTAGGATTTTCAGGTGTGTGGATCTTAGTCTACGGCATCTTAAATTTACCTGGGCGTTGGAATTTTGCATCTTGCTTGACTGGACGTTTGGATTCCTTAGCTTCCAGCATCTGGGAATGTTAATTTAACACATTCCTAATCCTTCATCGTTATTATTTAGTATATTTAAGTGATAATGAGTTGGAATGAAGCATCTCCCAATACCTGAGTGTTAAAATGGAGCATTTTCTGATGTCTTGGAATAGGAACTCTTCACCTTACATTGCATAGGAGTTGGAATTTGGTTTCTTGCATTGCCAAGGCGATTGTATTTAGCATCCTTTATTGCCAGTCTCTTAGAATTAAGCTTTTGCTAACACTGGGCATTGAAATCCGCATCTTCCAGTGCCTGGGCGTTGATTTTTCAGTATTTGGATGTTGGAATCTAATTTTGATTCATTCCCAATCCTTGGAGAAACACAGTTGAATTATTCCAGCGTAAATAGGAATGGTCATGAATCAGTACTCACATAGGTAACCATTTGGTATGTCAGTTGCCATAGAGTAAATCGAGGTTCCGGTAGGCCTAGCATGACTGAAGTGAGCCTTTGGTGTGCGGCACACTCTAAAAAGGTATAAGTGGGAAACAATTATATATGCATAAAATCAAGTCGTAAAGCATTTTCTTGTTCAATCTTTCAGTCAGCAGAGTATTTGAAGGACTCGGAAAAAGTTATTTAGTGCGTAAAATGTTTATTTTGAGAATTTGGTAGAGAAGTCGAGGAGTTTTCGAACCTGACTTGATACCAAATGGAAGGAATGGAGGAGAGAATTAAAAAGAAAAAATATCTGAGGAAACTAAGAATAACATTAGAGATCAAGCAAATTAGTGGAAATCTGATGAAAGGAATGAACCCATTGACAGTATCGTTACTAAGATACACCGGTCCATTTCTTGGATGGGCTTAAGAAAGAGTTCCAATCAATGCACCGGCAGACGAAGAACCTTATAACAATGCACATGGCTTTATACCCAAGATATGATACAGATAGATTGCATGTGAAGAGAAAAAAAGGTGACAGAGAGATCATCAGATTTAAAGACAGTGTCAAAAAAACGAAATAGGATAAGAAAAATATGTACAAGCAATAAAAAAAAGTAAAGCTGGGAGCTGCAAAGCATACAAAGAAATGGGAAGAGAGAAAAACAAAATGGATAATTGAAAAAAAAAAAACGAAATATTGCAGACGAAAGATCATGGATGAGGCTATGCAAAGGGAACCAGAAGAAAGAAATGGAATGGTTCATTATGGCCGCCTAAATCAAATGCATCGGGACAGCCTATATCGAGGTGAAATTCGACAGGATGCAAACAAACAAAAATTGCCCCCTTAATAGAACTAGCTTTTTGATTGACACGTGTGTCTTCTTATCGAAACCTAGCATTGAAGGGTCATGTGAAACTAAACGATATGAGGACCTTGAAATCGAAATACAGAATCCGTGGCACTTGAAAACAGACAATCTCCATTATTGCTGGGGCACCTGGGATGATCAAAGAACGTACTGAACAACACCTTGCCAAAATCCTTACTAAGTCTCCTCTCCGTTGAATATAGAAAACAGTGTTTGCAGGCACTGCTTGCGTACTGATAAGAGCTCCATCATATGCTGTATACAGATATAAAGGGCAACACAAACTACAACAAAGAAAGACTGCAACATGCACACACACACACAGACACACACCCGGAAAAGAAATGTACTTCACATCAACCCTCTTTTGCCTTGAGTTGTTGGTAACGACGACTTGTGTAGAACATAGATCAAAATATTCATCATCATCATCATCATCATCATCATCATCATCTCATAATAATAATAATAATAATAATAATAATAATAATAATAATAATAATAATAATAATAATCATAATAATAATAATAATAGTCAGCATCATGTGGAGTGAAAAGAAACCATGGCTCTGGCTATTTCGTCGGCTTCGTTTAGAGACACGATAAATCAACATCATTCTTACGAACAAATGATCTATCACCCGGATCAAAGATGGCCAATCAAGACGTTTGAGACGAAAACCATTTATTTTAGCGCTCCATTTGATAATCATTGCAAGGGGGACGGAGGCGATACGTGCGTCCGTGAGTTTATTGTGATTTGAGTTAATCGCAGCGGAAGCTGAATGAATAAGATAATCGACGGCCAAGAAAATGGGCGTAAACATTGTGATTGTGGACTGACGGGTAATATCAAAGCCTGTCACGGTTCGGGAAGAAAGGAGAAAAAAAAATAGATTAGGTAGGAGAAGTATGGGACAGATGTCGTACAGTTTGTGTCAATAAGACAATCAAAAGAACAAATAGCATCTCATTGCTTTTACAGTGTATGAATTATAATTGAGATGAAGTTTTCAGAGTGATTTGAAAGAGAGAAGCGGCTATAGTCAGAAGAAAAACAAGGGATGATGGATAGAAGGAAGACATTGGGAACAAGTTACATGATTGGAAATGAACGAGAGAGGCAACCGGTTCCTTATACGATTAACCATCTCCATACAGCTGGATCATCCTCATCAGTCTTTTAACGTCCGTCGTTGGACATAGACTTTCCCCAGGATTCGCCACAATTCTCTATCATGGGCGACGCGGAGCCAGTATTTTTTGACTTTGTCTAGTTCGTCTTTCCATCTTGTGTTCTATCGTCTGCGGTTTCTCATGTGATCTTCATGTTGTGAGTTGTGATATCCATCGGTTGTCTTTCATTCTTGCAACATGGCCTGCCCGTTGCCATTTTAGTTTTTTTTAAGTTTCTTTAATGTCTCGGACTCCTGTTTTCTTCCTTATGTACTGTGCTGTCTAGTGATCTCTCCATGTAAGATTGAGGATGATTCTCTCATGCACACGCTGCATGCTTCTCAGTTTGTAGGTCTTTTTCTTGGTTAGGTTCCATGTTTCAGCTCCATAAATGACTATCGGGAGAATGCATTGGTTGTATACTCTTCTTTTCAGAATTATTGGGATCGTCTGTTTTTTGAAAGTTGAGCTTTCTCTGCCGAAAGCTAGCCATCCCAGAGTGATTATTCGCTTGATTTCATCCTCTTTTGAGGATCTCATGGAGATTCGTTGTCCTCGGTAGATGTAGTGGTCTTTTTTGCCGAGTTTTGCATCTTCTATCTTGACAGTTATGTTCTTATTCTCAACATGAGTATTGCACATGATTTTCGTTTTACTGAGTTCATGTGTAGGCCGACTTTTTTGCTTTCTTCGTTTAGTTCATCTAGCATTAGTTGAAGGTTGGGTAATAATACATTAACTCTCCGATTGATCCATGGTCCAATATCAACTCCTGTCTGGGCCAATAAAACCTTTGAAACAAAACAAAATATAATGTACCTGGAGTGACGACGGGAAACGGCTGAAGAACAATAGCTGACAGAGGTCCACAGATACGGAACGTTTTCGATTTTTGATTTTAAGAACTAAATTCAGCGCTCTTACAGAAGATCGCTAAAGTTAAATAAGAAATAGAAAAATATGAAAATTAACTCTAGAGTTAAAACTGGCCATGCAATCAACCCTTCTTCACGCAGGTTAACAAGCCATCTGTCTGCTCAAAGTATCATAAGGACTCATATTAACAATCATAAATCGCTTGGCACTGATACTTCCTCAATTTAAAATTCTGGATGGGAGCGATGCTATAATTTCTAGTGGCTCATCAAGTTCAGCTCAGCTGTTTTGAGAAACGATGGTGGCCTGTTTTTTTGTTTGTTTGTTTTTTTATTCAGACAAACTGTCAAAATAATAAAGAGATTTATTTTTGGGAAAAGTGAAAACACGGAGAAGCATTTACTGACTTTTCTTAAAAAAATACCAATAAGAATTTTTTTAGGAGATCTGCAAGATTGTATCATAGACAACACTCCTCGTTATTGAATCCATAAATTTAGCTGGAAATGTTTACTTGATTTTCACAGAGAATTTCCATGCTATATCAAAAAAAACTTTAGAATAAAAAAAAAGCAATCAAAAAGTGTGCAACAAGAAACATATATATCGTTCAAAAGATAGTTAACCTGCAAAGGAAGGAACTTTTGGTTGGACGGACGGACATAGAAGCTGTATAATGAGACTAGCAAAGATGAGCTTGATAATAGAAACTTCATCCCTGATCAGACGCGGACGGACCAAATTAACTTAACTTGGTACACCAAATACTCAACGGGCGCCATGGATTCACAAATAATGAGTTGTCCAAGCAGACATGAAATCAGGAAATGAGAAGAATATCCGGCCAACTTACAAATTTTATAGGCCGTAAACTTCTTCATTGGTGCGCGTGCGCAGTGAGAGGGGGATTGAATGAGCAACTAAGGATGGTGTTTTCATGACGTTCTGTTTGGTTGACAAACGACGTAGAAAGATATTTAGAATGGAATACCGAACAGAGAAAGAGTTTCTGTTCAGATTGATGCCCACGCTTATTGGGAGACTGTTTATTCTTTCGTGGTATTTGAAGCTTTTGTGAATAACTACGTTGAGAGAAATCATTTAAACTGTTGATAACATATTTCTAAAATGATTTTCTCGTCATTATTTCGCAAAGCATTGTGACTTTTTTTCTCAGAAGGATTACGCAGAGCTCATTAAAAGGAAGTACAGTGAGAGAGAGAAACAGAGAGAGAGAGAGAGAGAGAGAGTGAGAGATTGATAGATAGATAGTTAGGAATCCTTTCAAATAGAGTCTCAGTGTAATACAATGTAATTCATAATTATTCTGCAGACCAACTATATATATATATATATATATATATAAACACACACACACACACACACACATATATATATATGCATATATATATATATGCATATATATATATATATATATATATATATATATATATGAGTGTGTATATATATATATACATATATATATATATATATATATATATATATATATATATATATATATATATATATATATATATATATATATATATATATATGTAGGATGGTTTGCTCCTCGTTTATGAACTAAATATCAAATGGAAGTAAATGATTTCATTAGTTTATACAGCTGAATAAACAAAAGCAGAAAGCCCAGTTCTTTCCCTCTCCCTGTTTCAATAGAAATGTTGTGTCTGGCGATTTTTTTTTTTTTTTTTGTCATCTGATATTATCTCTGAGATTTTTGATCCCTTTAAGTTTGGTCTAACCAAGGTTTTTTTCGTTTGTTTCCCCCTACCCCAGGAATATATATATATATATATATATATATATATATATATATATATATAAAATCTGAGAATTTCCCGATATCAGAATTCTACGTAAAGGACCCATCCAACTCAGCCTGTGTCGTCGAGGAAAGTAATCTCCGGCATGATCAACAGGAGGAAATAATTGGATACCACTCATTGTCTCAAATGATTGTTGCTGAAATATGAGCCGGAAACAGCCTCTAATTGGCTGTTTGTGACGTCATATTTGAGAGTGAGTTGTATAAAAGAGCGTCTTGGAACTTACCAGTTGAAATGAAAGGAGCCACTGGTCGAGTATTGCTGCTTGGTGGCAAGTTAGTGTTTGATCAACCTTGATTGGGTCACCTAGGCGAAGGGGTCTAATGTTGGGAGATCTGGAATCCCCCCCATGACTCCAGATCACTGAGTACGTATTTAATCCTATCCTCAAGATGTATTTCTACAAAGGAAAAGCATATAATTTTGGGTATTTAGCTCAGTTTTACACGTTATCTCTTCGGCAGACGTACAGCATTATATAATTTTTTATTGATGATATCAAGAAAAAAATAGAGTTACGTTCATGAATCAGTTTGTAGGAGGCGTTCAAAAGGAAGGCCAAAATATCATCAATAACAAAAAAAGAATGAAGTTGTAGGCTCGTCAAAGAGAAAAATATATAAATATACTTATTATTACCGTGTTACTAAGGATGTCCCTCGAACAATCAACTTTGAATAACTGAAATATGATAGCAAACATAAAAAAATATCTTTATATTATCAGATATGAAGACGTGGAGGGAAGGCCACGTTACCTTAACGTTGCTATTTCGAATGTAATGTAGATATACACGGAATGTAACCAGAAATACATTGTCTATTTGAAAATGTTGTACAGTGAAACAGCAGTTACGTGTTGTAATTGATTAAATTTAAAATTTTAAACACATAATGAAAATATTGACGTAACATGAGATATCGAGTACTATTGGAATAACGAAATGACAAAAAAACGTATCGAATTTGATACATGCACACACACAAACGCACGTATATATATATATATATATATATATATATATATATATATATATGTGTGTGTGTGTGTGTGTGTGTGTATGTGTGTGTGTGTGTATACTGCCTATTTAGTACAAAGTTGACGTTTAGAAATGATGACTAAACAGCATTTACTAATGCAGGAAAATGTTTCTATATAAGTTCTTTTCAATCATTAAAGGGGGCGGAATGGCCGAGTAGGTAACAAAATGGAGAATGCAGGCACTTGAATCAGATTGCAATACGTGCAGGTTGTCCAGCTAGTCAGTGTGGAAGGTCTGAACGGGGACCAATAGCAGGAATCAGTAGGAGTTATGACTCACCAAGCAATGAACGGCTTGAAAGTAGTTCTCTTCTGATTAGCTGACTATTCAAACTTACACACCGGGCAAGAACGTTAGCGGAAGGGGTATTGAAATTGTCGAGCAGGGTTTGGGAGAAGACACGGAATCAGTTATATCTTCCTCGAACTCTCGGCTGGTCAGAGAGTATGGTAATTCAAGATGGACACACTATCAAGTGAACGAGTGAGGCTAGTGGGGTGTTAGGAGGCGATACACGTTTCTCCCTACAATCATCTTTTAAGTGGATGTAATATTTAGCAGTTAGTGTTTGCCTGAGATGGAAGACTGAACTATCACCGTTTTCTACTTCTGTTCTGGATTCGCCCTGCTTTTGTTTTTTGCAAGTTGATCTCATCTCGGCAAGTTGTTTTCATCAAACGGTTGGATTCATGATTACTTCCCCTTGGACCTCCACGTGATCCATGATTCATTCCGCTCCTCATTGAATTATTGTGTAATATGCAGAAGCATTTTCCTTGTGTGATAAGCAAAAGATCATGTTTAAGATGGGGGAGAGGTTAATTTTTAGGAAAGGATTTTGTTCAACATTTAGCATAATCTACAACGCTTTTTTCATATCTTTTTCATTTTAATGTTTAACTGAACATTTGTTTTCAACTTTTCTTTTTCTTTTCAAAAGATATTTGGGTTGAGTTTTTGATTTCAGACAATAATATATTGGAAACATTCTTTCAAGACTTCAAGGGTTTCTTTTATTCCCATTTTAACTATTACACTAAAGTAGACATATATTCGTGAAAAAAAAACCAAAACAAACATCATTCATAGTGAAAGGGAATTTTTTTATAAATTCGATATTATCAGAATGTTAAACTCAAACTTCCTTCTTCAAACATTTTACTAACGGTGACACGAAAAACGGCGTGTAGTTCATTGACCTATGCAGGCTTTTATGTATTACTTTAGGTATGTGATGGAGTGTGTGCAAACTTGCCCGTGGTGCTGCGACACCCATGCCAAGATTTGATTGCACAACCTACAATACTGGAAACAGTCCAACAATTTTTCGGCTTATACATATATATATATATATATATATATATATATATATATATATATATATATATATATATATATATAGTGGGGGAAATAAGTATTCATAAAGGGTGAAAAATTGAAAATTCCATCCAATAACGTTCTTTCTGTATGCTCTGTTAAGTCTAAGTTTAGTCACAAGTAAGATACGGCATCGTATAGACTGTAGATGGAATAAATGCATTCAATATCGAATGAATATGAAATTTACTCGAAAAAAGTATTTATACGGTTGATGTAAATCATAATTACTTTAGTGAATATTTGAATATGATACAATGAGAAATTAATTGAATATCAGTGATCTATTTTGAGTCCTTTTTGTTTAATTAATTCTGCTGGAAGTTTAAAGTAGTTACCCAAATACTTTTGGTAAGTTTCGAAGGAAATTTTACACAGTTTTTCTTTTCTAAACTTCTCTGATTCTGATGTGTTCTTGAAATTTCTTTTCCTGACATTCATTTTCGATTCACATCATAATTCCTAAACAGAACTTAGATCAGGTGATTACAAAGGTCATGGCAAAATATTGCTCTTTTCCTTTTCCATTCGCTGAGTAACTGGCTTTGACCTATGTATTGTCGAAATGTCCAATATCTTATCATGCAAAGATTTTCCGAGCTAAACATTTCAGATTATCCTCAGGAATATTTCAATGGCTTTCTCCTTTCATGATTCTCGCGATCTTCACAACTTGAGAAACACCTTTTGCACTAAAGCAATCCCAGAACATAATGGAACCTCATCCATGCAACACTGCTGGAATGGCGTTCTTCGGCAAATAACTTTTGTTCATTTACGCCACAAATTTCACTTGCTTAAATTACAGGAAATTCAAGCTACGTGACCAGACTACGAGACCTTATCTCGAAATGGTTTATCTTCATTTAGCTGCTCTTTGGCAAAATTTAACCTAGCTTTTAAGTGTAATGCACACAATGAAGGTGTCTCTCTTGATCTATAGCCTTTCAGTCCTTCTCGGTACAATATGTCCTTTGCTGTGCTATTGCAAACATTTACGCTGTATGATTTCAAATCATTAGTAACACCTGTGTCATCTGTTGATATCAACTGACTTTTCAAAGTATGTAGCTCAAGAGTCTGGGTCGATTTTTACTGGGGAAACCATTCTCAGAAGATTTCCATGTTACCAGGCATCCTGAATTTCTTTATGATAGACTGTACCGTCTATATAGCGACACAGCCCCACGGAAATGAGGAGATATAAATTGTTCCGTGTCTTTTTCCTAACTCCTTGTTATATCCCTACCCCACCTTATGCTTATTAACAATTAATTGCCTCAGTCAATATTTTCTCTCTGCCATCGTGAAACAAGTTCAGTAGCTGTATGATTATCAGGATGCTTTGAAGACGCGGTTCAACAATGCATTGTTCCATCTCGGCTAATGTTTTGATCAAGTAACTTATACAAATATGTCCAATGGCTCAATGAAAATGGAAAATACATCATATTTAATGATTCATCCATTGTGTAATGTTTTATTTTAACCAACCAAATAATTTTTTAACTTTTAATAATAAACATCCCCATCTTATTTTGTGTGTAATGTTGCCTCTGTTGCATGTCACGGGTGACCAAAAATAAACTTGGTTGAGAACATTTGGAGAAGGTTATTGTGTAAAACGGTCAATTTCATTATCATCATCATCATTATTATCATCATCATCAGCAGCAGCAGCAGCCTTTTAGCGTCCGTCGTTAGACATAGATATTTCCCATTATTCGTCTGTACTTTCTAAATTTATCTAGCTTGTCACGCAATCTTACTTTTTGTCGACCACAATTTTGCAAATGATATCCGAGGATCCATGTTGTCAGTTGTGATATTCAGTAGTTGTCTTACGTTCGTGCAGCATGTCTAGCCCTTTGCCATTTGATTTTTGCAATGGTTTCTACGGAACTCCGAACTCATGTCTTTTTTCTAACATACTGCACTGTCTTATGATCTCTCAATGTGCAGCTGAGTATAACCATTTCTTGTGCACGTTGCATGCTTCTCAGTTTGAAGGTCAATTGTTTGATTAGGTTCCATTTTTTAGCTACATAGATGACTATTGGCCGGATATATTAGTTTCATGATCTTCTTTTTAGGACTGATTGGATTTATGTGTCAAGTTTGCTCTACCAAAAGCTAGCCACCCTCGAGTGACTCATCGCTTTATTTCTTCTTCCGTCGTTGACTCAAAGGAGACTCACTGCCCTAGTTAGATTCAGTGGTTCACTTTCTCCAGCTCTACGTTTTCGATTTTGATTGTTGCACCTTTGCCCTCAACACGTTTATTGTGCATGACATTTGTCTTACAGAAGTTCATGTGGAGACCAACTTTCTTGCTTGCTTCATTCAGTTCGTCTAAAATTATTTGGGGATTGAGAGGTTTCTTAGCAAAGAGAACAATGTCATCAGCGAATCTGAGGTTACTTACGTATTGGACGTCTATTCTGATTCCTTTGTGTTCACATTTTAGGTTTCAGAAGATCATCTCAAGGTGGGCTGCGAAGAGTTTGGGTGACATTGTCTCACTCCTTTACCGTAGTAATACTTATTGCCCCCACTGTATATATGCGTGTGTAATACTAATATATACATGTATATATTTTTTTTTACATGTATGTGTTGGAATCAATAAATGTTACGATATTTGGTGGTATATAGAACATATGTTTCTTAAAAAAATATGTTTGTATAATCGATGGTAGGCACGCTGTTAGGGCATCTGACGCAACCTCTTGCTGAAATGTCCGATTATCGAGATTACATTAGTTAACTTAAACCCTGGTATGAAGATAGAAGCATGGCATTTATCTATTGATGTCATACATTATGCAATAATCGAACAATCACTGCGTGCAAAGAAAAAACTGGCTACGACAGCCAACATCGTACAGCAGCCTGTATTTTGCTGTATACTACTAAAGAAACAAAAATGAGTGGCTTAGTCTCAACAGCAGTCATCGAAGAGGAGGAAAACTTCTGAACACAGAATTAATTAGAACACGACTGCCTTAAAACAAATCGCATTCTATTGATATTGAATGATTTTAAGCATTTTTTCTCATTTTCCAGTCTTTGTTTCCTTCAAGAGGTACTTTCCCTGGAAATTCTGGTCAGCTAGAAGTTTAATTATACAGAGGTAAACATTCTTGATACTTGAGAAGTATTTCTTTTATATCAATTTCACTCAATTTCCATCACAATCATTTGAACTGGATTTTTCCAGCCATTTGTAATTAGCAGATAGGAAATAAAAAGTGGTCTCTTGGGGAGACTCGAACGTGCAATCCTTTTGTCTTCAAAAGCTCAATTTACCGTGCTAGCTGCTCTTAACGACTGAGCTACAAGGTATATATGACTGGACAAGTGAATATTACAAACGATTAGTATTGACAGAATCATGTAGCAGGCCAATCGATATTGCTAGTCAGTAATCGTGTTAAGATTACAATGCATTAACTTGGATGTTATCATAAAGGGGAATAACTCCTGAATATAATAATCTCCCTTCTTCGTTCAGATATTTTGTCTTTTCTATCCACAGAAGAGTTCCAGTGTCAATTGAGAACGCTATCAACCGATGATGTAATCAGGTGTTACCGTTTGGAAATGCTTGCCTTCATTTTAGATGATTATGTATTGCTGTTATAATTGATGTTGCATTTGATGTTGTTTTCTGATTACCTTGGATTGATTACTGAAATGATTATTGATATAAATTATCTGGATAAGTAAATGGATATTGATTCTTAACTGCTTAAGATCAGTTCATGAAACTCGAGTAAAATCATTATCAGCTAAAATTGATTATTAAGTTAAAAATCATATTTTGATTGATGATATTCTATGCAATGTAATTAAGTTCACGAACGTATCAGCGGCGGTTTCTCTTTTCTGTAGGAGGTTGTAAATGAACGAACTTGAGGAACAATCTGAAAGGATTAATTTTCATTAAATATAACCAGCAAAACACCGAAATCCCCTGCCAATTAACGATGATGAAGTGTTTGGTTTTATTTTGGATTTTCTAATTTAGCTGCCTTTCCATTTCAGTTTAACCTTGAACCTAAGGATCTTTAAGCGCAGGAAAGTTTATAGAGGGATAATCACTGCATGGTGCTACCATGTAACCTTACTTCCAAAGTTTAGAAGAAGTTTCGAAAACTTTTTTAGACATAGATATTTGTTAGATGAAATTTGTTACATTTTATTTGTCCCAAAGCATCCACTTTGGAACCAATTTAGATAGATAGATGGATAAATAGATTATTAGATAGATTGATACTCATCTTCCCATAATTTTGTATCATTGTTTTTGAGAAGTTTTTTGATATATTTGTTGTTTTTATTCATAGCATCACCTTTAAGTTGCGCTATTTCCAAACTCTTGATTTGATGAAAACCTGTCCATAGAAATCATTTCAAAAGAATTTCATCCCAGCATTCAAAAACAAAATAATATTAATGCCCACATGACAATAATAATAATAATAATGATAATGATAATGATGATGAAAAAATTATAATAATGATAATAATGATGATGATAATAATAATGTGCATATGCATAATAAGATAAGAATGCGAAAACGATTTTGATTTTGATCTATCTCTCACTCCCTCCTTCTATCTCTCTCTCTCTCTATATATATATATATATACATATATATACATATGATTGAAGATTGTTTTATATCATATAGAAACTTTTATTTGAAATGATCCACCTTTTTACACGGTTAATGAACCATTTGGTCTACACAACGTAAATAGAATAAACAATTAAAGAGAATGGGGCTGCTGCAAAAATCGAACTTGCGTCTGATAGGGTTGCTGCTTCATTGTAGCGTCATCATTTCAGATCGTAAAACCATTTCTTAATAATTTCTGTATTTATGTATGTGTTTGCATACGTGTGTGCGGGGGATGGGTGCGTGCATGAGACTGTATGTGTGTGCTTCTGTCAGTCTGTGTAGGTGTTTCAACACATTAGTATTTCATCTTATCAGTTAGCGTGAATCAATACGTGTTATCTCACACAGTGTATGTCTGCGTGTAAATATGCGTACATTTGCTGGACAGATTGTTCACCTGGTCGGTTCATATTAATGGACACGCGTAGGCATATACTATAATAAAGTATCTCCGCGCATGCGTGTGTTTGATAGAGACCATAAGGTGGCATTGAAGCACTCGACTGAATTAATAGTTGAAGCTCTTGACATATCCTAGTGATACTTCTTAAAAGCTTTCGTTGATCAATAAATATTTACTGTATCCAATCGATTAAATATATTGACATATTGCCTGTTAAAAGCTCTAACTGACCTCTGATCTTTTCCCAAACAAAATTCAGTGAATGGAAACTTTCCTAAAACATTCGATCATCTTCTCTTTTAAGAGAGACTCAAATCGCCGAGGGTAAACTTCAACAGCTTCTGACTGTTGTCATATGAGTGCAGACACAGATATGCAATTTTAGCCACTAGGATAAAGTTATGTCCGTTCGGCCTTTGCCACTCAGCAGTTGAGAAGTTGTTCGTCTATCGAATTTATTTCCCAATTTCGGTGGCTTCTGAAACATAAGCAATACAAAGTTTTGCTCGCTTGAAAACCGAAGAAAAAGTCGGCTGGTTGGAATTGATCCAATTCGAGCAGGCGCCGCTTCCCACACGGGGGCACCGAATTCGGTCGGTGGCAAAAGTTTCTGATGTTTGAAACGATTTTTTTTCTTTTGTGCAATGACGCAAAAAAGCCTGATAGTCAGACCATAGATTTGCGAGTTTTCTCTTTTGCTCTCACAAACATTTGTTAAAGGAACTGATAAAACGAGACTAGGGAGTCGTTTGGTGTGTCAGCCTGCCAGTCAGTCAGTTAGTCAGTCAGTCAGTGACAGTCATCACTATTAAAGATACTCGTGCATGTAAATAATGCATCGAATGTGATGGGGTTTTATGCGTACCCATGGGTTTAACTATGATTAAATATATTTATTCAGCTTATACTCACTCTTTCTTTTTCTGAAAAAGAATCCTGTAAATCAGCCTAATGAAATGAAATAATGTGAAATGATTATCTAATTATCGATGCATTGCTCAGATTTTTGCTGTGTTATTTGAGCAACTGTATGAGATCATTCCGGAAATTATCCAACCATTCGATATTAAGGAACAAAATAACCGAATTAGAGCAAGCACTTATCCCAACGTCCCTCACTATATTAAAAAATTCCTGCCGAATCGTCCTTCGAGCTCACCAACAACTACCTCGATGAGTTTTCATCCAACTCTCCCTTGATCTTTCAAAGAAAAAAAAAACTAACATAAGTCATAGAGTGCAAACCCGAGGCTGTAGTGGGTCTTAACCGTTGATACGGTGTTTTGCCAAATGAATCATGTACCAAACGTTTAGATCGGAAATCCTTGCTCATTGTGAATGCAGCAATCAAACAGCACCTAAACCCATGCAATAGTATCTCACTACCAACTGAGTAACCCCACAGGTCAGTATCTCTTCACAATGTGCAGTATCATCCTTCTCTGATAGGTGGCTTTTTTAAATCAAGGTCGCCACGTTGTTTCTCAAGATATATTCAATATAGCTCCCCAGAAAGATCTTTCATATATTCAGTAGGATTCAAGTGATAAGAAAATAAAACAAAGTTCACAATTTCATTTATGCTGATTGTATTTGAACCCATTATACGTAAATTGGGAAAAACGTTGTTGCTTACTGACTTTTTGTCAACGTCAACTTATGAATAAACACCCTATTTTAAATTGCAGACCTGCTATTTTTCTGTAATTTGTGCAGTAATATGTAGATCAAGTGATCTACATTTAGTTCTAAAAAAGTTTTTCAGTCGTTAAGACATTATCAACTGACAGAAACAGTTTATTATGTGCATTGGTAATAACTCTGCCATTTATCCGCGCTTACAAAGCATTGTGTTTCAACTCATACGAATGTTTTATTTCATGTGAATTTTCCTTGAATCAGTGCCGATTTTTGTTCCGTTGTCAACGACTTAGTTTTGTCCAATATGCCAGATCAACCTGATCAAGATTATTTCAAAATCTACAACAAACTCTGCCGGCTTCCTTGCTTATACGTAATGACATTTGTTGATCTATTCAAGAGTTAACGTAAATTTTAAACGATACCTGAGGCCTGGAATAATGCTTTTCTCCGTCTCCACCCAGGTTTCAGTGGTAGAAATCCTAATCCAGATTCATTCTTCATTGGATTGGCTAAGATTATAAGCTTACATGAGAGTGACCCAATATTGATGGAATCCCTAGAACTTACTGTAAGACTATCTTCTGTTGAATATCAGTCATTTTCGTTGCTGACTCAGAACTGTCAAGTGATATTTCTAGTTCTGTTATGTACTCACAGACTACGCATCATTTTCTTTCAACACTTCGAAATAGTGATATAGTCTGTACTTGTGTATAGCTCTACCTCAAATATAGATTACCATTGATGTCTGGCTTAGAAATCATTGATTTATTATATGCCTCTTGGTTTTATTTTATCTCTGCCATCTAACTTTGCCAGAACACCACCACGCCCATCGTTTTGCTGAAGACATTTACAGTACTCACAAATTAAAGGTTTCTGGCGGTAGGAAATAAGTCTGATAATGAAACCAGTAATGTGTCGATTTCTGTTCTAAATTTGCTAATTTCGGCACTTCATTTAAAATCGGAAGGAAAAGGATCACCAATACCCCTGAATTAATGCAATGGTAGCTGGGAGAATAGGATGTTTATATAAGTAATCACCAAATAAGAATTGAAATGATTATGGCTTCTGAATAGTTACAATTAAGTAACAAAATTGACTTCGAAAAATTAAGAATAAAGTTGTATTGCCATTAATGTATTTCCTAATGTTCCTCTGTTTTCAATTTCCTGTATTCATTTTACTTGAAATATTTTCTGTTTATGTTTGCCTGAATATCGGATCTAAAAAAATCATATTACGATCCCACCGGTGGAATTTAGCGTTTTGGGGGACGGTAGGAATGGAGATCATAGATAAGCAGATTCAAATAGTTGGAGAACTGATCTTTCTTCTTGCTGCTATATAGGAATGTAATATGCGAATCAGATTTTCTTGAAACGATAGATGACTCTCAGATATAAGAACGGAAGACTGCATGGATAAGAAAGAACTGAGAACAACAAGTGTAGAAGGATGTATTCGTCAGAGATTTTTGGCGGAAAATGTAGCCATGGTTATGATGATGGTTGTACTCGGGATTATGATGATGATGAAGAGGGAGAGGGATGAAAGGAACAAGACTGCAATATGAAAACAGAGGCTGAGGACAAATAATCATTATGTAAAGATGGAGGAAATGCGGCATGCAGTTGAATACAAATGTAATTTGCGTATTGGAGACGGATATGGCGTGAGGTTAAAAGAAAGATGAAATAAGTTTCGGATTGAATGATTGAATAGAGGCAACGTGAATCAACAGGGAATATGATTATGGGGCAGAGTTTAAACAGATCAATTTATAGTTTTGTTCTCTTTCACCCAAAGTCGATATGTGCATTTGGAAGTACAAGAGAACGTCGAAAAAGGAAAGGAGTACTTAGTAACTTGCAAGAAAGAGAGGGAAAAAGAATAATGACAAAAATGTAAGTAAATATCGATGAAAATTTAATTGGATAAATACATTAAGAATAAGAAAACTCGGGGAGAGAGAAGAGAGATTTGATCAAAGTTAAGGGCTGTAAGCAATGTTCACTCTAATTTTTAGTAGTCACTGTGAGCAAAATCTTATATCATACGCATATTTCTCTGACAAAAGTATGTGCGCACTGAGTGCTTGCAAATATTTGAAATTGTTTTTAGATAATGTTGGCACAACCTATCTTTCGTGGCTGATAGAACGGTAGAGTCATTGATACAGTGGAAGTTTCATAGCATTATTTAAGATTTATTTCTATATTTTGAAGTTCTTGATTCAGTTTTGCTAATTCATTACATGAAACATTGATGGGTATTTGTCATTTTTTTTATGTGATATAAATTTCAGACAATTTTTCACCTATTCTTAATATATGAAAAAAAAAAATTCCTGGTTCGACACCCAAATTCAACCATTAATTTCTTAGCCCATGGTCCAACCTTCCACCCCATTGGATTTAAAGACAGTGGGGACATAAATAGATTTTATGTAGACAAGCATTTCAGAATTCATGAAAAAAAATCAAAACAATTATTTCCCTGTTGGATAACAATTCTTCAATCTGGTCCTAAATTCAATCAATTCGTTTTCATGGCTCATTATTCGTAGAACGTCGGGTAAATTAATTGAGAACGTTTGGAGATAGTGCGTGAATAAACAGACAGATATGAGTCGGTATATTTATTTCTTCCAACTCCGTTGGCTGAGGTGTAGAAGGAACTGACCGAAAATAAGCGGAGAGAAAAAGAAAAGGATAAATACATTATGGTCCTAATTGCATAAAGACAAGAAGGTGAGTTCAGTGATGTAGAAACACAATAGGCGGCCTACGTTGGTTGCTAGGTTGGTGTGCCTGCATGCAAGAGAAAAAACTTCCCTTAGAAAACCAATCATTCTGTTATCCGTGAGATTAATGTGATTGTACAGTATAACATTTGAATTCTGTGACCATTTCTCCATGGAAGTAGCTTCACATCTGCTTTTTATATTCTGAACTTTCACGTAATTGCAAAATTACTCAAATGTTACAGTCATTTTTTGATGACAGGAGTGAATTAGTTTGAAATAGAATTGTGGAAGGAGAAAACAAATGCTGTACTGATTAGGGAAGCAAAAGTGAAATCGTAGAGAAACTTGGCAGAGGGAGCGTATGAATGGAAAATTGAGATGATAGATCTGAGCAGAAAAAGAGCAAAACAATTTTTTAAAAACACACAACGAGGATCCGCAAAATTGTTAATCGGCAATATGATGGAAAGAGATGGCGAAGGAGAAATGGATGGGAAATTGGAGATTCGGGCAATAAATGATATATTTGACAAAGCTTGAAAGAATCATATTATTACGGCTCAGTAAAACAAAGAACGTAGAAATTTGAGAAATGTGATTAAAGGATATCTGATGATATGGATAATTATAATAATTGCATTAATGTTGATCGTAAAGAGAAAATCTTACTGATAAAATATTGACGAATATTTTGCTTCACTGATTATAAGCTGAACTTAGGCACTGAGAATGTGAAACAGAATGGCACGATATTCTTTCCACAATAATTGTTGATTGAATAAGTTTTTCACGATGTGGAAACTCAAGCGATGTATCTTTCTAAATGAATAGCTGATTTAAAGCTGATATCATACTAATAATTCGATATATAGTGAAAGTGGAGACGTCTAATGATTTTTTTCGGAAGCCGAAATGGTGTAAAGCAAAGAAATAAATACCATTAATTCATGCCCGGAAAATTTTGATTGTTTTTAAGTTACGCAAATCATCTTCTGTGTCTGCAAGTTATACGCCGTGTAAAACCCAAATGAACTCTCTTAGGTTTATCTGGTAACCCACGACACATGGGTCAGTGCTGTCTAATGTAAGTAGTAAATTCTTGCTGGGAGACGAGCACGAAATATTTAGTAAGGAACGATGAAAAATTGAAACTTTTTCAACTGTTAAAATGAAGTCCCCAGACTAACTAAAATTGCTACAAATTTAGATGAGTAATGTTGAATTTTCTGAATTTATTTATTCACATCTTGTTGACTGATCGGCAAATCAGCTTAAACTAGGTTTATAAATCATCAAACATTATCATGGAATAACTTGTGATTGTCGATCTCTTCCCTCAGCCAAATCTTAACTCTAAAATAAAAGTAAAAAGTATACACTGAATTTCATTTTTAGGAAAGCGGAGGAAATCTGACAGAAAAAATCAAGTTTTACAGCATTTAATTCGTACTGATTCAAAACAAATTTGACAGAAAAATAAGCTGCATTGTTGATTAGAATTTCAATTTATCTTGTGGGGACTTATCTTTATCGTTCTGATGATTAATCGTTCCCCAAGTGTAAGTAAGTTTACACTTTACAATCATCACCGTTTATACATTGTCTACACAAATATCTGGTTTATAATTTTCAACAACCTTTCTTATTATTGATAACACGAATATCATTGCAATAAAGTTGCTGGATTACAAGTTTCAGGTTTCTCATTCGAAACATGTTGCGTTCTGCCAAATATTCGTACTGATGATTTTATTGAAATGACTCAGGGCAATTTTATTTTTCAAATTATAAAACACGTTTTAAAATAACATTTCGGCCACAAAAATATTGCCGAAGATCAAAAAGCAAGCTTAGTGAGTTCCACTTCACTTGGTTCGATGAAAAACCAAAAAAAGATTTTGAAAAGTAACTTAGAAAGAATGTAAAAATCTCAAAAATATTGAACGAACTGAAAGCTTTCTCCACACTCCCGAGTCCAGCTGGACTTTGATGTTCTACGAAGTTTCCGAATAGAGCAGAAATGCGCCCTAAGCAGCGTTCTTCATTTCGCCAGCTCTTATACCCATAGTGGATGGGAGAAGCAATAGGCACTTGCCTTTACCAGGGTCTCGTTCGGAATAAACTCGGACTCAGTCAAAATGTGAACTTGGATCGTCGATTCCATTGCCTTCGCTGCTCACCACCTTAAGGGAGAATATGATGAAAGAAGGAATGGTGATAAAATATGGTGCATAGATAATGGCATTAAGGTGAGGATCATGAAGAACGGAAGAAAGACAAAAAAATTAAAGTCCAGAGAAAAGACGAGAGGAATGAACAGTACGGGAAAAAGCCGTAATTAAATCAAAAAACTTGGCCCTTCTTGGCCTTATCTCATTCAATCATGATTAGCCTTCCCCATTTCCCAATGAAACGAGTAATTTTTCATGAATCAAATCGAATCACGTATTAAAAAAGGATTTATTTGACTGATCCAAAAGAACTTCGTGTTATTATTATCATTATTGATAATAATAATAACAATAATAATAATAATAATAATGATGATGATAATAATAATAATGTCAATATCATTATTTTTATAATTATTAATATTATAATCATCATTATTAATATTATTACTATCATTATTATTATCAATATTACTGTTACTGATAAAACTAATATTTATATCATTGTCATTATAATCATTCTTTTCTTCTTCTTCTTCTTCTTCCTCTTCTTTTTCCTCTTCTTCTTCTTCTTCTTCTTCTTCTTCTTTTATTATTATTATTATTATTATTATTATTATTATTATTATTATTATTATTATTATTATTATTATTATTATTATTATTATTATTATTATTATTATTATTATCATCATTGTCATCCTCAACTATTCAATTTCATTTCATTTCCAGTTCAGATCGGTGAAAGAAAAGCAAAACTACTGTTTTAATATCGCTTATACTTTTGTTATTATGATTCTGGGTTTTTTTACCGATTATATATTGCATTTAATCATAATTGTATAGTTTGATTTTTTTAATTTTATTGTTTCTTCATTTGAGATTGTAATCCGATGGTTTCGGCTGAATGCGCTTTTATTAATTAAATATTTTCTCTAAACTGTACAGTCAAAGAAGAAAAAAAAAAAGGAACAGAAAAAAAAACCCAACTGATAAATGTATTGGACATTTGTAATGCATTCGGCATGAACGACTTCTCTGTCACTGCCGGGCTTCATAAGACCCCAAATAATTGCTCTTCTTATTTCTTTCCACTCTTTAAAACTTCGCTTTCAAGCGATGTATCATTTATCAGTAATCCTGCCGCGGATGTAGCTATTATTTTTCTCGTGTTTCTGAATTCCAACTGATCAGGTTGGATGTTTGTATTGTGGGTTGGGGGGTGGTTATTATTAGAATTTATGAACGAGAACTGGGGTCGATTACCGAAAAATAAGGAGAGAAGGCCAAGTGCCATAATTTGATATTCGTTGCAAAGCTGGACATTTATTGATATTGTTAGGGATAATAATTTTTATCCATTCCGTGTCTCTCTCAATTTGCCTGAAATGGATATTTCTATCTGTATCATCCATTATGTCATTGAATAACGTGGAAATGACTCACGAGCTACACTCATTCATTGTTCTTGTCGCTCGCGGCCAGGCCAGTCAGAAGCTGGGTATGTGGTCCCTGCAAAGATCGCTGTCCTCAAATATTGCCTTGGGAGGCTCTCTGCATGTTTCCGAGCCGCTTATGGCACCTGGTCTATCTGGGAGGTCACCAATCCAGGTATTGACCAGGGTTGAGTTGCCTAACTTCGATGATTGAACTTGTGAGCAATTTGTCCCCAAGATTGTTACGGATAGTAATTTTTCATCCCTCCCATGTGTCTTTCAATTCGTCCAGAATGAAGATTTCCATCCGTACCATCAACTCTGTCAGCAAATAATGTGCAATTGAGTCATGTAGTATACTGAATCACAATAGACGTGTTGAGATATCTTCCATTTGAAATTTTGATTAAGATGATCAATCCGATAAATCGAAATTTCAGAGGAATTTCCCTCAGTTCACACTAGGCCAAAATGTTTATAACCAGGGGAAATTGATGTGGCGTTCATTTCATTAAACCCCAACCCTTTTGTTTCCCAAACCAAAAATATCCAATAATTTTTAAAAATCTGAATTGTTGAATACTGACCGAAATAAATCGTGTAATGAATTAAATTAACTCAAAATTGATTTATTTCAAGAAGTAAGGTATAGAGCGATTCGAAACACATATCAATGCACATGATGCCAACTAACTCATATTAACACATTAATTTTCTAATTTATCAATATATCAATTCCTGCGGGTTATGGAAATGTTAGTCAGGGTCCGGTTTGGGTGGAGTTTAATGGAATAAACTTACATCAATTTCCATTGGTTTGAACATTTTGGTGAGGACTAATGAAAAAAATCCAATTGTGGTTTTGAATTGCTTGGCCGATGCTAGTTTCAAGTTGAAAAAACCTTCAATAAAATAGCAATGATATTATATCAAACAGCTGTTATAAATAGGGAAACGAATGCCTATTCATGACCTGTTCGGCAGCTTATTTTAATAGAACAGGAAGTGAGATCGTTCTTATCAAAAGTAGTGGTCGCAGAACAGCCAGTGTCACAAAATTACAGAGCTTTTTTTTCTTTTTTTTGGAGGTCAGTAATTTTCTGTTTTTTCTTTGGTTTCCTAGATGAAAATATGGTTGATAGACACATTATAAACAGAAATTTATTTCAACCCTTGGTAAAGGAGGGATATATCATTTTTAGTATTATTCATGAATGTATAAATATTCTCCGAACATGTTTCCACTATATTCATTGTGAGAGCAAGGCCAACTGAACAACAAGTAGCAGATCGGGCGTCTTTTAAAAGGTGTTGGTTAGTTATTTTCAGTCGTCAAAATCATTTTCTGCCATTATTTTTCCATGTGAAATATATAAGAGTTAATCTAAAGAAAATGCTGGGGAAGGCTGTTTTCCATTCAGTATCTTAAACAAAAGTTGCTTCAAAGTACCCAAAAACAACCTTTTACAAAATATCTTGTTTAGGGGAATAAGCACTTAACTCTTCATCCTATCACCTTACACCAACCCGATATATCGACTAGAAAATAGCATTTCCAATGCGTGATCTGAAATCATACCCCAGTTATTACTACGGGGGCTCTTTTGCCAATTAGGTTAAACTGACAAGTCCAATATACATGTGAATTTATTTATCATATATCCAATACGAAATATGCAGTCACAATTTTCTATTTTTATAGGAATAAGAGTCAAGTTTGACTATGCATCAATCTTCACGATCCTCTAAAGCAAGGGTTATTGACCTTTTTTAGGTTGTATACCGACAAAGTACCAGCCATTATCTACCCATAACCTCTCCATCTGATCATTGAAATAAGTATAATCATCAAAAGCATCACATATCGTTAATAAGAGAAAACTAACAAATAAATATGACGAAACGAATAAATCAATTTCTCTCGACAAGTTTACTTTCAGTTGGATCTTCGGTTTTGTTTTCCTGCGGTCAAAATTTGGAAACTTGGCTCATTTCATTCAAAGGCTAGCTAGATGTTTTTCTATCACTCTACGGACTGCTTACGATTATGACACATTTCGGACGCTTTAAAGCAGCTTTGAAATCATATAATTAACACGAATAAGCGAGATTTAAAGATATACATTATAGCTGCTTTTCGTATTCTAAGATCATACTGGTAACAACTTGGCACATTTTATTCACAGGCTAGCAAAGCTTAAAGTCGGTTCCTCCATATTGATTTCGCGTTCAATAACGAAGAAAACGCACAAATTAGGTAGTTGTGGAAGGAACCATAATTTTCAATGTCTTCATAGCTAAATAGGGGTAGGATGATATCAAAACATATTTGATATCCAGGTCAGACTTCTTGAAATCAGCGTTCTTTCTTGGGTCTTCTTGGTGTACAATCGGATCATCCTTTGCTTAAATGTTTTTAATCATCATGAATAGGTAAAAAAAAAAACGAATTGGAGATCCTAAGCTGTTACCCCTCAAGTTCATCAAAATCTGGGGAGTAACCCTCATGATTGGTAATTAAGACTTCCAAATGATCCTTGATCTCATTGAAGAGGTAATGTTTCGTCACCGTTGATGTGGATATCATAAAGGATTTTTATGTTTGAAAGTTTTCTGCTCTCCAAACAGATATTTAATTCGGGAATTCCACGACTCTTCTCTCATCATGAATTATGGAATATGCATCAACATGTTCAGATTGTCTAGTAAGTGGAAACTATCGACCCTATAACCAAGAAAAATGATTAAACTATAATCTTCAAAATGACTTGCAAGTGGTGACCAGCGATGCAGATGACATTAACGTATTGCATCCCAATGTTCGACTATACGTGCTAACACCCGGCCACGATATAACAAACGTACCTTGTTTGGTGTGTTTTCAGTAGATGCAGAGGTCTCTCCCTGCTGATGTCTTTCTCCATGCATGGCAAAGCTCCATCTGCACTAACTGGCCCATGAATGCCCCATTTTAACTCATGGAAAGAAAATAAAAGATTGGATCCACAGGAACGTATCTTTTCCTTTGGCTGTAGTTTCAAACCGACCATAAAGTAATATATATATATATATATATAAATATATATATATATATATTTTTTTTTTTCACTACATGGACGTATTGAACAAATACCAGCAGATGACTGGTTTGATACCTCACTCCATTCGTCCAGCTGTTTTTCGCATGACTGTTCTTTATTTCGCTGGTATCACAATGTCAAGAATCATTCATTTGATTCTATGGTATACAGTGTCATTGGGCTAGAGATTCTCTTTTCATTTTCTCTGTATCATCTCCCAACACGCTCTTCACCATCTCAGAAGCCTATAAGACTTTCTCCAATTGAGTTGGACATCTTTTTTTGTAGCAATCCTATGGAAAACTTTCTTTAGATCACATGTCCAACTATCAAAAAATTGGATTGGGTTGGAACCCTAAGTATTGTATAGGAGTTAAATCATGGAATTATCAACTTTGAATAACAAGAGAAATAACTTACAAGGAACTCTTTTTCGTCAGGTGTGCCTCTTTCAGATTTCTACAAATGTGTTGCTCGTGTTCCAATTAACTGGTATCCCCAAGTTGGCACAAGGCTGTGACCTCATGTCAAGAGCAATAATCCTTCCAACCTTCTCCCATTGTGTTCCATATCACCAGAAAAGGGTTCCTATATCCCTGAGTGTGTAGATATCTCAGGTTAGGAACCCCCTACTCTAAAGGCTTGTAAAGTTGTATTTTTTTACGAGTGGAAATGCAATAATCTCATTTACACTTGGAAACCAATATCTATTTAATAACTAGTATTTGAAAATTATTTCCATTTAGTAACTGAAGTCTGGCATAAAATGAGATATTTTCCTATATTGCTCTCATAAAGTAATTCTCTTACAAGAATTTTTTTTCGTTTCAATTTCACATGCATTCCATACAATAGACTTTCGAAATTTCCAATGTTTTTTAGCCTGGGGAAGAAATGAATTTTACTGGGGGCTCATTTACGATGTAGTTCTATTGCTAAACTGGACACTCAATTTCAACCATTTAACGCAAGTACGGATGGGAGTGCGGCTTACATGACTCCACATTAAAAATTGCGCAAGTTGCATGATATTAGAAATGAAAAGAAATAAGAGAATTCATGCAAAATAAAATCGGTTCAAAAGAAAGATGATTGACATAAGCTGTCCTTCCAGCAGTATTTTTGAAAGAATGGCGGAAAACAAATATCCAGTTTAGCACTATTTTTGTTATATGGCAGCGAGGGAGCATTCTGTCGTCACTCACGAGTACAGCTGTAAGTTCCAAGGGCAGAGTTCGAACACTTAAAAAAAAAAAGAATTTCAGATATTGATTTTCTAAGCTGGTAGTTTTTGTGTTTTTTTATCGTAAAATCTTTAGTAAAATCAGGATGCTACATTTCTCTATCTTTCATAGATATCTACTGAACTCATTTTTATTTTGCATAGTGCCGCTAGAGCAGGTCACACTGGTAAGACCGAACTCGGTGATCTAGCGAAAAGAGCTTTATCTAGGCATTCCATCATAAAGCATCGTGACTTTATAATAAGATAAAAATGATTGCAGATAACATCCACTTCCCTAGTTGAATAGATCTCTGATTATTCGTGGAAAATCTCAGAAATCGTTGAAAACGCTAAGGTAGCTATTGGGGTTCCGACAAAAAGATCCGTTCCGAAAATTCTCAAGAGAGCTTTCTATCTCTGCAATCAAGGAAACTGGTTGCATAATTTTTCTACCTCTAGTTAATAATCATAAGTTAACTATGTGCAATGGTTTCGTATGATCAAAGAGTATCCTTCATAGTCGACATCCAACTTGAAGGTAGCGGAGATTCTACATACTAATTTAGCAAGATGTTTTTCTATCACTCTACGGACTGCTTACGATTATGACATATTTCGGACGCTTTAAAGCAGCTTGGGAATCATATAATTAATACGCGCAAGCGAGATTTAAAGATATATATAATAGCAGCTTTTCGTATTCCAAGATTATACTGGAAGCAACAATGTTTGAAACGAAAATAAAGGGAAGAATAACATCACATAATGTGACTTTCAATTGTTCAAGTGTTTCGTTCTTATATGAAAGATGACAGGAGTTTTTTCCTGCTTTGTTGTGTGCATTGATCAGCTGGAATCAATATTCAGATATTTAAGATTGTATGGTAATTAACTGAATACTCATTGGAACTTGTTTTTATGATACGTAGCACTTTCTATAATTGTTATTTGGAAAATATTATCATTCTGGCACTCATAATTGCATTTTAGATTTCTGCACGTTTCAATATCCTCGAGAAGAGGAAGCTCATCTCATAGATATTGCTACTGTAGTGAGTGTAGTCCTCACGGTCATTTAAATATACACTGAGTCAATAATTAAACAGCTCCTTGCTGCCGGATAATTTTTTTTAGTTCAGCTTTTGGACCATTAATACAACACAATGAGATTGCTTAACGGTGGCTACCTCCACATGTTTCCCCCTACCAGACAAAACTAAGACTAGTAAATACTCCTATGTACGGAAGCGTACACCAATCATTGCAGCACAGAAGTAGAGTACTCATCTCTGGTTTCGTAAGCCGTGTTTCATAGCCGAGTCACGTCAATGATTTTAATGCTTCTGTAAAGCACTAGGACTAGGAACCTAGGTTACAGCCAAATCTCGTTGAATAAACCAGTTCTCGTGATATCTCTGGACAGAACGAAACTTCAACGGACCTCGTAAACCACGGGTCGTCTTACTAACGATTGACCACGCGTACGTAACCGTGCACGATACTTGATAAGGATATGAGCTGAGAACGTACACACAGCAGCATGCAATATAGCCACACACGTCATGCTCGTTTGCGACTGCTATGGATTAAGCATTCGTTTGTTGTGGAATGAAGTAAAATGAAAATCATTGCTATTCAATCACTTCACTTCACTTTTCGAAAACCGGAAGTCATATGACAAAAATAGGTTTTCGGATGGACAGGATCGAAACAGAAAGTCTTAAGACATAATATAATTTAGCAGGGAGACTATATACATATTATCGCCGAAACAAAGACATTGCTATGTCTTGACCTTTACATGAGCAGTCCTGGAAGAAAGACAAGCCAAGTGAGAACTTCAGCAAGCAAAACAAGAAAAATAAGGTATGCAAATAAAAAAGCCAGTTAAAAGTAAGTTTTAAATGAATATGGTAAGCAAATTAGAAAATTCGCCAAGCAATTTGAAAAGATGTGCAATGGGTGAATTAACGGAAGCAATCACTCATGCGCAATTACTGCTACTCTCTTTCCCATGCAAGCATTGGGACTGTTGAGTGAACTACCATCTTAACATGAATAAGCGACAACGCCCCATAAATGGGACGTTGACAAACATTGCCATATTTCAATTTTGAATTGAATATTTGCTCGTTTTTCGTTTTACATTTTTCGGTGCTACTTGGTGACATTACAAATAATGGTAATTTTATTATTCACTGTCCATTTTTAACGTTTCAAAATGATTTTATCACGTATTTACGAGTTGTGTTTATTGAAAGTCTTTTTAAGCTCCAACTGATTTTATTTGGGACCTGTTTATTAGGGGTTGTCCATTTGTCAAATAAAAATGCATGGACAAACATAAAAAATCAGTCAGTAAATCTTAAATAGTTTTAAATTTGATTGTTAAATAGATTCTATACAAACATAATAAAATGAAATATCATTCAAGCAAAATGTATGAAGAGGTAAGTTTCAACTAATTTCACTTATAAAATACATTTACAAAGACCGTAGCAGTAACAGTATGTATGTGAATACACTTGGTCATGGCTTCATTTCGCTTGTATTTTCAATTTCCTTGCCTTATCTTTTTTTTCTTATTGCTTCCTAAATTTTTATCGAATGCCATATTATTCTCAATTTGCTTATTGTATCTTTTAATTTGCGCAACATTTTTCTTTAATTTTCTTGCCTCACTCACCTTGAAACAGGCTCATAGCCTGCCCTAATCATAGGACTTCCTGCTATCCTTGTTGAAAGGTTCGCTCACGCCATTCATTCAAACTCTCTCTACTGACACATATTGCTACAATCCACGAAAGTCTAAACACATTCAAACATTGAATACTCATGTGCTGATTGATTAAAACACACACACCACTACTTCAATAACTTCTTCGAAAACTTTATTAAATTCCCACTCCAATTCTTCCAAACTATAATGAATTTATTTTCTATTGCACGGTCCTTCAATTGTGCTCATTGTAGTACAAATAATAATTAATCTTTCTTTATTGGTTCGTATTCTTACTTCTCCATTCCTCCAAAATCTCTATACATTTTCAATATCCGTGCATTCAAACACCCCCACTTATTCTGCTTCTATAGTCCAAGGAAATTTCACGAAACACTTCATGGAGTAGACAACCAAATAACTAATATACTGGCCTTTCATAATCTGATAACATCGATGAAATGATGAACGCAATACAAATACTAACACCATAAATTGGAGACACTGACACCAAACAATTGAACTACATCACTGCTACTCTTCTGACTCCCGATATAACGAACAAGAATTGAAAATAAAATTTTCCTGGCTACATTTTGTCCATTATAGGTCGACATGACCGAGGAGAATATGCATTGCATGATATATATATATATATATATATATATATATATATATATATATATATATATATATATATATGAATGTGTGTGTGTGTGCATATATATATATATATATATATATATATATATATATATATATATATATATATATATATATATGTATATATTCGTGTGTGTGTTATGGAAGAGGGGGGAAGAGGGAGAAATAAACAGAGCGATGAGACAGAGACTTACACATGTATAAACATATACATAAGGGGGGAGGGGGGGAAGAAGATCCGAAGAAAGATAGATAGAGAGGGAGAGAGAGGGACACTCACATATGAGCGTAAGGGCACACCCTCCCACAGACACAGATGGAGAAAAGGAGTAAAAAGAGAACAGAGGAGTCATAGAAAAGGAACACACACACATACACATATATATATAGAGAGAGAGAGGGAGGGAAAGAAAGAGAGAGATAAGAAAATGAGAGGGATAAGAAAAAGAGAGAAAATGAGAGAGATAAGAAAAAGAGAGAAAGTGAGAACAAAAAACACAGAAATGAAGAGACACACACACACACACACACACACACACACACACATATATATATATATATATATATATATATATATATATATATATATATATAAAAATATGATAGGAAGTGGATTTGCTACACAAACAAATTTATGTTTCGGGCAAATGAATATACTTGTTTTTAGATTTTTGTTTTGGGAATTCGATGAGATTCGTGTGAGTGTTGCGATGACTGGGAGGAGTTTCTCATTTTGTACTATTGTTTTTAGTGCAATGTATATCCATCACATTACATATCAGACATTGCTTTATATCACATTTCGTTATGCTATATTGTAAATCTGATTTGTACTACATGTATGTATTTATATATTGAGAGAGACAGACAGACATAGACTGAGAGATAGGGTGTGAGAGAGAGAGAGAGAGGTGAGAAGAAAGAGAAAACAGAGAGCGAGAGATGCATACAGAAGCAGAGAGAGAGAGAGAACGAGATGGATAGAGAGAGTGTACGAACATCCACTGAGTAAACTCTCCAAATCTGTCTGCTGCATAATTGTCTGCGAATGTATCAAATCAGGTGGATGAAATAAGATTGGGAAGCTTATCATTAAGTCGTTGAGATTGCCCTTCACTAAACAGAATCTAAAGCAATGCGGCTTAATATATAATCATCGTGTGTCTGATAGAATACTAGAGGAGGTCATGTACGTCGAGTAATAACGTGGTAATTATTTTTATATTATCTTGAATCAACATTCTCTTCTTTACGCTAAGTATCGGAATTAATTTTTACATAGGAAGCCATGTTTGACAGGCATAGATACAAATGCACAGGCAAAAACACGTGCATACACCCATTGATCGCAAGAAGAAATCTTCAAACAAAAAATCAAAATGGAGATGCACAAGAATGACTGCATTAGGGTTTAATACCATACTGGCTCCATTGGTGCAGCCTGAACACGTGACACTAACAGAAATCGAAAAACGCTACAATTTCAGCCACTCGTCCGAATGATTAAAAACAAGATTCTAAAGAAAGAAAAGGAAAGAAATATCAAATTCTAACTGAAAGAATATGGTTAGCGACACCAAATACATCAATCTAGCGCCCATAGCTTTCAATTCTCTCTCTCTCTCTCTCTCTCCCTCTCTCTCTGTATTTCTCTCTTTTGCTTTGTCTTTTTTCTTTCTTTTCCCTGCTCTTTCCCTCTTTCTTCCTTTATTTCCTTCTGTACCCATTTTTATCTTCCATTCGTTGATTCATGTCTCAGGAAGAGAATATGGTTTTCCTCTTTCAAATTCTTTTAGTCTGAAGCGGAAGTCTGAAATTGATGTCATTGTTGTTAAGTCAGGCAAATGGAGTCAACGTCGACGATAGAAGGACTTGGACAATAAGACGTGCGCTCGGTTTCAACTCAATTTTTCACCAAGTAAAAGGCAGGAGAGGGAGATCATAGTGAATCTGGCACACGCCCACGCCTCTATGCGCCAAGGCAGAATTGGTGTCAGTGCACCAAAAACAGAAGACATAATACCGACTACTCAATCTGCGAGTTCTTTTGTGATCTTTTAGGTTTTTTTCCCTAGCGCTTTAATTCTGCGTCTCAATGCGGCCATTGGATGCAGTAAGGTTACAACGGAAAAACAATCCCATGGCTGAGCCTGGTTGACAGAAATAATTTCTTGGATTCTTGTGACAAGATACTGGGGACCAAGTAAGATAGTTCAGCAGAACAATCTCTACTGGAGATGAAATTCAGCTAATGACGTCCAAGAAACACGCTTACTTTTCATTTCGATCATGAATAAGACATCATCAAAAACATTATTTTGAAACACACGCAAAGATTCACACAAGGATGCATGATTGGATTCACCCATGTACACAAGCATGCAAAAAAAAAATATATATATATATATATATATATATATATATATATATATATATATATATATATATATATATATATATATATATATATATGGGGGGTAGATTTATCTGTCTGTGCGTGTGTGCGTGTGTGTGCGCACTTACGCATATGTTTGCGAATTGATCGAAACGATGAATATTCCAACATTGCTGACGGGTTTTCAACATCAAGGGAGGTAACCTATCTATAAATTTGTGATTAAAAGAGGGTTATTTGTAAGTGATGACACAGTAAACTTGGGTACATGAAAGAGAAATATATTGGCGGGAAACAAGCAAATCTGAATCGGAGAAAAAATAATTGAAGTGAAACTTGGCTTTTGTCCACTGATAATTTGCGCTGGATGAAAGAGACAAAGGCGGAGAAGACATTTAATAACCTTTGAAGATATTAATGTTAGAAAATGGGGACCAAATAGATCATCCTTTTTTTTCTCTTAAACCTTCTATTGTTTTTTGTTGTTTTTTATTTGTTTTTTATTTGTTTTTTTAAATATCCAATTATTTTACCTCTACACGGCAGAATTGCACATATTATGCTCAACCGAATTTTTACCGTACGTTCAAAATGTAATCTTACAAACAAACAATTGCGGCTGATATTTGAATTGATGATGTAATATCATCTTAGTCTTTTTTTAAACGAAGAATTGTCGGCCATTATTGATTTTTGCCATACAACGTCTCCAAGAGAAGGTCATCATTAACCTCACATGGAGAGATCACAAGACAACACAATACATTACAGAAAAAAAAAACAGGAGTTATGCCTAAAGAATGCAAAACACACTGATTGAAATGAACAAGAAATTACGCCTCTACATGGACTTCAGTAAAATAAATGCCAAGTACATCAAACGCCCAAAGGACAAAGACCCGACGATTAGAATTGAAAATGCGCAACTGGAGGAAGTAGACCACGACATCTAAGTCAACAAACCTTCGTGAAATCCTCAAAAGATGAAAAAATCAAACGAAAAATCACTCGAGGCAAACTCCTTTTATAACCAGCATAACCTTCAGGAACAAAAAAATTCCGATAATCCTAAAAGGAAGAGTATACGAGCCACGAATCTTCCCTATAGTTACATGGAACTGAAATCAAATAATTGACCCCCATGCTGAGAATCATGCAGCGTGCACAGATGAAAAGCATGCTCAAAAACACATGGAGATCACAAGACAGCACAGTAGGTAAGATCAGGAGCCATATATATCATAGAGTTCTTTAGGAATCTCAAATGGTAATGGGATGGTCATATAGCGATATGTCAGATTATTACAACTTACAACGTGGATCACCAGATATCCTCACAAATTAAGATGGCGTAATGTCCTAGGTTCAGTATATATTGGCACTGCAACACTGCGATAGAGAGATGTGGCGAATCCTTCAGAAGGTGAATGTCCATCACAAATCACAGACTGTGTACCGTGATGCATTTCATTGCATGTATGCGCCCCTGCAGTTGCAACAAGATACGAAAGAAGAACAAAATACTGCAAAAGACATGGCAAGGGTCCTTTTTTTTCCATCGCTATCTCTTTCACAAAATTAACTGATACCGGAACTAAATGACTACCAACTTTTTTTTCTTCCATTTCCCTTCTGCCCTTTCCTACTGCCAATCTCTCTTACTTCCGCCATGAAAATCCCTATATAACTTCCTTTTTTTCATCAATCTCTTTTCACTTTCGTTCTCCTAATGTCTTTTTAATCAAGTGGCCGTGACTGGCTATCTCTCTTTGGGGTTTTCAAGTGACCACACGTTATCTTGTCATAATAAATCAACCCAAGATGTTTCTATCACCCATTCAGGCGTCTGAAAAGGTTTACTCTGTTAAACCATCATACATATAAATGTAAGTAAATAACGTATCTATGATCAAGTACATGAGTATACTTCACACATGCTCTCACAAAAGTATATTCCAGTGAAAGTATCATTGAAAATGAAATTGAACATTTCACAATAAAAACGAATTATCTAAGAAAAAAAAGTCTCCATCAGCCCTCATATTGTAGCTACTGTCCGTCTACGATAGTGAGCAAATGACTGTTTCATCCAACTACAGTTATAATTTTCCTACTTACTTCACCCTACTGAACCTGGCTTAGTAAAAGTGTATGTCCGAAATAGCATTATCAGTTAGGCAAATGAACTAACAAGAGGAAGTAATTATAAATCCACTGTAGGTTATCTGACAGTGATAGTAACAACTGTAGTCTGGAGAAATACGGGAAAAGGGGGAAGACTTTGGTAGAAGCAGACCAACAGATGTGCTCATAACTTAATATAAACATTCATTCAACAAGTTAAAAGCAGTAATTTCAATGTAATTTTTATGAACGAAAGTCCTTGCATAGAGAAAAGTAACACTTGATTGAATAACCTGAATCGAGTGTCATAAGTTCAATAAAGTTTTAAATGTATTGCATGAGAATAAGAGATCACATTGGTGATCTGTGTGATAGAGTCTTTGGTTCAAAGTTAAGGATGAAATGTGAATATATAAGTGCTTCTTCATTGAGTAATAAATATCTGTTCGCCGGTATGAATGTCTATGGTGAATGCGCAAAATATCTTATGTATATGTGAGAGTCAGGCGCTGAGGTGCACGGTCATGCTGACGGATTTTGACTGTTTGCCTGATTCCGACTGAGACACGTCCTCGTGTAGTCGAAACTTCTGCCAACGAAGACTGAAATGAAGGTGTCAAATCTTGACTTGATTCTCGAACGTGATTGGCAAATTAATGCAACTTTGTTAGTTTATGTTTTAAAATTGATTTTTTTGTCAATGAAATCACGCAGGCTGTAATTTTTGGTCAAGACTGGCATCTTGGCTGAATCAAGTCTTCCCATTGAGACATCAAAGCCATGAATTTCATCTTTTTTACTTCATTGTTCGTTGTTATTGAACAATACCGTCCGTCTGCAAGGTTTTGGATCGGTTTGTACATTTTATACAACCTTACTTGAATAGTGAAAATATAGGATTTTACCAGGACGACACTTAACTAATTGTAGAGAATAGCGGCACACCCATACGCGGGAAAATTGAAGAGAAAAAAAAATTACCAAAGAAACTTGGAAAATGAAGTCCACAGTCGAAATTCAGGCCAACATAGGAAAATTACATATTTTTAGATATTACTTCAAATCTAAATAATGACACCAACAAACTAAAATCATGTAAGCGAACGCTAAACCAATAGCGACTAAGCTGATATGAAATTAATCAGACTTAATAATAGTTAACATTGTTAGAAAAAATATTCTAAAGCTCTAAAGAACGCTGTTCCTACCGAAACTTTTTTTAATTACGATGAAAAAGTGAAATCCAGCATACTAAAATACAGCAGCAACAAAAAAAGGAGTTGGGAAAATGATCTTGTATACACTACCATTCAATTTACTAGTCAAAAACAAAGTTGGGGGAATATTCCTCAAATAATAGAACTCTTTCCCCCCTGAGCTACCCAGTGTGTAAAATATTTAACAAAGACAAACACAAAATTAGTTATAGTTGTATGGACAAGTTTCAAAGAATCATAACGGAACATTACAATTATCATTATCATTAGTATCATCTAATCCCCAGCTTCATTAAGGACAACCTAAGTACTTTTCCGTCTCAGATATATAGATGCCAAAACACCAAAAATAAAAGATTGAACATAAACTAATGTCATGTAAAAGTAAACCCTAACATAACATATAACATATAACAGATAAAATAAAATAATAATCACTGTGAGGAAACATACCTCAAAGAGCTGATATATCAACAACACACTGATAAAGATTGTACCTGAAACATCCCAAGTGAAATAAAACAACCAGACACAAACCTACTTCTCCTGTGGAACATGGAATATATGCGAACCACAACAACTAAACGAAGAAAAAAAAGGGAATAAATATAGATAAAATAAGAGGAATTTTTCAACCCAGGAAAACAGCCACACCCCTAATAATGTGCTAAATAGGGATCTGAAGTAAATCGAATCAATCGCCAGAAGAAGCCCAAACAGTGTGTGTGTCTGTGTGTATGTGTGTGTGGCTTTATCAAATATATTTATGGGGATACATTTGAGTTTGGGTGTGTGAGGGATAAGAATGAAGGAGTGCTCAGGCGTTATTGAATATACTTTCAAATTACGCTCAAGAACGTTTTTTTTCTCGAATCACGATACATAAACATACTTCACCTGTATGAATAACTGATATACACTTCTAAATTATATGGGGTTGGCTGCATACATGTATATACATTTTTAATCGGATACGTATGTTATTATATATAAGTACATATATTTATATGAGTGTGTGTGTGCGTGTGTGTGTGTGTGTGTGTGCATATGTAAAGATATATACATGTGTGTATATATCCCTCTCTGTGTTCGTGTGCTTGCACGTGTCTACACAAAATATTTGATATTTACGCTCAAAAATGTATACGTAGTGATATATCTCAATCTTCATGACTTAGAAATAACTATACGGTTCCGTGTATTTAAAAGTAGATTTATTCATGCGTACTTACATTCATTAAATATATAAATGAATAAATCTATTCTATATCTACATATACACACACAACCTGTACCTGCATATATATATATATATGTATATATATATATATATATATATATATATATATATATATATATATATATATATATATTAACTGAACTGGAACTGGTTTTGCGAACATTTGCTTTTTCTGTCTTCCCGGTTGGCTGATTTATTTGAACCCCACCAAAATAACCCTACACCTTTTCCTTCAGAAGTAATCGTATCAAAGCTAACCTTTCATTGGTGGTGGAGAGGACTGGTTGTGCACCTCGGCCGATGAAGTAGAATAATAAAACATGTTAGTCTCATATAAATATAGAATTATGTTTTTTGGATATTTTCATTCATATCTCATTTGAATATAGTTATTCATCTTCTCATTCTGCATCCCCCCTTTTCCCCCTCCCTCCCTCTCTCTCTCTGTCTCTCTCTCTCTGTCTCTCTCTGTCTCCCTCTCTCTCTATCTCTCTCTCTCTCGCGTTTACTAATAATTTGAAAAAAAAAGACAAATTCAATTTTTGTAGCTAAGGTTAGTAACTCTGCCAAGATGTTTCTTTTAGCTCATACTGACGGTCAAAAACCCGGGTAAAAGCGAACGGTTTAGTGTTGGATTATCCCTTTGCCACTGAAACTGCAGCATCACTAACATTCCTAAACGAATGTTAAACTGATCATTCGGTGAGAGCGTAGTCGGGAAGCGCCCTTCACAGAAGAGCTCATGACGAATGCTTGTGGAAGGCGAATTTACCCAAGAAATGTTTAACTACCAGGACAACAACTAGCATGGTGAATATCTGAACGCCTTTTGAGAACAGGATATCAGATCAAATGGTGGATTGGAGAAAATAAGTTTGAAGGGTCGAAGTGAACCTGGAAAAAAAAAATCAGTCGACAGTTATAAACTGGGCGAAACTGAGTTGACCAGTCCGCAGGCATGGTGTTATTGCAGCCCAGTGGTCCATGAGGAGATTATGGAAATACGTAAAAACAACACCAGTACAATAAACAACTTGCATTAGTACGGAACGATGACATTGAGGGACATAATTGAGGAAGGAAGATAATGTTACGCCACACCATTGAGATTGATCATTTGCCATCCGGATATTTTATATGTGATTGAACGTCGACTATTGTCTCCAATGGGAAATACGCATCCGCCTCAACTAGCTGCAAGACTATATATTTTTTAGGTTTAATTCAGCCTGGTTGAACATCTATGGTCTAAGATAAGAATATTCAGTCTGCTTGAGAACATATTAGATAGACACAGCAAGAATTAAATTCTTTAAATCATTAGTCGTTTTGCTTGCTAATGTGCTATTGCGAGGTTGAAACTCGTGATTTTCATAAAACTCGTGATGGTTTTGTTATTTATATGGTCTATACATTTTAGGATTTCTCATTTTTCTTTCTGTCCTTGTATTCCTCCTTTTTTCTTTCTATCTTTTCTTCTCTTCCTTTCTTTCCATCTTTCTCTCTTTTCAATCCCTTTCTCTTCTTGACTTTCTTTTGGGTGTATGTATTCTCTCTCAGCCCCCTTTTAAGCAAGGTTTTCCACCTTTGCACATTATAATTGTATCATTCAGTCCATCTCCAATCTATCTTTTCGTTCTTTGCAAAGCTTTTACTGTGAATATTTTTTGTATTAAAGATCTTTCTTTTTTTTTTTTTTTTGTACATTGATTCTCTACACCCTATTTAAGTTTCTATCATCTCACAGAATTTTATTTTGTTGACATTAAGAACGAGTAGGAGTCCAATTTCCCGATTATATCGATTCATTGTCATTTTGACTTAGGGTGTAAGCTTCAGTGAAAAAAATAATTCAGTTTTACAAGAATTTTTTTTTTTTACTCCATAAGTCATACAAATCTTGAATAGAGCGCTCAGTTTTCTTTCACTGAGAAATATAGTGGTTATTTTTCTTTCTTTTTCAGATGAGCAAAAATATGACTTACAAAATTATTCTTTGCTTTTGTTCATCCTTTTATAAAAGTTTCTACGTATCTAGAATTGGAATGACACCATAGGCATTTCCATCACATTTAGAAATTAAACTTCATATATTAAAAGCACATAGATATAATTGAAGATATTACACCGCGGCTCCGTGAATCAATTGTTGCTTTCCTTTCATCATCTGAGTGACAAGTTTTTATTCATTTTTGTAAATTAGCGTCTTTTTGTTTTGTTTTTGGTTTTGGATTAGTTGGTGGTGTCTTGGAGATACTTGCTAAACGATTGGAACATTCAGAGATACGAAGGGGAAATGAAACTGTATAAGTTAGTGAGAACACGAACGAGTGTTGGAGATATGAGGATACTTGCCGAAACCTTACCCTGGGTGATAGTTACGAAATTCATGTATCATGGAAAGGATGAAAACGCCTATGATGACTATGATGCCAGTTATAATAACATTAAATATCGAATGCAAAGGAAATATTTAGTCTGGATATGAAAAAAAAGGGATATCTACCGGAAAAAGTGGAAATCAAGTTGTTTTTTCAAAGAGAAATGATGAAAGTAACCCTGAAAAAAATAACTGAAAGTTAATCAATATTTGATTGAGAATCCCCTTCATTTTCATCTTTGATCAATCGAACGCACATTCTACACACGCCTACACGCACAAGCACACATGCACACGCACATGCATATATGTGTGTACATGTATCTATCTTTCTATATCTATGCTTCCCTTTATATAAATATATATATATAAAGAGAGAGGGGGAGGGAGAAAGGGGGAGATGGTCTGGTGACCGTGTGACCAGTATGAAATTTAGTCAGCACAAAGAATTGAATTTTCTCTGCACACCTATTTACATATGCTCTATCCCCGGTATCGAACACTCTTTATGCATATATATATATATATATAGTGAGAGAGAGAGAAAGAGAAGGGGAGGGGGAAGAGAGGGAGAAATGGATAGAACAAGATGTCTTCCCACGAGTGATAAGAACATATTCATAACCATGCCCTTATTGCAGGAACTTCAGTCTGTGCTTGCAAACTTGGAAGTGAAAGATTTGCTTAAAAGTCAGTCTACTCGCTGACAAAAATTCAATGAAAGGGAATATTTTCAGTGCGATGGAATTTCATAAATTCACTGTGAATGTATGTTCATTTTCCAGGATATATATATGTATAATTTATAATTGTGACATTCATGAAAAGCTGTTTCGTATTACTACAACTCTTCAGTGTGGCTATAGACTCGATATCCCTTGCCAGTACTGCTAGGACCCAGAGGCAGATGCTCTACTTTGAAACTGGACGGTCAGTAGGACCGAATTAAGTTACGTATGATTTGCCTTCGACCCACTCGGTGTTATCGCCTGTGTGTCTGAGCGTATATGTACACAAGAGTATATATATATATATATATATATATATATATATATATATATATATATATATATATGTGTGTGTGTGTGTGTGTGTGTGTGTG
The DNA here is from genome assembly GCA_963457665.1 of Thysanoteuthis rhombus. Classification (NCBI taxonomy): domain Eukaryota; kingdom Metazoa; phylum Mollusca; class Cephalopoda; order Oegopsida; family Thysanoteuthidae; genus Thysanoteuthis; species Thysanoteuthis major. Next base: position 50,348,387 of record OY735199.1, on the reverse strand, counting down.
TGTGTGTGTGTGTGTGTGTGTGTTTGTGTGTGTGTGTGTGAGTCTATGTCTGAATGTGTGTGATGGGCACAATGTTTCTGCTCCACATAGATGGTGACAATACGCTCCATGACGTTCCATCATTCCACGATTGAAAGTTGTGGGTAGGAAAACCTGTAAATGTATTTCAAAATCCATCCTTCCAATTCATATAGCTGTTTTACTTTATTGTTTTTTACAACTTATCTATTTTTTAATCTATCGATGCAACGTGATAATCTACATAATTTCATATATATATATATATATATATATATATATATATATATATATATATATATATATATATATATATATATATATATATATATATATATATATATAATCTAGAACAATGTTTGCTCGTTTGAAGATTTAAAGAGGGTGATTTACAGATTTTTTTTTCTTCATTCATTTTTATTAGAATTTTCGAGAACCACCGATTCAAAAAACTTCAGACTCAACATTGCACTGCCCTGTACGCCGACCAATATAACTATAGAATTCCCATTTCATGCAATGGCACATTGTTGAGTAATTGTTGTGCAGACATATGAACGAACAGAATCATTCAATGGTGGTTCAAGGTAAAATACTTACAGTCACTTAATAAATCTGAAATGGCCTTTCCGTATGAACACTTGTATTAGGTTTAATAACTGACTACATTACCATCTATTATCTTCGGGTTCGGTCATCATCGTGTCATCACAAGAAAAAATGACCAGGGTTTCATACTGGACTGGATTGCCAGGGTCTGAGATTTTTAAAAAATCAATCATCAACATTCAATACGATAAATCGGGGGTTTACAGCACACATAAGTTGTATCGATTAAAAATAGGATTTCGTATAATTTCTATCAATTTTTGAAACTCAAAATCTACACTGAACTTGTAAAAAACGAGGGAACATATTCTCTCAATAAAATAACCCGCTAGCCTTCAAAATAAGCTTGCACGGAGACAAGATTAAAAATAAATACACTTATCTTGGATGGCTTGCCTTTTTTTCTGTTAACCTTGCTGAGGTCAGGAGTCTGTTGCAACGTCAGCGTGCTTGGAATAATTTTTTAAAAATTTTTACAGCTGAGAGCAGTCAACTACAAACACCAGCACGCGTAAGGTCTGCTCTGGAACCCACTCACCTCCGACTGCCCATCATAGATGGCAACAGTACAATCATATTTTCAAATTCTGCATCAGCCCAAACCAAAAGTATTCTCAACGTATCTACCTGAATCCCACCAAGCGTTCGAGGGCGAAGTCCCGGTTTCATCAAACAGCAAACAAGTGGTGTTTCCAGAAGAGACAGGGAGGTTCTTAGGAATAAAAAAAACAGTGTTCGAAGCTGGACACGTCGACAAAGATAAAACCTTCTGTGAAATAGCCCTGCGATATTACTGGAGAGAATACGTGAAGTGATGTCCAAAGTGTTCCATGAATAATCTAAAAAGTTATCAAAGAATCTCATTCTCTCAGATCTATTCCAGTGTCTGCCAAGATTTAGAGACTTGTTTGGATTAACATCATTGGTCCTCTAGAGGCAACTAAAAATGGTAACAAATAAGTCATCATAAGTGACCATTCTTCCAAATGGTATGCAGCTATCTTGGACAACAAAGCAAAATGAATGAGACAGTTCCCCTACGCTGTTGTATGTCAGTGACGAGAGTCATGAATTCGTAAACCGAATTTTTGGCATGGTTATGGATTGTTCCCTGACAAATCACCGAATAGCCTCAGTATACCACCCACAGTCAAATGGGCAAGGCTAATGTGGCAACAAGACATTCAAGAATGCAATGAGCAAGCTCGTCTGCATCCAAGCTTATGATTGGGATCTGTACATTTTATTTGCTTACCACTCATCTATCCATGATTCAACGAAATGATCACCCTTCGAAGAGATGTATGCTGTCCATCGACCTTAAGTCCTGTGACAAAAGTGATGCTGCACCACTCGTAGACTCAGCCAACCCTGATGAAAACTGACATCACCAAGAAAGCTCTACTACTACCAGAACCATAACCTTAATGATTATGTGACTGTACATAAGATATCACAGGATGGAGTATGGGCAACTGATGCCGAGGTCATGACCAGAGTCACTACCCTCGGATGTGATGTAATATATACCAAGATTAACCAGTCGATGCAATGGCTTAAGTACACTGATAGCTTAAGTCTGAAGAAACTCGACGATAATTCATTATATCTTGAGAATGTGTCAGAACGCTTCAGTGTTGTTATCAGTTTTAGTAAGCTCATGATGTATTGTATGTTTCTTTTCTCATTCAGTTTTTCTATACTTTTCTCAAATAAAATCATTTCGAAGAAAATTATGTTTTTTGACTTTTTTATATTTAATTAGTCATAAGTTTTTCTTTCAATTTATATCTTTATTTTCATTTTTTTTACAACATAAAAAAATATCTTAAGACAATGAGTATGCAGCTTTATACCTATAACACAAATTAAAATATATCCATTTTGACAAAAAGGTTTTCAACTAAACGTCAGGACTCAGTTTCATCCACACTTGAAATTCGGCGATAATAGTATAAATTCTCTTCAATCTTATTTGCTGGAATTCAGCAAAAAACATAGTTGTAGCATCTTTGTCAGAATTTGCTACTTTGGTAATTTTAACATGTTTCATTCGTGCTCTGGATTTAATGTTTTCAAACCATCCCTTTCTCATTATAAGTGTTACATTGTCCGCTCTATATTTTCATTTTAACGTGTAGATATTGGTCCAGACTGTAGCATGATTTAGTTGACAGTAAAACAAAGTACTCGAGAAGATCAGTAACTCTATTTTGAGAATGTGTAGTCAAATTAATACCGCGGACAGGGAAGCAGGTTTGAAATCAATCTAATCGCGTTAATCGAAACTCACAAGAGACCAGTTTATAAGATCATGTCATCATATATGAAATAAAACCAGTATTCTCTTATATTTTGTGTATCTAGATATAAGGCTTTACTGTAATATTGAAATGCCGACTCATTTATAGAAAACACAAAGTTGTATAGTCCGGGCTAGTGTCTAGCCTGTTCTATGCCCCAGGTCCTAAACTTGACTAGCCCAGAATATACTAGGGGTATAAAACAGACTAATCTATTTTAACCATGGGTATAATCTGGAAAGGGAATATATTTTTTGCTGCTAAAGTGGGGTTAAGATTGTTCAATGATTACGTGTAGCGCCATAACATTTTTCTAAAACAATGCAGAGGATAAAATACTCAAAACCATGCCTCAGAACAGGCATTTTGCCTCCCAGAAATTGGAAGTACATTTCAACAACCTGGTGGTTATTGATCCCTTTAACAATATTTTCCTTATCTTCTCTTGCTATAATGCTTTCTGTTTTGTGCTTATTAATTATACAGTGCATTAATAATGTATCGATCTATTGTTTGTTTAAACACTGTAATATTATATATAGTGACTTTTTAGATACCCCAAGTAAAAATTAAAATACATTTTCCAGGTGTTCGATATTGAATTTATTGAACAACTTTTTCTCCCATTTCGTTCGATGCCTACTTCAATCTCACAAGCAACTTCATAATTCTCTCCTCCCAGAAATGTGCACCCTTTTTGGCAAATTAATGTTCTAGTTGTCTCTTGCAGTTGTGTGTGGAATTTTTATCATAAAATAATTTGTCATATGTTGATGCAGTAAAACTAGATTTCAATGCATTTCTATATCAAAATTATTTACAATGTTTTCCGATGGCAAAATGATTAGTAATTCATTAACCTAATACGTATCACGGTCTATTCTTTCAGAAACAGCTTGCATTAGTTCTTTAACTCTCAAATGAACACTCTTCCTAAATTTAAATGCAATACATAGTTGAGCACTGGATTATAAACTCATTAGATTATTAATTCTACACTAAAGCTTACTATTTGACTTTTACCTATATGTGGTTATATAACATATATGTATAGTATCCCTACATATGTTATCCTACATAGAAATTCTGACTATCCAACCAATTATATTAAATGTTACATTAGAGGATTATGATATACATGATTCCGCTTACTTGTGTATTCTTCATAATTTCCCGGAATTTCTTTTAAAATTTCTTTGTACTGTTCCATCTTACATTAAAAGACAAAATTTCTCAGAAACAGAATATCAAAATGTACTAAAATATAAGTGTACAATTCTTCGATCTGGAGAGAAATAGAAATCACAAACCACCATGACAAAATGAACTTCTTTTTTATAGAAGGAACAGCCAAAATATCTAAACATTTTTACGAAAGCCGTATCCGAAATTCAGCAGATGATTTATGGGATCGTTTCGCTTGATAGGATATTTATTTTTTTAAATCTTTTTTTTTCACTCAATTAGATATGAACTGTAATTCTCATCTGTGTGTTTTGGGTGTTAGGCATACAGTGTCATTCGTAGTCCATTGCCATTCTTGGTTTTGATCACATGAGTTTTCTTTCGGAGACATATCATACGTTTCGTATAGATATTTTGTCTTTTCTTTTCTTTTTTCCACTACCCAACTTTCAAGTTTTCTCATTTCCATGCAAAACGCTAGCTTGAAACTACCTTAACCTTGACCCCATGGCTCGTGACTGCTTCTTCTACCATTTCCTAAACCGGAGTTATTTACCCTATTGATTCGTTGAAGCGAGTAGCTCAACGCTTTGACTATCCCATATTGATGTGACACCGCTTTTTCCTCGTTGAACTTGAACTGCTACTAACGGTTCCCTCGAGTATGAGCAGCATCTTCCTTGGGTCATATCGATTCCATACACATATGATACACAGAAAATCAAGAGATTCAGCAGGGGTCTTACAGGGAGATGGTAATCTTTCGAATTTTGTTTTTCGCATGGATTTTTTCTCATGAAAATAAAGGGATATGTTTGAGGGAAGCAAAACAAAGCAATATTACTCCCTCTAATCGTAGAGCACATCAGGCAATGTTTTCTGGTCCATTTTGTAAACGATCCACGGAAATCCAATCATTGTTTGCAGCAAACGTTGATCAGGGGTGCAAGCACAACGCCCAAGATTGACTGCTTGACTGCGTTGAAGGATTCCAAGTGTCCTACTAATTACCAGTGTGCTGCAATCTTTCCATTAGTTTTCGCTGGACGCCGAACATAAATTCATAATGCACAGAATTTGTGTTGAGCCATATCTGATAAATTTCAGAAGAGAAATCAATATATCAAAAAGTCAACAATTGATTGCACACAGGAGATATTTTTAATTTAAGTTTCATAAAAGCAGCATCCTACTAACTGGAAGATATTTCTGGACACATTATAACCAGCCAGCCAAACATGGGACCCTACCTTTACAAAATGGAAAGAAAGAATAAGACTCAACATGAAATTATTGAAACGAACGTAAACGATTGAAGGATGGAAAGGGAAATGATTAAAAGAGAAAGAAATCTAGAGAAAAATTAAATGGAATAAAAGGAACGAAAAAAAAAAAAAAAAAGAAAAAAGGCTACGAGTCAAGTAAATGAAATAGAAAAGCCGTACACGTTCCGAATATTGAAAAGCAGTCTCCGTGAAACTGGGATCCGAAAATAATTTTGTAATTGCCGGTGAAAGGAAGTTAAAAATATAACGGGAAGGAAGAACGATGGAGAAGAGGGAAGGGAAGGGAGGGGGAGAAAGATAGAAAAAAAGATGAAGGAGAAAAGGAAAGAGTAAAAATCGGAATGAAAAAGTTTGAAGAGAATAAGGATAAACCGAAAAAAATAGAATGAATGGAACGCAAGAAATGTCAATAGTAAAAAGAAAAGAGACAAAAGAGTAAAATTAGTTCTGGAATTTTTAAAAAATGAGCCATTCAGAGGACCGAAGAAAAATAGAAATATTAACGAGAACGAAAAAGAAAGCGATGAATATTGCCCTTACGCTGGCTACACCATCAGTCCTATCTGATTTACGTTCCACATTACTACTTGCTCAAATCGTTTGCTTTGCACCCGAAGTGGCGTGTTCATTTCTTTCCTGAATTGCTATTAGTGCCAAAAGAACACAAACAGTCCTAGCCGGAGTATTGAACTCGGCTTGCAGAGTTCATTTTTCGAGCTGTTTCCAGCTCTTGGCCTACCAACATTTAGGGGGGGGGTAAAATGAAAAAAGACGGATTAAGAGATGACATGTAAAAATCTGAAAGAAAAAAAGGTGCAAGGGCGAAAAACACATTGAAGCAGCCTGGTAAAGGATAGGATGGTAACTGCCAGAGACAAGGGAGTAAGGTCCCGGTAGGAGTAAATCATAAATTCAAAAAAAAAAAAAACGAAGAAAAAAGGAACACATATATTTTGATTTTAGATGAGAAAATATAATGACGGTGTTGAAGGGAGGAAACGTTCGAGAAAAAGAAAAACAATAAACAATAAAAAAAAGACAAAAAAGATCATAAACCAAAGACAAAAATGAGAAAATACTTTTGTGGAATGGAAGAATGGAGTGCGAAGAAATAACAAAATTAAGATATGCATCTGAATGCCGTGAAAAAAAAGAAAGAGTGGGAAGAGTGAAAAATAAAAATAAATGACAGAAGATAAAAGAAAGACTGAATAATAATTCAGAAAGGAAGAATAAATGAATGTTGGAAGAGGAGAAAACAAGAAATTAAATAGTGTGAGGTTTCTACTGAAGAAGAAAGAGATGGAAAAATTAAAAGAGAATATGAATAAAAAGATGGAATAATAAATAAATTTGAAATTCAGAAAATGAAAGACGTGAATAAGAGAAAGACGTAATGAACTGAAGAAAAAAAAACACTTGAGAAATGAGACAGAATGATCTAATGAAAAAATACCAAGAGCGGGAGACAGAGGAGATGATGCAACGTGTCCCAGAATGTAGAATGTTTGCTTCCAGTTCTGTTGGTTCATGGTCCCATCCTTTTCTAAATTAAAGAGGTTTTTTTTGTTGTTTTTTTTTAACTCAATTTTTCCACGGTGAGCACTCTGTACTACGATTACGATTGAGAAACTTCTTTCCAAGGCTAAAGGGTTACAGCCAAATCACGTTGGATACAACTCGTGAGATCGCCAAAGTTGAGCAACGTCGAGCCTGATTGGCACCAAAATAGGTGACTACTAGGAAATAACAGTTGCCGTAAATATAACCAAACTTCGAGAGGCCTGGCCTACAAATAATTGCCTGTGTGTACAATGATAATGGTATCAGCGGATAATGAATAATGTCAATATATACCTGCATACATCTGCTCTATCTTTCTTTTAGCGTCCGTTGTTGAACATAAACCTTCCCAAGATTCGCCAAACCTCTCTATCCTGGAGCCTTTACTTTCTGAATTTATCGATCTCGTCATACCATCTCACTTTCTGTCGGCACAGTCTCGCACCAGATCTCTGAGGATCCATGTTGTGAGATGTGATTTCCAGCAGTTATCTGTAATTCTTGCAACATAGCCAGTCCATTGCCATTTGATTTTTAAAAACTTTTCTGTACAGTGTCCTGGGCTGCTGTCTTTTTGTTGATATACTGTGCTTTATTATAATCTCTCCATCAGTAGGATACATTTGTTGTATATCTTTGTCTTTATGACAAGAGGGATTTTCTTGTATTTAGAGGTCGCGCTTGCTTTACCGAAAGCTTGCCAACCTAGTGGTATTCTTAGCTTGAATCTTTCTTCTTTTGACGGCTTCATGGTGGCTCGCTGTCCTAAGTATATGTAGTGGTGTACTTTCTCCAGCTCTGTATTTTCGTTTTTGATCGTTGTAATATTTTTGTTGTACACGACATCTGTTCAGCTGAAGTTCATGTGGAAGCCAACTTTCTTGCTTGCTTTATTTTGCTCGTCTAACATTTTTTGGAGATCGTGAAGGTTCTTAGCAAATTGACGATGGTGTCAGCAAATCTAAAGTTACTTAGGTATTCTCTGTCTATCCTAATTTCTTTGTGTTATTATTCTAAGTTTTGGAAGATCAGGCTGTGAAGTATTTTGTTGAGCTTGTGTCAGTTTGTCTCTCTCCTTTTTCTAATTAGAAGGGATCAAAGTCCTTATGTAGTCAGATAAAGGAGCTACTGTGTTGATATGTTGCAGTAATGTGACATATACGGGGACTACACCTTGTATCATTGCGTCAGTAACTTTTGGGATTTCCATTGAATCAAGGGCTTTTTTGAAGTCAACGAATGCTTCAGCTTGCGGCATTCTACATCCTGCTTCTTTTTCGTTTTGTTGGTTTATTGAATGGAAATGGTGGATGGTTGAGTAGCTTTTCCTGGAGCCAGCTTGTTCCCGTGGTTGGTTTCATCCAGTGTTTTGCTGATTGGGTTGATGATCACTTTCGTGAAGGAATTGTAAACCTACACGAAAGATACGAGAGAAAGAGAGGATGGCGATCAATGGATTATTAAAGAAAGTATGAAAGGAAAGAGACGAAAGGAAGAATGAATGTTTCGTACCCACAAGGGAATGAGCATAAATTGATGAGAGAAACCGATAAAGAGAAAACATGAGCAAATTAATCACAGAAAGAAAGGTATAGTAAATCATTTGCAGAAAGGGAGGAAGAAGGAGAAAACTACAGCATATCTGGGAGAGAAAGTAAAAGATAATTATCGGAAGAAATAATAGCTTAATCAGAGAGGGAAAGAAATAGATAGAGAAAAAAACAACAAATGAATCAACCACAAAAAGACAAAAAAGATTTTAAGCTCTGAAGGGAAGAAAGTGGAAGAAAGAAAGGCATATTGAATTAAGCGCGGAGAAAAAGAGGAAAAAAAAACCATCAAAATAATCATCGAAAAAGAGAAAGTGACGGGAAAAAGAGGAATAGCAAATTATTCACGAGAAAAGAAAAAGAAAGACGGTAGGAAAGGAATAATGAAGTTGGAAAAAATCGTTGAAATTAGATTGAGGAATGAGAGGAGCGAGTTTTCCATTTCAACATAATGACACTGATTTCCCGTTTTGACTACAAGATGTAGTAAAAAAAGAATCAGTAAAGCAGTAATAGATTTTTCACTTAACTTTTGAAAAGTCAATTAAACTTGTTTGTTTGGCATTTTCCGGTGTATGTCACTGCAAATGTATGACAGCCCAAACACACTAATATTAGTTTTCATACTGAGGTTATTTGACAAAGTAACAGTGCACAGTATGAATATATGTGAGCACAAGCATATGGGAACACTTTGATGAAATTGGGTCATGAAGCTTGATTGGCCGGAAAATGTACTCGGTTTTGCTCGATATCACTGATTTTCCAATATTCTGAGAGCATTCATTCGTCCTGGATCGCACACCTATAATTGTGGGTGACCAAGTGTGTTTATGTTGATACATTTATCAACGTAATGAATAATACCGATGTCGTTTAAACTAATGGCCTTTTTATTAATTAGAGAGGACTAATCACGTATAGTTTTATTTTTTTTTAAATACATTTTTTTCAATGACTTGTTTCTCCAATTTCCACCTTGGGTGATTGGCTCTTCGATAGAAAGTTCTGGTGAATCCTGAACTAGGTCTATGTGCAACGACGGACGATAAAAAGCTGCTGCTGATAATAATGATGATGATGATGATGATGATTAGGGGAATGCTAGGCTTGTCTTTAAGGACGTATTTCCCTCTCCCTTTCTACTATTTACCTTGGAGTGGGTTTGGAGCTGCCGTATTTATCTTGCAAGAAGTGTTGCCTATCCCATTTCCATCTTTCATAATGGGTAATTGGACGAGACTTTATACTGTCGTGACTGGTGAGAAAGGGTTAAGAAAGGAGTACAACGTCGGGGAATCAATATCAAATCATCATACCCCTTTTCCGCCTGAGACGCAATACAACACACTATGTATCATATGTTGGCTCATGATTCAGAAGAAAAAAGAAATATATATATATGTGCGTGTGTGTGTGTGTCTGTGTACTAGCAAGATTTTATATATATATATATATATATATATATATATATATATATATATATATATATATATATATATATATATATATATATATATATATATATATACATAAGTATGTATTTATGTATGTATGTATGTATGTATGCGGGCATATTTACAAATTATATTGCAACTGAACAGTTTCAACAAGCCATTGCGATCAACGGACAACTGTTTTTTTTTTTTCAGATTTTCTTTTATTTTACACCGCTGTAATATTGCTTTTATATGTTTTTTTTTCCTTTGTTTATCCCCTTTTCCTTTATATAAGGATTGATGCTTAAGAAATGGGTGTTGTCTCCTAACATGCCGATTGGGAATCAGATTGGGGAGATGTAGGGATATGATTTTAGAATGTTTGTTGTGTGATGTGGTAGTGTGTTCTCCTATCTTAGACAGGAAAGTGGTAGAGTACTGTTTGCTCTAATTGAGAGTTGTAAATGCAATTATGAGAAAGTTAAGTTTAAGGTGGAGGTTAGACACTAATGATAATACTTCTAAATTAGATTTAATAGTGGGCATTTCTTATTTACTTTTTGCTATTTCTGGCATATTAGGTAAATAAGTGAATAAATTGGATTTTATGGTGTAGGATGAATATATCGATGAAATAAATTGATTTTGAAATGGATTAACATTAGTGAGTTTCATTTGAATTTTTTCATTAGTAAGTAAATAAATGAAATTTGAGTATTTTTATTTTATAAGTTTGTGTAGTTTTTATTTTTCCAATTTTTTGAATTTTCATTGCTGCTTTGTTCTTAGGCGTTAGATTTAGAATTGTGAGATATGTAGTTTAAAATCGAAATATAATGAGAATGGATTTTGGACTTGTTAACATTTATAGTTTTTAATGGAGATATTATTAGCAATCTCACACAAGTTGCCTGTTGGTTACCGCTGGAGGTTGAGTGACAGCAAGTTTCCTCAAGTCTCCAGCCCTCCTCTCCACATACTCATAGACCTCAGCAGTGCTGTGGTTTGCAGTTTCTCAAGAGTTGCCTGGTGGTCATTGCTGCAGGCTGAGTGACAGTAAGTCTCCTCAGGTATTCAGCCCACGTCTCTTCTCTCCCTCGTCTATCACACCAGTGCTGTGGTTTGCGTCTCTACTTCCATTTTCCTTCCTCTGTTAGGCCACTGCTGGAGATTAAATGGCAGCAAGTCTCTTCAAGTCTTTCTCTCCACTCTTTCACAGCCCAGAGCAATGCTGCAGATGATAGTTCCTTACCAGTTGCCTAGTGGTTATCACCGAAGGCTGAGTGATCGTAACTCTACTCTTTTTTTTTCTCTTTACAGTTAAGCCATCGCAAACAGTTTGGAGTGGTAGATCTCATATTTCCAGTACTCTCCTCAGTATTTGCACAACTCCCAGCAGTGATGTAGTCCGTATGGTGTCAATCATTCATCTTATCCCCAGTTCTTCCTATCAGGTTTTCAATGATACCGTTCCGGATGCACCTATTATTACTGGTACAAGCCTAACTTTCATTTTCCACACATTTTTCCGCTCCCTTGCCGGGCCTTATCATTCCCCGAACTTTTCAATCTCTTTTGGATTTACTCTGTAATCTGCAGGCATAGTTAAGTCTGTTATTCGACAGGGTCTCCTTTCTTTGTCGATGATGATCAGGTTTGTCTGGTCTGCTCGCTGGGATGAGATTGCCAGTTTTGATATTAAAGTCCCAGTGAAATGTATGGCTCTTATTTGTTCCAGGACTGTCTCCAGTTTGTGCTGATACCATTTGTCCACATTGTCGAATCCAATTTGTTTGCTCAGTTCCCCTGATATCACTGTTGCTACCCTGTCATGTCCGTTTTTGTAGTCGTTCTGAGGTTATTGATTACATTCACTGGTCATGTGGTTTATGGTCTCATCTCTTTTCTCCATAGAAATAGCATTTTCTGCTTGTTTGGTTAATGTCAATTTTCACCTTTGCATAATTTATTTTTGTACGACTCTTTGTCTCTCTTCTTGTTTCCTTTGCGTAGCCATGACCATGATCTTTCATCTACAACATTCTGTTCTCTGAATTCTCCGTATGTTTTTTTTCTGTTCCCATTTTTAGTTCCTTTGTTAGCTGCTCTTTTGTTCATTGCACTGCTCTGGGCACTTTTCATAATGTCTTTTGCTTGCACAGTATTTTCTAATCCTGTTTTGGCCTTTTAGACACATTCTTCTATGATGTTGAGTTCTCTAGCGCATTGCTTCCTCTTCACACACAGTCTATCTCTAGGGCGTAAAGTCTTGAGTATTGTCGTAAGCTTTCTTGTTCTCTGGTCCGTTGATTGGAGTTCTTCTTTTTCTGCTGCAAGCTATACTTTGTGCTTTACCATTAGTGCGTATTTTTCTATTCCGAACTCCATCCCAATGTCATCACTGAATTATTTCGCTTTGTGGAACAACATTTTGGACCCTCCCTTATTCTTTGCAAATAGTTCTATGGCAATCATATACATCAGGTGGTTGAACTTTTCCATTTTTTGGCGAATTGGTATCCTTTGCCATTTTTCAAGATTCTGCTGAACGGTATCATACTTAGAACAAATAGTCGTGGGGCAGAAAGTCTCCCAGGAAAACTACCCCTTTTATATTTACCTCTTAGGTTTTTTTCCTGTAACTGTCAAGTCTACTTCCCAGTTTTTCATAAAATTGGCTATGAATCTCACCACTGGTTTGCTAATCTACAACATCCCTGGGCATTCGAGTATCAAGCTATGTGGGATCATGTATGTCTATTTATTGCAATAATTGTCATCTTTTTCTCATTTCTTTTGCCCAATTAGTTCCTCTCCTGCATCCTTTTTGTTCTCCTGGTAACATTCCTTCTCTTCCTATCGAAAGAAATATTCTCTTTGCGAAATGTCATCTAAGGACTTTCAATAATATCGGTAGGCATTTCATTGGTCTATCATTGCTTGTATGGTTTCCCTTCTCAGTATCCATTTAGATGTGGATTGTTCCGCCTTTAGTGATCAATTTTAGGACCTTGCTTCCATCTAGCCATTTTAAGTTAGTGGATGAGTCTGTCGTATAATGTGATGAATTTGTTAACCCATATCCTTATATCCCCACAGGACCTGATGCTCTCCAGTTGGCAATCTTTCGAAGGTGTGTTCACCGTCATCCATGTCTTTGAGTTCTCTTTTCATGATTTTTAACCATTTCAGAGCTACGTTGTGTCATTTGGGGTGTTCGCATATGTCGTTATAGAGGTTCTTCGTTTCTGTTACATTCGGTTTTATATCTTATCTTATTTTTTCATTTAGGTCCTGGTAAAGTTGTACGCCATTGTTTAGGAATGTGCAGTTGTGTGAGCATTCGGCAGTCTTTTGTCTCTATTTCTCCAATCTTGTTTCTTTGGCTTATGTTCCTTAGTGTATTCATTCCACTGCAGCGGGCACGCCTTTTTGTCTTATCTTGAATTTGAGCCATAGTCTTGCTCGTGGCTTGTTCTCTCTCTCTATCTCTCTCTCTCTCTCTCTCTCTATATATATATATATATAAATATACATATATATATATATATATATATATATATATATATATATATATATATATATTTTTTCCTAATCTTATTTTCCAGGTAGACTTTTTGTTCCAGTTGTTTTTTTTTGCGTTGTAAAGCAGCCTGTTGCCATTTCAGCTCCAACCTAGATCAGGTCGTCGTTAGAGACAAAATGCTGGAGGAAGTAGTTGCTATGTTTAGTTGACTATTCTACTTTTTTCGAGTCCTTGCCCCTAAGCAATGACAGTGTCTTCTTCTCTTATGGCATGATTTCCTTTAAATTTGGTTTCTAGATTATATCTTCTTCCGTTTGGGTGTCGGCATCTCTTTCCTGTATATGGCTACGGTCAGAGTATTTTTTTTGTTTAAATATATCTCCATGTTCTGGTTTATTTCATTGGTTGTATCGGCAGGTTCCTATTCAGGTGAGCCACGTTGTTCTTTTTTCTACTTTATGGTGGATTTCTGAGAGCCATCTGTTTCCTTGGGTATGTTTCATTTGATCAGCCAAGTACTGATTTGATGCCACCACAGAGAATATTTCACTCCATATCTTGAACATGTGTTCTCTATTGCAACACTCATATCGTCTGTCTTTAAAGAAACATTACATAAATAGTTTATGGTCCTCTATTGTCCATTTCTCTTCTCAGTCTGGCTAACAGCCGCGCAGTGATTGTTGGGTCCCTCCTGATTGTCATGAAGGGAGCATGTGTCGGGGTTTAGCCCCATGGTAACTCGGTAACAACTGAATGTCATAACAAGATCATGAGCTGCAAGGACGACTGGGTCCCCACTCGTGATTAACAGGGGAGCAAATGCCGGTTGTGACACACATCTCTTGAATTTGTGCAAGATTCTTTGCGGTAAATTGATTTGGTGGTACTTCCATATTTTTTGGTTTGTGGTGCTTTCAAGTAGCCCCAGACACTTGTGGTTGAAATTGTCTTTCAGAGTAACTACATCGAATTTTCTTACTGTGGGAATGAATATGGGTGGGCACAAAATTTAAAAGGATGTTAGGGTGATTGCATTCCATCAATTACGCAATATTTATGTCACTAAGCTCTAAATTAATTACTTCCCTCGTAGTTTTATTTCGTTTAATTAAAGTCTAACAATATAAATATTATCGGCATGGTAATTTATCTCCCTTATCTCTTTCGAGTCTTGTCTCAGTAAAAGTCCAACGAG
>OY735199.1:50326210-50328710 GCA_963457665.1 Thysanoteuthis rhombus | reverse complement strand
GAGGCATTGGGTATCATTTTGAAAATCATTGGTACGTCTAGGCATTAGATTGAACTACCGACCACAGCGTCGAGCTTCGTACCACGGAAACACAATGATCAATTCAAGCAAAAATATACATTTCTTTTACAGTGGTCGTTAAAGTTGTTCTTTCTTTCTCAAGATTAAACCATGTTCCTGATCGAAGACTAATAGTTCAGCAATAATCCATGCTCAGCAACTACCTACATTATCTGTAATATTTGACCTAGAGTTGCGAGCAAGTTCATAAATATCTAATTTAGAACTAATGTACATTCATCTGAGAATCGATGTCCATTGCCCAACCAGAACAGAGCATATTAGAATATCAAATCTTACTTTAATGTTCTAACCTTCTCACCTCCTACGGTTTAGAAAAGAGACCAGGCGCTTTGGTCGGTTCAGCAGTTACGCACCATTTTAATAGAAACATGGCGCGCTTGTTTATTTCTGAATTTCTCACTTTGTTTATTGCCAAAACGAGGCAGCTGGACGCCATCTTAACCATGGAGTTGCAATAAATAAGCGAACTAAAAACAAGCAAGAGTCTCATAAGAAGTGGCTTGGCTCGTCATGCTTAAGAAGTCGGTCTCTGTTCATGTAAGATTCATGTCAAAAGACTGACCACTCATTAACTACAGTGTATGAAAGCAAACATGATTTGTAGAAAAATCGTTTGGATTGAATATACAATCCAGACCGCAGAACTGATCCAAGCCAGAAGTATGAATGCCCAGATTACGCTGTAAACTAATGTTCAATTTAATTTCGTCAACAGCAGCAACCATTATAGGTCCACAGCTACATAAACACTTTCCCAAACACTTCCCATGCTGACCGCGGTCGTGCTAACTTCTGTGATGTCTTGCTGGTGGATCTCTCTTTCTCATTTCTCGATCTTGGATCAAGTTTTTTTTTCCTACTGCATTAATAGCCGAACGAGGCACCGATCGGTCACCCTTTTGCTCCATCTATTCTCATCTCACTTGCTAAGCACCTAACCCATCTCCATGAAGGTTGCCTTATTATTTGTATCATATTCTTTACTGTACTCCTCCTACTGATTTATATTGATCAAGCTGTCTTCTAGAGTTATTCCTTGCGTTACTCTCCATGGCTCTCAGTGCGATTTTAATTCAGTTCTCTATTCATTTTGTTAATTTCCTTGTTTTGAATCCGTAAGTTATAGCTGGTACTATACATTCATGGTATACTCCACACTCTAAACTCATTGGCAATGCGCTCTAATATGTCTCTATTCATCCCAAATGATGTCCAGCCGATCTTTATGCGTCGTTTTATTTCAATTTTATGACATTTCCCTAAATTTATTGCCTTATCCAGGTAAGCGTATTCGTCAACCTCTTCTAGAACCTCACCCTCAATTCTTTATAGTCTTTTGGTTGACGTTATCGTTGGACATTTCCTTACAACCACCATTTAAATTAATCAACTCGATCTGTAATTCCCGTGATGCCTTTGACGTCATGGAAACGGCATTGACAAATCTCAAGTGGTTAACTTATGTCTATGTTTATTCCTGTTCATTCCCAGTCATTTTTCCGGAAGACGCATTCAGGACTCGCTGTAAATAGTTTATGTGATATCGTATTACTTTGTCTTACCCCTTCTCCGGTGTTGACCTTGTTTTTGTATCTTTATATAGTTTAATTATTACAGTGACATTTACGTGCATGTTGTGAATGGCTTGCATCTAATTTTCGTGTACACATTGTTCTTGCATTGAGTTTAAGACTGCTGCTGCTGTATCCCAATGACATTTTGATTGGTTGATTTATTGTATGTTGGGGATCTATTGATGAATAGCCACTTTTGAAGCCTATTCGTGTGGTTTATCGTCATCTAACGTACCTGATAGTCAGTTCCATTGTATTTTATGAATATTTTATGTATTTTAGGATGTAGTGTAATAGAACAGATGTTGCCCCGGTCACAATTATCTTCTTCTGGACTAAGATCATAATTCTTCGACATAAGTTTTGGGGTACTTTTGCGTCTTTGTACACAGTAAATAACCATGCTACACCTTTGGAAAATATCTTGCATTTTTTAGATCTGTTGTTATGCCATTCTCGCTAAAGTTGTACTAGTTTCATATTTCGTTATACAAACTGTACTTCATCTTCTGTTAAGTATGTGATAACACTAAATCAAACCAACAATTGTGCGATACTATTCCGCCAAAAAATTCAGTGTATATGATGTTTCTGATTTCTACATTTCATCCCTATTTCAATCAAATCGAATTGAATTTTGATTACGATTTATTTTGGAAATTTACGCTTTTGGTTTGAAATGATTCGCCAATCTGAATTGTACATTTTATCCAATTATTTTATGTTATATATGAACCTGGTTGACAATTGTATGAAGAGGACGAAGATAAACATGTGGGAATAAGATCAAAGCAACATACATTTGAGTACATCATCTTAGAAAATGTGTACAGAATCTGTCT